>CM021698.1:102404703-102466259 GCA_011074415.1 Stictonetta naevosa
GCCTGGTCCCCTCGCTCTGTGTTTCTGGCTGGAGGAGAAGAAGCACCAAACGGAGCAGCATCTCCCTGTGACCACGGGCAGCCGCTGCCTCTCTGCCCAAGAGTCTCGAGCGTCTTACCGAGGCTGTCCGTGTCCTGTCGTCCTGATGCAGCGGTCACTGCCGTCCTGGCCCGATCGTCTCACCTTCCCGCTTGCTGTGAGACCGCGCTAGGGTTTGGGTTGGGGCGATCTTACCTGTTGTGTAGGGCGTGGACAATTGTCCGGCACAGCGCTGGAAAGGAGAGGCCAGGAGTGTGCGGTGCTTTGGTTCGGTCAGTGTCCTGTAGGGCCTGAGGAGAGAGGAGAGAGGAGCTGAGTTCCTCTGGTTGAGTTTCTGTCCGGAGCTGAGGCCGGAGCCGCGGGAGCAGGCAGCTGAGCAGCCTCCCCGTCAGCACGGGCAGCCGTCGCAGGCCTGCGTGGCCGCTGGGGCCAACATTCCGGGGCCAAGGCCGTCCTGCCCCTTTGTGACAGGGGCACCCCCTGCCCGCTGTGACATGGGCAGTGCCTCACTGGGGGCCGTGCTGGGCCCTGATGCCCTTGATGAACCACCCACCCTGCTTTCCAACAAGGCATTTCCACAGACAGGCTTCTAGAGAGCCACTGCTCGTTTGGGAACCCGGCAGTTTCTGTGGAAGAGCTACTGAAGAGTACTTCCAATACAGCTGTCTGACACAGTTCCTGAACCAGGGCTGCGTTTTCTCACACAATAAGGACTGGAGAAAGTTTTCAGAGTGGAAGTCACAAACGTGTCCCTTTCACTGTCAAGGTCCCAGAGAAGCCCAGTAACCTCTGTGACTCACTCTGATATTACACAGCAGTAGGCTGCGGTGACATTTTCAGGTGCCTGCTGTTAGGAGCAGAGGAGACAGCTGCAAGTCAGTGGGGTGGTTTTACCGTGCTAGGCAGCTGAACACCACAACCGCTCTCCCACTGCCCCTCCTCAGATGAGGAGGGGAAGAAGGAAAGGAAAGAACAACTCACGGGTTGAGATAAGGATAATTAATTAAAGGGAAAAAAACATAATTATTAAGGAAAGACTATTATTAATTAAACAATTCAACTAAAGGGAAAAAAGGGAAAGGGGAAAAGGGAGGAAAGGAAAAAACAAAACAAAACAAAAAAAGTAAAGGCTATGTGGAAGTGCAGAGGAAAGAAATTACTCTCCACTTCCCACAGATGAGCGATGCTTGACCACGTCCTTGAAGCAGGGCCTCAACGCACGTAGCCGGTGTTTGGGAGGAGGACAGACACTCTCATAACGAGAGCCCACCCCTCCCCTCTTCTTCCTTTTTCCACCTTTTATTGCTGAGTGTGACATCGTATGGTGTGGAATATCTCTTTGGTTGGGTTAGGTCAGCTGCCCTGGTGATGTTTCTTTCTCACTTTTTTGCCCACCCCCTAGGAGGGTTAGAGAGAGTCCTGATGCGGTGCCAGCACTGCTCAGCAGCAGACACAGCACTGGTGTGATACCACTGCTGTTCTGGCTCCATGTGCAGAGCGCAGCACTGTATGGGCTGCTGCAGGGGAAAGGTAACATCCCGGCCAGACCCAAGACAGAAGACAATCGATAAGTCAAGGGGGAACAGTTTTAAACTAAAGGAGGGGAGACAACCTGATCTAGTGTGTGGCATCCCTGCCTATGGCGGGGGGGCAGGAACTACATGATCTTTAAGTTCCCTTGCAACCCAAGCCATTCTGTGATTCTGTATATTAAAACACTTAGCCATTAGAGTCTGATTTTGTTACCTTTAGTTACATAGATATATTTTGAATGCATCCAGTAAATTGAATCCTAAAAGCATAAACAACGATGCAGCAAAATTCTGTCTCAGAGAAGTATCTCCTGTATCTGGCAGGAGACTTTTAAGTGATCCTATTCATGTAACCAGATCTGCAAAGGTTATTCAAAAACAAGCTGGAATCTAACACAAATTTAATAGCAACTCTAATTAGTACAACGAATTGTGTGCTGATACAAAAATTTGCACATAAGTATGGTTACGGTCAAACTTTTTGTTGTTACAACATAATCTGCCCTTCATACTGTTTAAAAAATATTCGAGTACCTGGAAAGTTCAAAGGCACTCAGCATTTCTGATGTTGCTGCAAACTCACTCTTCAGTGGTATATTCTAAAGAAACAGAGTATTTTGAGCTTTGGATTGCCATCTCCCTCACTAGATAAGGCCTGGTGTGTCTTTAAACATTACCTGCCCAGTACTCACAGAGTTACCAGACATTTGTTCAGGTATACAATCTTCTAATCCTGTGGCAACATCTAACTTCATTACAACTAAGAATCAAATTAAATGAGCTAAAAAAAACCCCTCCCGATGATGTGTGCACAAAAATCAGTATTAATCCTGTCTCAGTACATCTTTAAATCAAAGTTATTGGAAGTCAGAGTGCATCTTATATAACAAGTTTTATTAACCATACAGTACATTAGCATTTCTCTTGAAAAGCTTAGACCTTGCTAAGCAGTTTTAATGAAAGCAATTATATAATGCTATCTGCATACAGAAATCCACTACATTCACACAGACAACCTTAAATTTCTCCAATAAACAGTCATGTCAAAAGCTACAATTTACTGAAAATACAAAGTGGGTTTTAACAGAAGCAAAAATGTTCCTGTGGTTCAGTAAAACCTGTTTTCTAATATGAACAAATTGCATTCCTGAAGACATGAAGCTTGGGACGAGAAGTATTTCCTAGAAGCTCAAAATGAGACATTTTTGATAGCATGAAATGGCATGCAAACATATAGATTTGTTGCTGATTCTCTTTCTTGTAAAAAACTTACTGGGCCAGAAAAAAGCAGGCATTTTTACACGTTTGTTTATACAACCACCCCTCCCTTGACACTAAAAACATCCCACACAGAACATTTTGCCAGCTCTTTCCCACAAATGCTGCTTCTGTTCGTTTGTACGCTATGCCCTTCAGAGCCCCAGGACTGGTGCAACAATGAAACAACTCACAGGAAGCTTAGCAAAACCTAAAATTGCCGATTTCCTTTACAGAAAATATATACAAGCCTATAAATCCATGGCAGGGGCATTTCACTTATAATAACATAAACTCCTCCACTGGATTCCCAAGATACTTGCATTCTGTAAGGACCCTACGGCTGCTGCCCATTACTTAGTTCTATCAAGGCACTGTACAGTCACCAAATCCACAGCATTCCCCAAGATGTGCTGAAGAATATTGCGAATTTCTTGAAGTTGTTAAAAAGCCCTGAGTCAGAACTTTTTTTTCTTTGTTTTTAACCACAGGCTCAGCTATAAAACCTCTACACTTTTTTTTTTTTTTTTTTTTAATACTGAAACTTCTGTGATAAGTTTTGTTTTGTCAGCACAAACAAGGTACGAAATGCATAAAAAGACAACAGTACGGATTCCAGCAACTTCTGCAAGAATAATATACAACGTAGGCTGTGGCTAATCATACAGCTCTGTCGTATGTAATTTATACAGCCAATAAAAACCATTCGCAATGAATTCAGACATCAAAACTGATGAAGCAAAATAAAACTGAAATGTTCCCCATCCTTTCCCAAAGACAAAGAATAACCAGCAAAGAATTCAATACTTTGACAGAAAGGAGGTAGCCTTACTAAAAGTTAGGATGGAGTGATATTTTAAGTGAAAACTTGGCTTACGGAGCACAAAGAACGGTATAGGCTTTTCGGTTCATCAGCTGCTACTGGAAGAGTAAAATTAAGTTTCTGACGCTTCATGTGCAGTATTACAGAAGAAGCTGAGACAGATCACTGGCCCAAAGCAACTTCTTCAACAATTTAGTGTTTACGTACGCTGCAATAGTGCTAGAAATAAGAACGCATACATAAAACCTCATCTCTAGAAAACAGCTACACAATAAAGACTTAAATTATTTTAAAAGACCGTTTCTTGTCTTTAGAAGCTAAAATACTGATTGTAAGACTATGCTAACAAGGCACAAGTACTTGTGCAAATCTGCTAGATCCTTACTCAATTCAAGTTAAGAGCAATAGTTCCTAATCCAACTTTCTTATTTACAAAGTAACTTGTTTATTCTCCTGCCTAATTTTTCAGTATGCTCGTCAGCAAAACGGGATTCCTCCAAATCCTAGCTTACAAGCACAGAGTATTTCAACAAATGGAAGGCAGGTACCAATAGCCCCAATTCTGAAAAGTGCCAAAGGAGTTCAACAGGAGCTTGGGTACAGCAAATGACACACACTAGGTTGGAAGAAAAAACAGTAACTACACAAAAGTTAACAAGCTACAACAATTTAGCATGTTCTATTAGCCTTTTAGGTTGTCTCCGTATCTTCAATCACTGTGCACTGATGTGACCTTTTATGTGTTTCACTAAATTGAAAAAAGTGCATACCTCACATCTAAACAAGGTGTCTTCTTTGATTTATTATCAGGGGTCTTCTTGATGTGCTCGGGAAACAAGTGGAGATATTTTATCCAATTTAATTTCAAAACTGCTATTAAATATTAGGGGACAATCTTGAGAAACAACGCCTGGAACCCTCAAAACCCTCAGGGTATCAGAGGTAAATGCCTTACCGATTATCCATCTCATTTCCACTTTGCTCCCCAATATTAACAACAATAATGAGATCTAAGCTTTCATCTTCTGCTGAAGACAGATGCACAATGACATACCCTCAACTTTCCTGTTTGCTATGATCCCCTTTGGCTTTCCATCGAGCTTCTGTTTTTCATCCTCCGTGTTTAAGTGTTATGCAATTAAACATTTGCACTCTGTGCACGTTGCCCAGGTGAGCCAAACCTAAGGGGAGTGGAAGAGCTTGCTAGCTGCCTCAGCAACACTAGGTCACCTTCGCGAGTCAGAATCCAAAGATGGTGTGTGAATCTACGTATCTGTCCTAAGTGACACTGGATTTGCAAGTATTTTTCTTAAGTCTTTTGAAAGGCAAGTCGTGTAGCCCGCCCGGTACAAGATACATCCCTTTCACTCGTTAATCAGGCCTGCAAATGCTCCTATAGCAATACCTTCAGTCACTGTGCCTATATCCGTATGACTGTGATGACATGCAAATATTAGGAGTGTTATAAAGTAACTTACAGCTTCTCGGTCGTAAAGGACAAGCCTAACAGACTTACCTACTCATCTTACTGCTATCTGTGCCTCCTGCAGACCATGAGCGTTTAACATCCAACTCCAGTTTTCCACCCAGGATGCTTTAGATCAGTTCTCACTCAGGTGAATTATCCAATTTTTAATGCAAAGTTGAACTACTTTCAAGTAATTCGGACTTGTTCCAGTGAAAAAGAATTAGGAAAATGCCAGCTGCTATTGAGGTTTCAATTCTGAACGGCATTGTCAAGAAGAAATCCACTCTGCCTTTGTGCTGACCATACAGAGAGGTCCCCTTAAAGGGTAAATAAGAGACAATATTCAAAATGTGTCTGCCAGAACTAGAGGAAACTGAGGTACAGATCCGATGCATTCCAGGACAAAACTCAGAATGGATGGACAAATGGCATGGTCTTATGACAGTATCATGTTTGGGGAAACACTGACAGAAGCTGAAGCCTACTGCAGACAGTTCTGCTGCCAAACACACTTAAAAAAACCCAAAACAGTGACATACACACACTGCCCGATCAAAACCAGCACTAAACGCCTGTGTGCAATCAGAGCCTAAGTGGAGATACTGAAATACTGAAGTGAAAAAAGACTCTTATCAAAATTTTTCCAAAGCTCCTTGAAATCTTGGTATTTTAGAACAGGGACCCAAGCAAGAAAAGGGAAGGCTATTCAGTTTGGCCAAAATGACAGATATATAGATTATTTAAGAACAAATGACTACTACTATACAAAATTAAACGGAATGTTATGTTGATTCCAGATAATGATTGTGTCTAAAAAACATAACTGAAAAGGATGATGAACGTTTGCAATTCTGTATCAGAATTAAAGATGTGTGTAGAAAGGCTGTATATTACACTGATATGTTAAAAGCCACTGGACATGCATTTTTCCAATTTATCACTGTAGTTGTTTCCTGGAAAACACCGTTAAGTGTTTAAATCTGTTTAAAAGTTTACCCATCTTTACAGTTTACTAATAGCATTCTTCTGAGACTTTTGCCAAGGTTTGCACAGTTCTGGCATATCAACATAAGCATCAAAAGACTGAGATTAACTTTTTGAAACAAGATCAGTTTTACTCCTTTATCCTTACTTGAATCTTCCCCTCTTTTGCCATATTTTTGACTTACACAATCAGAAGGAAATAAGCAATTCAACTTAGCTGCAAGGAAGACACCTACATGACTCCAGCTTATATTTCTTTGTTGTTCTGCATTCCAACAAAGCCAGCACAATGGCGAAGGGCTACATAAACTGCACTCTGCTAAATAAACTGCTGAATCTCTTAGGTGTAAGCCCACATTCCTGTTAGCTGCAAGCAACCTTTAAATCAGTATACTTTCTTCCACCCAAAAAGACAGAAGAAGGTACTTGTCAAAATGTTAACAGTTTGAAGTCCTCACAGTAGTGCTTTCAGGTCCATGAATATCTCTCAGTCACATCAGTGACAGCTATCTCCCTCAGCTGACCTCAGCTCACCTAGGCATGGCTCAAAATTAACTGCTCTTCCAGTAGTACTCTGAATTGCAGTATTACCTATTAATGTTTGTCACTAATGTTCTGGTGTAACATCCAATACTTTGTCACTAATGTTCTGGTGTAACATCCAATACAGATGAATAACCTATATTAAATCTCTGCTTTTGCTGTTGATGCCATTTGCCTGGAGACAACACAACTAATGTAAGAGAGGAAAAAAATATGTAGCTTGCTTCATACTTCATAAGATACAACATTAAAGTTTAACTTTTGCAAACTTTATCTCTGTTTTTTCTAATTTGTAGACCCAGAGTATTTAAATGGCCCCACACATATATTTGTTCCCCCACAACTGACCAAATTCACTCACCGAAACAGATTAACCAACCCACTGCTCCTGTATTTTACTATCCAAGCAAGTTAAAAGCAATTCCATATGTAACTGTGTGGCTAGCAGACTCAAGAAGTTCACTATTTAACTTAGCTTGAACCTGTTGCACTAAAGTGCAGTTTGAGGAATGCAACATCTCCAAACTACTTTGTTTCTTTTTTCCTGTTTCTTTCCCAACCCATCCTCAGAAAGGGCACATGAAAGTTCAAATTAGCTTAACATTGCATTTTGAGGCCTGATCTTAGTGAAATAGTATGATGTTTATTATTACTGTTTATGCACTTTGTATTGATTTTGCATTATTGTGTATTTCAAGATAACAATTCTTGTGAATTGTAAGTGTCACAGGAAATCGGAACGTTCTCCAGAAAAGCGTAAAACAAAAAGCACTACATATTTATATTCAATAATAACTGACAATATATTAAAAAAGGGACAAAAAAAGCACATTGCTTGACACCTCATACATACATAACAAAACATGAAAGAAACCAAAACAAGATTGTCCCTTTACACTTTAACGGGAAGAAAACAACAGAAAGAAAACTAAAAAAAAGGACTGCTGTAAATTAGCTTCAGGCTCAGATCTTAGTTTTAAGAGTAAAGTTAAAAGCTGACTGTTCAAATACTGTTCTGTTATTTGGTGTGTTCACAGTCTTTAAACAATTACCATGTAATGAACCTGTGCTACAGTATTAGAAATGTTTTCTTTAGAACCTTTTACTGCCTTTCAGACTTGCAGAGATGTAAATCATTAAGATGTCCTTATTATTCACGAACTATCACTGGTTCGTTCCACTGTTTAATACAAAAGGATCCTTCGTTCGATTGCCTTGCGGCATATAGGGCATTCACTCATTCGGTCTCCACAAAGTTGACATGTTCCATGGCCACAGAGAAAGATCATATTCTTCAGACGGTCCAAACAGACAGGACACATGGTCTGTAAAAGATTTTGACAGGTTATATAGTCGATGACAGCACTGATGCAATATTGAGAATGCGATATATAACTTACTGAAAATTAACAGTAAATATGCCATCTTAAGCATAACAGATCATTGGCACAGCATAACCCAGTGACTGAGCATATATTCCAAAACCTTATTATTTTTTTAAAACATACATTTTTACATCACATTGATCTAAAGTTTTCGGGCTTTTCATGATACAAAGCTTGTGCTTTTTGTTCCTTTGTCTGCTTTCTGTTCTTGTTTTGTTGTGTTTTTTTCCCTCAGATATGATCTCCAACTAAGGCAACCAAGTAGTGGGTTGATACCAAATTTTCATTATCGTCACCTAAATTGGCAAAATTAAGACACTATTCAGCAACATTCCCCTTTACGTGATGTAATCTTTCAGGGAACAAACAACACAGAATTTTATGTCATGCAATGCTCAGGTAAATAATTTACCGATTTCTTCTCAGGCTCACTAGCTAATCAACTACTTACCTTTACAGAAGAAGCACTAAACATAAGTGAAAACAATAAAAATGCTGCATAATATTAGATGTAAAGATTCAATTCTGATAATTGCAGTCTTTCCTCATGGAAATTATCTACATTTTCTACAAAAAGAATACCAAGTTGTATATGAAGAGCAATTAATACATCAGTGACCTTCAGTCGTAATAATAGCACAGCAAACTTTTAAAAGCCTTTTTCATTGATGAATATTAAAGTGACAGCCAATGCCCAAGAAGATCTAAAGCTCTTCAACAGCAAAGTTTATTCTGTACTGAATGAATAAGGAACAATGTCCTTCACCTGCCATATGTAGAAACTGAAGTTTTTGTAAGGCATGTTCCTTCACCATAAGTATATTGCAGCATATCTTATATTAGGATTTCATCTTAAGAGGTTTATCAAAGGTTAGTAAATGAATAGATATTTAACATATGATAATTGTTAATATTGTTCTACAGTCCAACAAATCAAATCTAGGATGTGCTCAGATCTGAGACACACTAACACTTAAGAATGTGTATTTTATATATAATATGAAATGCTAACAGGTACAAGACTTCAAACACAAACTCATTTTATCACTACCGTGCAATTGTGACTTGTTTCCATACTAACTGCTGGGAGTTTACTTCAGTTTGTTCATTTTTGAGAGATATAAACCATACTAGGAACCCTGTCCAGTATAATCTTAAAACATAGTTTCTACGGAATTAATAGATACTACTTTCTAAGGTTGGTTGCTTAGATGAAGACAAAAATAATAAATAAATAAACCATAGCTTGCATTTGCATGGAATTTGGCCAAATGCCTATTTTGATTTCCGGGATATCAGTATAATGTGCCAGTAGATATGTAAAACTTCCAGATAAAACCTTATGTCAATTTGTTATATAAAAAAGAATACAAAAAATAAAATCATTCGACAAACACCATACTCCAGCTTTGCCAGAATTTCTAAACTATCATACCAAAACAGTCTCAGAAACTAAAAATTTGCAGATTGACTGTCAGTCAGTCAGTCCAGCTTATCTTTCCATTCACACCACGTCATCATCTACACTTCCCAATGGAAAAATTAGAGCTTGCTTCTGCCAGTAACCTACCGTCTTCAGTATGAATGAAACAGCTATCAGTTTCCAACAAATACGCAGTTGTCCTGTGACAAGTATCCATAATCTAATACCATTAACCTGATGTCCTTTGATAAAGGACTGACCAAGCAACCCAAATCTTACCATTGGAGAAAAAAGATGCAGCCCTTGTTCTATGTTCTTAGCTTAATTATTTGCCGTTGTGTCTAAATATAATGTTAGAATTACTGAAATCAAAAAGACCTGTTTTTCTCCAAAATGCTACATAAATATTTGAAAAATGAAAACACCCATCAAGGGATACAAAAAATATCTTTTCAAACACTGTTGCTTCTGATGAATTAATTCAGTGAAACACAGAAATACTAACATTTTCATTTTCTAGATCTCTTTCACAATTGCATATGCAATACTAGCAAATTGTCCAGTTTCTCCTGCTCAGTACAAATATGGAATATTTAAAATAGATGAATTGTTTTATTTCTTAATGTGATACTACTTTAACATTTATGCTACTTCATAAAGTAGAATTACTAGTAGCCTTCATTACTTAACTACCTGCGCATATGCACTTCTACAGGGGAATAAAGTTCATTATATGCCTTACAGCCAATTTGTGCCACAGCAGCAGGAAATAAGCAGAATCTATTTCCAATATTTTGCTAGAGTGTCCTCTGTATGAAATCACATTTCACATTTTTTACCTGTGTGAATCATTTGACTACTGTCTTCTGAAGGAAAACAAATGGTGTAAAAAGGCAGCATATCTGTTATGTAAAAATAACTTCTACGGATAAGTAAAAGTAGGTCTGAAAAAGTACTCATCACACCTTTAATTGTAACTTGGCCTGATAATTCAAATAAATCAATTTTTACCACTAACAATTTAAACTGCTTGAAATATTCCCTTATTACTAAAAACATTTTCTCCAACAATATACAGGTGGCACAGTGACAAAATAAATTTAAGTAGAAAGAAAGTGATGTAAGTATGGTGAAGGAACATACACAAGGTATTAGGTAGATGATGATGATTATGTATGAAATGGGGTGAAGGTATCACAATTACAGTCAAAAGGGTTCACATTCAGGGAATCCCTGAAGAATGGTGTGGTCGTCAGATGTGGGAGATTCAGCTGACATCAGGCATCACTTCTGCTTGGCACGAGAAATGGTTTTAAAAGCTTGCTGCACTAACATATTAGATTATCATTGAAGGTATGAGTTGAAACAGGTTTATACCTGCTGAAAGAGAACAAATTAATTTTAAGTACAAAACTATCATTGTAACAAAAGAGTGAGCTGTTAAAGCACAAAGCAAAAGAATACATGACCGAAGTCAAATGCTACGCATCAATTCAAGCACAAATTTAAAAGATCAGATGACTAACTGTAATCAAATCCTACGTGCTACTCTTAAGTGTGACACAAAACTTGCCCCCTCACTCAAATAAGCTGAAAAGACAATAAGCGAGAAAGAAAGTTCTCAAGCCAAAATCTGCACAAGAATGACCAGAACCATCTCTTTCTGGTCAAACAGGCATTGAATAATCACCTGTTTGATACTTATTTAAAGATATAAAAAATAAACATTAATGGACAAAAGGGCATTTCAAAGCGAAAGAAGGGACCTCAATTCTTGAAGCATTCCAGTATTACATCTTTCTTACTACTGCAAATATGAAAACCAGAAAATACAAGTAGAAAATAAGATGTATAAAATAGTTATTATTTTCTCCCTAATACAATGTAACTTTCTGATATTAGAAAGCTCCTTGCTATAGCAAGTCCCTTCAGTAACACAGAATTGTTATGAATAAAAGAGCTTTCTCTTGTAATTCATTATTATGAATTATGAGAACTGAAAAAAACAACCGAGATCACATCTAATCAAGGAGAAAAACTGTAAAGTGAAGTAGTTTTTCTTTCACATCCCTCCATTAAAAAAACTATTACCATATCCAAACAGAACTCAAATCAAATAAACTCATAAAGTAACCAGAAAAAAAATACATCCGAAGGAAACAGATTACTTGGATTCGAGCATTCATCTGCATTTTGGATCTATCATTTTAAATGCCAAAGCAGTAACCTTATTATCAACAAAGTTATTCTTTTCATCCAACGATGTTATAAAAAGTAAAACTGAAATAAAACAGCACATCTAAGAAGTCACAGATATGCAATGGCTCCAGATGTTACCGTGGAGGAAGACACGCATTTTTCAAATGACAATTTTTAATCTGCATGTTCTTTTGCAGACACAAACTATGAAAGAGTATGCTTTTAATCAGGTATTAGGACTTCTACTGCTACTGGGGTCTTGGACAACTCTCCTTATGACAGGAGCAGTTTTTCACCGACATGCCACCAAGATCAAAATTTGATAGCATATCAGCTCTCAAATATAAGGCATTTAGGTATGGGCCCTAGAACCAGTGACCCAAAATGTCAGTCTTAACTTTCACGCACATGAACAGCTGAGAGTAACAACCACCTCAGCTAGATGTGATGAAGTACTGCAGACTGCTTTAAGCCTCCAAGAGGAAAAGGGCAACAGTATAACAAGAAAGCTTCTCTGTCTCCTATATCCATTAAAACATTTTTTTCCAATTATGTTACACATAAGAAAGTCAAAAATCACATATCAGGGTTCTCTTCTAAGACAGTAAGTTCATACAATAGTCAAATACCAAGTCTTTTACTGCTGAAAAATCTCAAATTTTCATCTGTTCAGATGGAAAAGGTTTAAAGGTTGGACTAGATGATCTTACAGGTCTTTTCTGACCTAAATGTTTCTATGATTCTAAATGATTCTAAAAGCAAGGAAACCATGCAGTGATTTACCACAGGAAAAGTCCCGCATGTAGACAGCATTTCAATAGTACTTCAATAATTCTCATGGAACTAGACTTAGAGGCATAACAAATCTAAACAGGTAACTCTCAATTATCTGAAACATTAATTTTGAGGTGTTTTGTTTTTATTAGGTTTCTAAATGGCATGCAATTTAATTAACCAATGAATTATCACTATAGCCAATATAAATAGATTTCCACCTGCAAATATGATGCGTAATTACAAAAGAAAAAACCCTCTCATTTACATTCCAAACTTTAAAATAACTTATTGACATGGATTTCATTTTGCAACCACACGGATTGTTTTAACAGCACATAAACTAGATGCTACAGCTAAATGCCAGCCACTGTTCAAAGGCACCTCATGAACAGACAAGTTAAGGTTCGGCTAGATACAGAGCAGTGAAGAATGTCTACTTCCATCAGTGTTCTGTGAGAACAACTTCTACTGTAGCTAGTACATTCAGGCAGCTGAACAAGCATGGGACGCTTGTTTTTTGTTTTTATTTTTAAATCTGTACACAGAAGACAAATGAACATCACAAAAAATATTGGTTAACTAAAAGTTAAGAACTGAGTAACTTCAATGTGTTATTTTGTTTTAAATAACAGAAGATGCATTGGCTTTTTAATTGGCAGTTACATTAGTGGTCCATAAAATTTTTATCTAGCACTTTTACCTGTTCCTTGATGTCTTGTAACTGTTGCTGCAGTTTCTGTACATCTGCATTGACATTAGTGTTGTCTTTGTCTTTCTGCATAACTGGAATGTTTCCACTTGCTGTAATTTAGAGAAAAATAAAGATATGTGATTACATCTAATGAAACAGAAATAATTATTTCCAGAACACTAACTACACATTTTCAGTTATCTGAAATACCATCCTTCAAATATTTTTAATCATCTAATTTAATTCACTACAACCTCACTGCAGCTCGATTCCTGGAGAACTGATGAGTTTTGTAGCAACAAAGTTGGCAAGTATTTCCTCAATAGTAATGCTCAAAATGCCTCTAAGCACCTCAGTGTTTTCAGAGTTATTTGTCAGTGATGCTCCTCCAGTAAAGTTTTTTTTTTTTTTTAAATAAATCAAGCAGAGTCCTTTCACTCTGAAAAACACTTTTTATCCACATAGCTGATTCTATTTGGTGATCAAAGCTATACACAAGTATCATGGAAATAGTTTGGTCAAATTCTACAGCAACTCAGGTTACCAGTTTTGTCTTTGATTGATCCAGGAAACAATGTTGCTATAAAAAAACAAAAAATTGAGAAGTACTTCAAATGACAAATTTCAAATTTACAACGTATTAAAAGCCTGATTTTAAGGATACTTCTTAAGGATACTGAGGATACTTCTCCATTTATGAATAGTGTGACAAGAATGACTTAATATTCCAATTCAATAAAATTCAGTTCAAACACTGCATACCACACATGCAGTCCATAAAAATAATTCATAGAAATAACTCAGAGAAGTCACAAGAAGTTTTAGAAAATCAAAGCAGGTGATGTAAAACTGAACAATGTCATGAAAGTTGCTTTTATCTAGATGCTAAATATTTACTATTTCTTTATTAGTCAGACAGTTCCAGAAATAAAAATAATACATGTATGTACTCTCATGCACAATCACAGTCAATCTTCAGCTTTTTCTTCGTAGGTCATTAACAAGGGGCCAAGAAGTCATGTATGTTTCAGCTTCTACTCTGGACAACGTAGGCAGTCCTTTAGAGAAATGGTTGGTGCTATCATAGCATTGATACCAATACAGAAGGCAGCATAAACAGAAAACGGATACCTGGCTATTAAACTTTTCTTCAAAATGGAAAGGAAAGATTTAGGTCATTTCAAAGAATAAGAAAGAAAATAAGTTGGTAGGGGGAGGGGAAAGAGTATGGGTCTTGGAATCACTCACAAATATCATCAGTGGTATCTTCTGTACCTTTCCCTCCGCAGCACATTATGAAAGGCACTCTTCGCTCTACCACTGCCCGACATTGTACACATTTCTTCATCAAGCTTGCACAATCTGAGAGGAGAGAGAAATAAATTAACCCTGAATCTCTTCTTTGGGACTCAAAGCAAACTTGTTCTATTTATTTTCTTTTAACATTATTTCTGGTGAGCAGGTTCCTCTTTTTCCAAGTAAATGTCTATTCTACTAGAATTATAGAAGTTAAAAAAGTAAAATCACACCCATTTGAGACCAGAACTTCCAATAATGTCTTGATTATCTGCTTTTTCCTTTATAACCAAAGATCTCTCATATTATACTAACATGCCAGGGGCAAACAGAGGTGGCTCCTTACCCTCAAAAGAGTAAACCCATATGTTTTGATACCAACCTAGAAAGAAAGCTAGCATTATTCTGCAAAATGCAAGTGACAATGTCTCAAAATTGCCGAAGGTCACTGTGAATCAACAGAGTAGATCCTATAAAATACACAAATTTGAGGGCTCTTTCTCATCCTGCTTACAAAGGATCTACAGAAAACAATCTGGAAAGAAACCTTTTGCATTTGTAGAGCCATTTGCTGTCACTGTTGCAGTTTTGACTTGGTAACGAGTATTTCACTGCTGAAATCCTTCACCACAGTGATTAATTTTTTTACTGTCCTCTTCCCGGGAAACTAATTAAAAAACTTCTCTCATCATCTTTCAACTGCAGCCAGCAAGAGTCCAGATCAGGACTGGGATCAGGATCAGGAACAGTAAAGTCAGTGATGCAACGTCAGGTCTCAGCCAGAACAGAGAAAGAAACCAGATTTCTTTAACAAGACCAAACAAGCAATTACTTATTGGAAAATATTACCTTCCCCTTCATACAGTGCCTCAGCAGCAAGCAATGCTCTTCTCTAGGCAAATGACCCTTCAACAAAGCCTTGAAATGCCTGGTGACAAGGTGGTGGCTGTATTCTCACCCAATTATTCTCAAGACACTTTGTCCTCTAAATATTTCATTATCAGCTTGCCAAGTAATGCCAACCTTCTGATTATCACACCAAACTATCAAGTAAGTTGTACTCAAAATCAGATCATTAATGAGCCTTTCAGCAACCTTTTATTAAAAATGTTCTGCTTCAGGACTATTTTAAAAAGAACGTCCTGTCAAGTCTACTTACTCTCACAAGCACACATATGACCACAAGGCTGGAAAAGCACTGCTGCCTTTTTGTCTGAACACACCACACATTCTTCAATCTGTAAAGTACAGTAAACAGAGATATGAGAACAGTTTATCTCCTGCTGTCTACATCAATTTGCTTTTTCATTCTCTTTGGGAAGGCATGTGGATTTTAAGAAGTTCCATCTAATGTTAGTTATTTTTACTAATTCATCACCTCAAAATTCAATTTAAAGGAATTATCACGCTGACTTCTAAGAAGACATTTGCTGGCAGTATTTAAATGTTCAGTATACTGACAGGCACAAAAAGCAGCTAGGACAGTGTGTTCATTTTTCTTTACCCTTTTCTCTTTCTTTGCTCCATCATATACATAAAATTATATATATATAATACATATACAAATTGTATGTACACTATACATACAAATCTGTATACATACAATTGTACATATGCAATATACACAAAAACATATTTGCAAGATAAATTAACAGCAATTTGTTTTATATTCTGGGTTAGGGTTTTCCCACACCCTTTAATGTGATGGACTGTATGGATATAGTGGCCACAGACAGCTCAAGCCACTCCATTCATACTGGCCCGGACCACTTCTTCTACAACTGTTGTCCGGGTTCATTCATTTCTTACTATTGCAGATATTACCCTAAGTATTCATACAGGAGAACATTAGAAAGCTATCAAATAGATAGTATTGAATAGATACTACCCAAATTAGCAAAAGAAATCCAAGGAAGGTTTATCCACAAAGGTTAGCTTTCACCTAGGAAAGCTGATTTCCATAGGTCCTCTTCTTTAGATGGATGAGGGGGCAGCAGACTTACTTTGCTGCTCTGAACCCCCCATGGCAAAACCTTTCCACTGACTATAAAGAAAGTCTACAGAAAACTTGGAAACTCACACTTGGAAAATATGCATGGCAGAACGAGTAACAGTGTAAGAATAGAATAGTGGACAGTAAAAACAGTAGAAATTTATATTTGCAAGTTGTGTATTTACTCCGAGACAGAGAAGAAACACAGAAGCTGACTAGCCAAAGGCGTTTGGATAGAGATAAAAAGAATAGAGTGGGTTTTCTGCAGATCAGAAAACCTCTAAGTGGAATATAAGGGTTTTTTTTATTTTTATTTTTTTTATACAGCCAAAAAGCAACAAGGAGAACAAGACCTGGTGATTACTAGGAAAAAAGGCATACTCAAACAGAAAAGCAATAGGGATGCACCCAGCCTAGTCACAAATACTTGGGAGCAACCATATGAGAAACATGAAGAACTTACTGGGATTAGGTCCCTGAAATAGGGCACAACTGGTTGATACTCTGAAGAAGAAAGTGTAATAAAACTCATGATTCAAAAAAAAAAAAAAAAAAAAAGAGAAAATGAAAGATGAAAATAATACTGAATAAAAACAAGCACATAGCTAACTCAGTTTACAGACGAATAATCTTTCCAAGCAGCCCTAAGGAATAAAAGAACTGAGTATAACTGAGGAAATTATATTTCAGGAAGAACAGTGATTTATCTTAACATGGGAAAAAAATACCAGGAAAAAAATAAAACAACTTCAGGTGGCTGTATTACGAACTCTGATGACTTGAGCAAAAAAAGACATTGACATGGAGGGGGAGAATAAGGAGCAGACAGGACATGAGTACAGGCAAACAGACAAGGTTATCATACAATGTTGGGACAAGATATCAAAAAGACTGAAAATTCTATCCGGTGAAATACCTGTACGGCAAAATAAAGCTTAAAATACACACTTTTCCTTGACCTCTCTTTTACTTTTACATGAAAAATAGAAAGAGAAACAGAAAGCTTTGGAAATGTTTACCTTTGTCCTAGACTGAACTTGCTCTTTACAGATGAGGCATTTTTTCACCCGTGGTGAGCACAGAGAACACGTGGCAATATGTCCACACGGGCCAAACAGAGTATCTCTCTTCATGTCTGAACACACCATGCATTCTTCTAAGGTTTCAGAGTCATTGTTGATCATAGATGGACTTCGGGAACCAACCTGACCACTACAAAGAAACCTTGCAGTCAGACTTTTTTAACTCATACTGCACATCAATTAGCTGCTTATCTGTATGTTCCTATACACTCAAGCATCAGTGTAAATCACAACACAATCCCAACTGTATTTTCCCTAGTGTACAATTGACACAAGTGTGAGGTCTCATGCTCAGGTAAGACATTCTATAGAAACAGACCACAGAAATTGGAATAGCATCTTGTAAATGCAAAAGAAACCCTTCCCTCCCATCTTATGAGTTTAGTTTTTAGCAGAGTAATAATACCCTATAGATTCAGAACCGCACACCTTACCCCCTAGGGAAGCCTGAATATACTTGTAATACTCTACAAATGGCAGGCTTCTAAAAGAAGCCCCGAACTCCTGAAGTGACCTCACCCTGCATCTGTGTCCTTTGCTGCAGCTCACCCAGCAGAGGGAGCACGGGTTAAATGTAGACAGCTCAGTCCTACAACGCTCACAAGCCCATAAAAGGTGGCGAGAAATACGAACAGCCACAGTGATGAGGCTGAGACAGACAAAAAGTCTCTGCAGAAAATTAAGCACCTTACGTGCTAGGGCACCACCAACAAGAACAGTCTCTCTCTGTGACATTTTGAAAGTACATTTTTCATTTCCATGCACTGACTTTTGAGCAGGAATTAAGGATGAGAATCATGTATGCCCGTGACAGGAATATAACTAAGACTTCTCATACTAAGTGCACTTGACGTTTCGGTGAAATTGTAATTCCTAAAGAAGTCCTTCTGAGGTGCCAGGCCTAACCTCTTTTTCTTTTTGCAAAGTCATGCAGTTATTCAGCCTGACAGGTACTCAAGAGGTGCTCCATGCATCCCAGGATCAGACCTGTATTCATATTATTCTGGGTTTTTCTCCATTCCAGTCTTCAAAATTTGCCCAGACAGATTTCACAGCCTCTGTGGGCAACCAGTCCCAGTGCTCAGTTATCTTTTCAGTGATGTCCCCCCACCTCTTTTCTGGAGTTGGAGCTTTACCAACCTCCAGCTGCACTTTGCCACCTCCCCATTCCCTCCCTCCTATATGAACAAGCTTTGTGCTGTGCTTCTAGGCCCTGGCACTGCAATCTCCGCCCTACCTGAATGTAATAACCAGTGTTGTTTACTTCCCAACTCAAAATCCTTGCAAACCAAGCCTCAGAAAAGAGAAACCTACCCTGGTGACATCTAGTCCAATTCTCTAAAATTGCTACAACCCATTCCTGCTTAGAAAGACCCAATTCAACGTTACCAAACCCCAAATCTACTCAGTCTCCCTCCTTCCCAATAAAATTCCTCACAGCCTGGTCAGATAGCTGTTTTTTCTTTACTACAAACCTCAGCTTTTCCAAACAAAAGCACAGTCAGGCCATCAGACTGGCATAATGCCTGCAGCAAATCCTCTGCACAGAAGGTGAGTGAGAATGGTAAACAAGCCCTACTCAGACCCAGCTACCACAACACACAACTGCAACCTGCCCCAGGCTGGCACCAGCCAGAGGAAGAACAAACGGGGGAATGAGGCACAGCTCAAACTTCATTGTGAAACTCTTGTAAGACCTGCATGGGTTTCAAGGAACGTATGTGTAGATAGTATTCAATGTATCACAGAATCCAAAAAAAATGAATAGAAGTCAAGAAAAAGCTTGTATGTTTTAACACTATAGGTAGTAAAAGCATGATGTTTTACATGTATCAGTTAATCTACAGAAAACAGAGATTCAGAAACGGGGTATTTTCTTAATATACATACCTGACTTTTTCTTTGTGGCATTTAGCCAGTGCTTTGCAGAGGCTAGGATCAGGGCAGAGATCGAGAGGAGACTGCCCCTTCTTATTACGAATGCTGAGGTCAGCTCCGTTGGCTGCCAGGAAGCAGGCAATGGATGCTGCACTCTTCTTCTCTGCTCCCTGAGTGCCGAGTCCCATTATTAACTGAAAGACAACAAATATGTAAGCAACTTGAGAGACTCTCCACAGTTACAAGCAGTCTGGCCAAAGGAAAGCACGAGCACATAGACACACACACGTACAAATCTGTAACCCCAAGGAAGCGACTCTAGAACTAAAAGCAAAACTGTTGTATGGTTGCTTAATTCTGTACTTAACTTTCCTTTAAGGAACTATGATTCTGCAAGGGATAGTTCTGTTGAAGCACTCCACCTCCTACATACTTGTCAAGGGGCTGTCCTTCTACACAAGCATTAAAGGGCATAGTCCCACTGGGTTTCTACTCAAAATACAGCCAAAGCACACCAAAATTACCGAGCTCACATGAGAAGCTACCACCACTGCACGTGGACTGAAAACACAGCTGGGCGGAGAAGTGAACACACACTTTTAGTAGCCTAGTGAGCAATGCACCTGCCCAAGACAGACTTGATTTCAGTTGCCTTCTCAGCATGGAGGGATTTAAACTCACCTACCTGTCCTAATCACGTAACACTCCTTCACCCTTTCACAGCTACGACTGTACCTGTGTGTTTTCTGTACTAGCGTACCTCTTACGCACGATCCGCAGGGCCAGACAGAAAAACAAAGAGAGAAGGCTCGCTCCCACAGCCCCACAATGACAGGATTCACCTGCTCTGGAGTATTCCGGGCCTTCTCCCAGCATCTTTTTGTACTAGTGCTTGATCAGATAAAATGCAGAAGTGTAATGCAGACTACATTACATGTGAAACTGCTGGCACCACCAAGAGTCCCCCAGCAAACCACACGAGACTGTTATTCAAAGGAGCAGCCTGGGCACAGGTGGCACAGATTCAATTCAAGGAGTTTTAAGTGCTGAATTCCGGAGTCACAAAGGCTTCAACACTGGGAAAGAGGCAGGATTTTGTACACACCTTGCTCCCAATAGCCAGCTTCACTGATTCACATTATTCTATCCCACTTCTGGTTTGTGCAGCCTATCCCTGTACCTCTTCTTCTAACAGCTGGGTGTTAAGTACCACCCTTAAAAAATTAATGATTATTACCCCAGACAAAATGATCTTTTGGTTTAGAAAACTAGGCGTGCTATTTTAGACGCTGCAGCACATAGGAATAAATTTCAAATACCATATATCTGTCCCATATCCAAAGGCTGCGTACCTTTGAGTCTGAACCACGATGAAAACAGTTTTCAAAACCTCTCTAGTTACTTCTCCCAGCCCTCAGAGGTAGTGCCTTGATTATCTGCAAGGTATCTTTGTCATTATACAGCCATCCAGTTCTAGGAAAGCAATTTTTTTTTAAATTTAAAAATCTCAGTCTACAGTTTCTCCTAGTTGGAAGTTTTGATATAAATACATGTTACTGAGGTGCTACAATACTTCTGAAGGTTGCGTCCTGAGTTCATGGATGCTCGTGGTCCAGCACTTTCCTATGACCAAATAAAAACTGCATAGCTTGACAGATTTCCTAACAAGACAAACAGTAAGTTACAGAGAGAAGTTGTTTTGTGGTGTTCAGATCACAAAAGCAGTTTTGTTTAGAAATTCAGCCCGTTTCTCTGCACTACACTTACTTCACTTACTTACTACACTTACCACACTTACTTCAGCATTAGCTGAAGTGAAGCACAGACTTTATCTACAATCTGTCTGCCTTGGGTCCTGTCAGCAATGCAGCCGTGGCAGCACAATGAATGCCCAGTGAAAGCCAATTTGCTCTGAGGTTGGTAAAGCAGACACACGGGCGTGCCTCCACCAACCAATTTGCCCTACTCCTCTCTTAGTTCCTGGGACACGAGTTCTCTTACCATCCACACTTGCACCTCACGGGCTCTGAGTTGTTCCAGAACGAAACAACTACTGTTTCTCCAAGAGGAAAATCAAACACAGCTACCAGGATATTTTGCTTCACTCGGTATGGGCATACACTATGCCAAGACTGGCTCCTCCACCTGGAACAGTCACCAACATTATTCAAGAAAATCTTGAGTCCTCAAATACCTCTGCATGCTGTACGCTTTAAAATCATCACGACAATAACACAACCCATGACACTTGGTAGTCTGCAACATTTCAGGCACACAGAATGGAGAAAAAACAACACAAGCAAAAACAAACATTATGTCTTAGGGCCAGTATAGCTGCACAATGTCTCCTCTGGAGGAGGCTGGATCGGAAACGTATCAGCACAAGCCAGTCCCAGCCCATCCACCTGCAGGAGAGAAGTATCTTCCTGGCATAATCCACTCAAACACTAATTATTGTCTGCGTTATTTTAACTACTGACCCATTAACCAGTAAGTGACCTGCCTGACTTCCATCAGAGTTCCTTTAGTTTAAACTAGCATTTATGCAGTGACTACCTTTTAGATCTTGGAAGTGTTTTAAGAGTCTGGAAGATGCCTATATTAAAATACATGACATCCTATAAACCTGTGGAATTATGTTTATTTAGAATAAAAAGTGTCATAGGCTAAGGAACACTGCATCCATAATAAAGAAACTGGAATGACTTATTTTGTGGTGATGGGGACTGGACTTTGGAAAAGTTCTCCTCCTCCCAACTACACAATCTTCATTCTAAGTATGTTAATAAAATACACTTATTTTTCATACTGATGCCTAAAATCGGTAGGGCTACCTGTACTGTCAAGACTACTGACACATGCATTTTAAATGCTCTGTCATATTAAAAGAGCAACTGAACAAAACTGACAAAAATTGCTTTAGTTATTACAAAAGCTTAATACTGACATTCACAAGGAACTACTAAAATCAATCCTAAAGAATTAATTCCATAAAATTCCACTTATGAAGTAAGTTCCCAGTATCAGTAAAGTATGTTTTGTATTTAAGCTGTGCTTAAAGAAAAAAGTACCAAAGAGTAGATTTTCAATGATGTTGCTGTTAAACATGAAACAGCTTACCAATAAATGAAATAAAAATCCAAAATATAAAATCCTGCAAGTGATTTTTTTTTCAGTTGAAAATACTGAAAAAGAGTAACTATTGAAGCGTTATAGGACCAAGATGTACCCCAGGGTTCAGCAGGTTGGTATCTTAAAGACAACAGCCCAAAATTCTTCTTTTTAAGATACCATCCAAAACGAAGCCAAAAGTGTAAAATTTTTTTAAACCAATACAGATCAAATGAAACTACAAGAAAACAGTATGGAGAAAAAAACAAAAAACATTCTTTTTTCTCTGAAACATAAAAACTCAAAAATAAATTTTAAAAGGTGAAAACTACACATCCTGTACTAAAAAAATCAAAACACAACTCATCCAGTTTCATTGTGGTATCACTAAGATAGACAGGCAACTGAGAAACTGGGGTATGAAATGCTGAATCTGAGAAAGAGCACTTACTTCCTGTTCATTCGTTTCACAATTAAATTACATGCACACAAAGGATTTTGACCAGTCTCACAGAGTCCATTTCAGATGATGGAAACACAACTGAGCTGCAATTGGTTTCTACCAGTCCCTTAAAAGGACACGAGCATTTTCTTACATATGGCAGCCACAAAATTTTGTTGTACAGTGGAATTACTGTTTTGAACAAAGACTTTTAAATCAAGTTGTTTTGGAATGAAATGCTGCAATTATCACACATAGCTTAAATTAGAAAAAAGTATTATGATATTGGTAACAAAAGACTCAGCAAATCTGATTCCCTGTTACCGTGCACATCTTCAGTATTTACAGAAAACATGCTGTTTGCTTCCAACAATTCAAATCACTCTATAATTTTCCTTTTCCTGTTAGCAAAACTATAAACTGCATCTTTGCAGACACTGTTCACACAGCTTTTCAGGTGTGAGATTTTTTTTTTAGTAAAAAAGATTTTAACCTTTATTAAAGGGAGTTTTGACTATTTCCTTACCGTATCACCACTTCTGAAATTAACTCTGTCAGGAAGATACTTAACAAATCAACATGCAAAGACTAAGAATGCTTTGTTCTAACAGAAGCAGCTTTCAGAAGGTTAGGGAGCGGCTAAACAATTAAAGCTACAAAGTCATGCAAGATGTCAAACCACAGAAAACATGATTTTAGTCTTATTCTGTACTGTATTACTGTACTTTTGATTTTGGCAGCCATATATTTGCTATGAAAGAGTGCTGCAGAACTATTTTGAACCCGTATTTTTCTTTAACAAAGGCAGAGACTAAATGTTAAAAACTCCATTAAAAAAAATCTGCCTACACTGCAATGTAATGTGGAATATATTTTAACTTATGCTGCCAAAAAACAGTTGAACAGTACAGAAACTAGATAAGCTACCATAATAGAGACAAATGCATAGAAAAAAAAGGAATAAATAAATGCATTTTATTTACTGTGTTCTTTGATGGCTCCCAAGCAGTATCTACCTTGCCCACATCTTGCATGTCTTGGAGTTGGCGGAGCTGTGACAGGGTGTGGTGCCTCAGGGCTTCGTGCAGGGGAGTATCCCCATCTTTATCCTGAATATCCAGCTTAGCACCTGCACGGACTAAGAGCTGAAAAGAGAGAGAACTCCATTTTAAAAACCAAAAACCAGCTACTTATTCCATTTAAAAATTAATTTCAATGAAGGATTTGGTTTAGGATGCACCAAAGGGTTATATGCACTTAGGGTCCAGAAGAGTATATATATATTTTTATGTTGCTATAGTTCACAGTTGTGTTTATTTAAATTTATTTCTCTTGTTTCAAGCTCAGCCTCCAACTGAAGCATTTACCTCTTTCAAACATCAACTTTATTTCAGCAGAAGCCTCATGCTTGGCTGAGTGAGGGACAGATGCATGTTACAGGATTCTTTCTACCTTTACCTCTTACAAGAGAGCCAACAATGCAATCTATTAGAGTAACATACCAGAAACAGCACAAAGTGGGCAAAACTTTAGACATGTATATATTCCGTAATAATAGGTTTTAATGACCTCAAAGATCACCACCTTCACACCATGCTGAACTTTACAACTTAACGTATAATAACCTGTTAATGTACAGTATCCTCAGTAACAAAGTAGTTAAGCACATACTGAGGTTTATCCTTACACAGCAGAAGACATCAAAACCGCTATTACACACTATTTTGGAACGTACTGAACTGTAAGACTCATCTTTAAGGCTAAAATTAGCTATGCCCCCTACGACACACGTTCCAGCTCACATGATATGAAGGAAGCATAAGGCTGCATAGGCCCTCCCATTCATGCTGCACTTGCACCCAGCTCTCCCCTGATTTGATGCACCAGAACTTTCTTAAACATGCTGTCACACAAAACAGCCAACACATGCTGACAAATAACAATGCCCTTAAAAAAAAAAATCTCGTTGGTGCTATTCAGAAACCCACAGATAGCAGCAGCTGATGTTTTAACTTTAGTTTTGAACTTTTGCTGCTCTGCAGAACTCTGAATTGCAGTGGAGACAAAAAGCATGGCCTAGAAACAGGAATATACAAAGGGTAATCTCCCTCTTTAGAAATAGCCTGCTTGCAAGGATTTCATCCTCTCTGAATTGAAGGATCTCAGACTCTAGAAAAAGCTAAAATGAAAATACCTCAAAAGGAATTCAGAACTTATGTGTCAAGGAAATACCTGCCTGTAATTGATTGCAGCTTATCATTTCCCCCCAACCCTTTCTTCCACAACTGAAAGCAAAACAAAACAAAACAAAACAAAACAAACAAACAAAAAAAAAAACAGCTGAAACTCACAACAGCCCTCTGGACATCTTACACTCTCTAAATGGGCTTACTCTGACCCAATTTTTCTTACACTCACATTGTCTCTGCCACTAGCCGTGTTCTGTTTCAGGGTTTCTCCTGGAAACAGTAGCATGTTATGAAAGTTTCCTGTCACTGCTATGGGTTTCTAGTCAATCTCTCTGAAGAAAATTTATGAGAAAACTCTTTTCAGAGCAACCTGGAATCCTTGTCTACCGTGGAAATTCAAAGCCCTTGCAGAAGTTAATAATAATAATAATAATAAAGGCCAAAAAAAAAATCCCCCTTTGTCATGACTGCAGAGCTTTTAAAAGAACCCTGCTACCTTTGACCACTATTCCACAGATGCCTGAGGGTACAACCCAACCCTGGAAAGTACCCAATAGGAATTAAATTTGAAATATAGGAGCCAACATGTTCTTTGCATGGCTGCATGAGTTATTTTAGGACTTCTCAACGCTAATCCAGCTCTGAAGTACAGCTACTCTATAGGGTCGTCCACATAAACATTCTTGGATGTAAGTATGTCAATCCAATCCATATACTCGTTCTCCAACGTGCCTACCTTCCTGTCGTCCACCACGTTGGTATTGTGTTCCCAGGTGCCCTGTCAGTTCCCGAAGGGCACAAGAGCTCACCAAATAAATATAGCTGCAGAAAGGCTTGCAGAATGCAAGTGACTCTCCGAAACCATTCTTTGGTAGCAAGTGGTTCCAGATATAGGGCCGTATCACATGTTTCACTGTAATGGGATCACATCCATCAACCAGTGGAGATGGAGAAACCTTACAGCAAAATAATGCCAGACAGAGCCACCGACACAGCTCTACACCGGTGGCACAATTCTCTGAAAGCCTGAGTAAAAATCATTTTTTAATACAGGATGATTCTCACAACACTAACACAAAAAATGTACAGAGAGCCCAGACCAGACTGATGGATTCACTCGGAGCAAACATTTCCTACAGCACTGAGCACTCTCTCCCATCCTCAACAACCTGCACTGAAGATCCATGCCAGCTGTGGGTAAGCTGTGCTAGACCCCAGTTTCCCATGCCATCAGCACAGATTTGTTAAATTTATTATTATTTTTGTTAAAAGTATTAAACTTTTGCAATCATGTGAGCAAGAATAGAAATTGCATTACTTTCACTGCTGATTTTATTACGGCTTACAGCTTTCACAAGCTAAGAACAGGGAAAACTACACAGTCAGGAGTGAAACTGATAAAAATGGTATTTCACCTAGTTTGCGAAAGCCAGGAGCAAAAATAATTACTCATCCAAAATGCTATTTTGAGGTCCATTATACGACCATAAAGCTCAGACAAATTATAGAAGAACACACAGAAGTTCCCCTTCATTCAGCAAGAAGGGATGCCGGAATTAGCAGCCGCAGAGAGGAAACCATAATATACATATACCAAAATTTAGCATTCCTGAGATTTCCTTCATATTGCCTACTGACCTTCTGTACTAGCTGGTGGGTTTCCAAATTTATCAGAATTAATCATACACACATTCAATAGCTGTAACATGTTGCTAAACCATTTTTAAAAAAAAGTTCATGAAGAATCTCTGTCTTACCAGCTTCAATCAGCTTGAATAAAGCACCATTCACCTTATGGCTGATTGCAACAAGATACTTACCCTAACAATTTGTGTGTGCTGTCGTTCAACGGCAAGGTGCAGAGCAGTTTGCTGGTTTACATTCTGGATATCCAGGTTAGCATTGCCCTGAAAGATATTCAAAGCATTAGACCATTACCATCCCAGCAATCCATCTACAGGCAAGGCAGTCAATTAAAGCACCGAATAAAATGCTCAGTATGATTCCCACTTTGAAGACGTGAGAGCAGCAGTGATTAACTACTATAATTACTCTCTGTACAAATGTTGATCTGTTGAATCAAACCAGGTATCAAACTGTGCAGTCTCTCTGCACTACTAGGCCACTGTAATGATCTCAAAAGCGAGTTTGACCTTTACAGCTCACCACACGGCCTTCCCTGCTCCATTGCCTCTGCACTGAGATTGCAGGCATCAGCAGCAACCTATTTTCACATCAGATGGCTAATCAAAGTATGACACTAAAATCCTCTTGAGAAAAGAGCCCTACCTGATGCACCAGAAGTTCAGCCACTTCCACGTGGTTATTGAGAGCTGCCAGATGCAAGGCAGTGTAACCATCATCTTTTTTCTCATCAACAATCCACGGTCGCGGCAATTTGGACAGCAATACACGCATCGCACTGAAACAAACACGCAGAGATGGCATAAATGCATTTGTGAAGTATAAGTCTGCTGAAAGACAACGGGACAAGAGTAAAAGCAGTATTCATTTGCAGAACTATAAAGTAGTAGTGACAGAAATAACATTAGCTGTTTCTCAAAAAAGAAAGTGGGTGAAAAGTTGTACCAACAGTTCCAAAGTCTAAAAATTTCATGTTCAGTTCCTTCCAGTAGAAGTATGCAAACAAACCAGCCAATCACCCTGCACCAAAAATTACCCTAAATATTATTCACAAAGATTCTGAAACACAGGAGACAGAAATGCTTCTCCCTGAAAATCTCCATAGCAGACTTTACTTAAATATTTAAGAAACAAGTTTTACTACACGTTGGGAAGTGGATTTATTATCTTACACTTCAAATTCAAGGGTGGCAAAAAGCAACTTGATTACTGTAATATTAAAGCAGGCTAAAATCCACGAAGTGCAAAGAAGGCAGTGAGTGATAAGGGCAGTAATAACACAACACGAGATGAACAAATCTGTCTATCTTGTATTCTCTCAGAAACACACTTCTCCCAAGCTCACCTGTCTTTGCTTAGCTTTTGGAATAAGCAGGTAACCAAACTCGATGACCTTATTGTCCTATATTTGTAAACAGCACATGCAGCTCCCTTAAGGCAGTTGCTCAGAGAAGCGCAGAAAACCAGAAACTGCTATAATCTTGTGCCAGAAAACCTCTTCTGTTACCCCATCTTTCCCTTCTGTTGAAGCAACATGTGATTCACAGGAGAAACAGAGGTTCGTCACAAAATTCAAACTTTAAAATCCAATACTAGCCAACACGAGTTGAAGCACTGAATTATAAACTGCCTTGCAATGTTAGCCACCTGATATTCAAAAGGCAGAGTTTCAATAAATATTCTCACAAACTAAGCCTTTTACTCCAAAATATTTGCAGCGGATAACATTAAGCCATCTGCCCTGGTAAGCAATAACTTAGCTCCCAATTCATTCCACTGAGCGGTTACCTTGAACATCCACATGGCATAAACGCTATTCACTCCTCAGCTCTGTCCTAGCATAAGCCAACAAGTTCCCTATAAAACAAACAAAAAGCTGCAGTTCTGGCATTGTTCACTCCGGTGAGCTGAAGTAAGAGGCCCCGAGGTAGTCTGCTACCTCAGTAAGAACATGCACTCCCTCCTCTGCGCTACTAGGACTAACAACATTGACTTCTTAGGCATCTCCTTGTGTTCTCCCGATCCTGCAGAGCACACTAGACAAACCCTCAGTTTCACCCCCTTCACACCACAACGGTCCATTTTCTCCCGATTCAGAGTGTACGATGTAAGCACCACAAAGTATAACTGTATCTTCCAGCCCCATGCCCCGAGGAGACCGATGACCTGCAGCGTAACGTGTCCACCGCCAGTGTGCTCTGTGGGGCTGTCCTCTGCAAAAACACGACATCTCCACCAGGAACCAAATGCATTTGGCCATCTGTGGATCACCTCCGTTTTCTCAGACCTCAGCACATGCACGGCTTTCTTGAGGTAAGTGCACAAATTAACAGTTCTCCATCTCTTGACTTTTTTGTTTTCCTGGCAATACTAAGCTTCTCGCTTCCTCACAGCACATCACTTGTAACACAGCAAAGACCACAACGCTTAACAGGTTGTATGCTGCTCATTGAGAGCCATTGCTCAGCTTCTGTTCATCACACCTTCTGCAGGTTCTGTCACATGCTAGGACAAAAAGCTAGAATATTTGAAAAAACAACACTAATTCTTTGAAAGACTGAGGATTTGAAGATTGGAAGACCACTGCAACTAGACCCTGAGGAACGCTATGGCGAGGCATAACACCTAAAGATATGTTTGTCTAAATATAGCCAGCTTGTCTCCAAAGTAGTTCTGGTCACTGAACAACAAAAAGCCTTAGCCATCCCAGCTTACATTTTATGTCCTTGTCTTCCGTAAGGAAATGAGGAAACCGCCAACTCCACAGATCTAAACCAAACGAAAATAATAACTAATGTATATTCAGGTACTTTAACAGATGCATCAGAAAGTGAGTATGCTTCAGAAACATTACTGTTGCTATTTCTTTAACAACTCATCTCTAGAAGATTAAGAAATTAATGTAGTATTTTGTACGCTATGAAAAATACCACTCATCCTAATATTTGCCAGAGCACTAGCCTCAGCAGTTCTGTTTTCAAATCTTTTCCCACTTAGTTTGCTGTCAGACACCAGCAAGGCTTTCTTCTGAAGTTCATCTGTAAAATATTTGGGGGCTAAAACAATATCTTATACAAATGGGATGCCTGGTATGTTTTTGGATGCTTTTAAAATGCTTTATTCGTATTGAAAAAAAAAAAGAAAAAAAGAAAAAAGAAAAAGTAGGACCCAAAAGAACAACCACACTCTATGCAAAACAGAAACTGGTATTACTTCTCACCATGAAGCATCAGAGGGCCAGTAACTAATACTCAGTTTCTTCAGCCTGTGCAAGTCAGAGACCACGCCTCTTTCTCTCCCAAACCTCACTAACTTACTGGACAGCAAGACTGAAGGATGATGGCCTTACGGACAAGACACCTTAAAACGCAGCAAGACGTTCATATGCCTCAAGTGGGAAATTCTTGTAAGATGTTCGGTGGCTGCAGCCTCCTTCCCACCAGCTCAGAGGCAGCTTCCCTCAACGCACACGATTGCAGGCTTCCCTGCTACTGCTATTCTGTTTTGCAGGATTTTCTGGAGCTGCTGCCAAAATGTTGATGACTTGGCTGAGTGGCTATCATTCAGAACAGTTCTCACTGAAACAAGCATGCACCGTACCCTAAAAAGTCATGTCACTGAATCAATGTTACATGCCAATTACACAGCCATTCTTAATTCACGATTCCACACACAGTATTAATGACGAAGCCGAATCGTGCTGCTCCTTTTTCAGGACCACAACACTGATGCGGTCCTGAAAACTTGCTTTCATCTTGTACACAGTAAAACAGAAAACAAACTTCTTTTGCTGTAATTGCATTAAAAATAAATCAGTAAATCTAATGGTAACCATGAAATCAGCTGAAGAAAACTCTTCTGATTAATCATTTGCAGTTTATTCAGCTGTTAGAGATTACATGGCTAATTGAATTAGCTTCCAAGATTATTGATAATTTGTTTAAAAGCCTTGTTGAAGCACCAAATTTATGTCATTGCTATGCTAACTACATTTTTTTTTCTTTTACAAAGGTAAAATTTGGCATTTGCTGCTCTGCAGTATTTACAGATTAGCAGGAAGCTGATAATATTTAGGCTGTTTTCAGCTGGATGAGATTTCGCAAGTTTAGAACTTTTCCAGGTAGGAAAACAAAAAAAAATGGTGAAACTTTTAGAGGAAGCTATCTGCAAAGCTTTGAAGGGGTTGAAGAAATCATTTCATCTTTCACAGGACCTAAATACCTGCTCAGGGAAAAAGAGAGAATGCACATGTGTGGGCAGAGACCGAGGTATCTGTTGCTTTCCCAGGCTCAGCTGCTGGGGGCACAGTGACTTAGAAAACCCACTATAATTTACATTTTCTCTGGAGGGGCTTCCTTCTGGTCTGGCTTCCTTCTATCTGCTTGACAATATGACAATCTAGGCTCTAATAGTCAGAAGAGATTGGGTACAAGAAACACCCATCTGGAACCATGGCTTAGCATATATATATTTAAATCATGCATAATGCAAGAATGTAAATTCAACAGCATGAATTTTATGACAAAACAGTCGTCGGTGTCATGACCAACAGCTTTACCATATGGTATACTATTCATTATCAACCTATAAATAGGATCTGTTTCTTTGTGCAGTATTTTTCTTACAGAATTTTTACAGATGCTCGCATTCCCTGAGAACGCCGCGTACAGTAACAGCTTTATGTGAACAGCCTGCAAGGTAAAGGCACTTGCAGCAAGATGAAACTACCACCTTGATGCAAAGAAAAGATTTGAGGTTTAGCGTTCTTAACTGCAAAGCTATCCTTCTACACTTTAAAAATATGTAAAGAAAAACAGAGAGAAGATCCTCTGCTACCAGCTGCAATTTGACTGCAGCGTGATAAATGGGGAAAGTCGGTGGGTCGGATTTACTGGTGTTGGTTGGTTGGTTGGTTGGCTTTGGTAAAGAACAGATACTTAGATTTAAAATAAAAGAGAGAAAGATTGACTACTTCACATCAGCTTAAGCACATTTAACTTAAATTGCTACTGCCACAAGACATGTTCCCAATTCCTCTGCACTGCCAATGCAAGCGTGGCGCTGGCTGTACAGACGCGTCACTCCCCAGCGAGTGAAACAACCTGCCAGCCTCTCGATGTGGTAACCCCACTTCCAGTCGGATCAATGATATCATCCAGTTTGTGCTGTGACTTCACGACCGATACCAGTGGGAGGAACGAGGAAGTGATGAAGCTGGAGCTGCAGGGAAGGCAGCCTGCCCTTTTCAGAAGCAAGGTCTGAGATCAGCACAAACTGATCGGGAAACCTTATCTCTAAGGGCTGGAATGATTCAGGGCGCGTTCTATGACAAGTTTCTCTCCTCTCCTGCCATTCTCCTACCCCAGGCCAGCCTTCCACTGTCACAAGGTGACATAGTTTCCTCCTGTGTAAGATATTTTACAGTAAATCGTGGCTTCAAGTACTTCCCCCACCCCCCCAGCTTCTCTGCTCATTCCCACTGCTGCTCAGATCAACCCGTTCACCTGTTTCCTGCCATATCCACAAACAGTTAAAGGAACAGATCCGATTTAAGGACAGTTTCCACTGTAAAGTTTTCCTTTAAGGCTATATAGTACAATACGCATTTTAAAACACAAAAAGCAAGACTGCTTTTTACTTATCCCATTCTCGAACTCTGACTACATTTGCTCCAAAAAAAAATGTTGTTTTGGTTTTTTGAAAAGTGTGGTCCCACGACATCATCTAAAAAAACCTCCTCTTTGTCGGATTACTTCTCATGTGGAGTACTACTCTGATCCCGTTCACTGTGAAGCCGAAGAAATATTTCTACCAACACAGTGCACCAAGTAACACAGGAGCAGGACAGTGCTATTTTTGGCAACGGTATGACCGTAAGTGCACGTCAGCACACAACTTTAAGCCAAATCCATTCCCTGATCTGCTTCACAACACGCTCACTGTGCAGCCCAGACAGCTACGCTGGGAAAATGAAGGAAGCATCCCTCAGGAACAAGTAACAAGCAGATGAATACCTTGGACGGGTATTGCTGAGTGCTCTGTATCACGGAATGAGAGCTTAATATTTCATATCTACCTCACTGCTCGGTTAACACGAGTCTGAGCAATAAGCAGGTTGTTTCCTTCTTTTTGTCTCAGTATTTCCAAGTATGCCTTGGTATTACAAGAATTGATTTCAATATACATTAAACTAAAGAAACAATAAGGTATATCAGTTTGTACATGAACTACAAAAACATACTCTTTATTAGCCGAAATCTTACACAGCAATTTTGTGTTAAATGCATGATTTTGAAACAGTTGGGAAACAAACAAAAAAACTACCAGAAAGCTATGCTGCAAAAGTAGTTATGGGATAAGCAGCTACCAAGCACAGGGCAAATGCGATGCAAAAAGAGGAGGAAACAAGGAAAAGTGTAAATGCAAGACAGCAGTTTGTTCAGGACTTTGCAGCTCCTACCTTAAATGCACTCCCTACCTTGGAGCACTGAACTTAAATGGATCAGTAACTACTAATTGCATTAGTATTCATTGGGATGAGCTTTGTGTGTTTCAGACTGAGAAACCTGTCAGCATTTTTGTTCTCGTTGCTCCCAAGGGACATAAAGACTTTTGTCTGAAAAAAGAGAGCGCCGTGAAATGGTTGGGTTCCTTGGTTGGTCGTATTTAAGCGGGCGTGTTTTGGCTACTTTATTCTGAGGAAAACTTGCATATGTTCCCCATAGACATGAAAAATGTCCTTCTTCTGGTTTGAGCGTGTAAACACCGGTCCTGTTACAGACCAGATAACTGGGTACATGAGCTAAGTGGTGTGAGTTCAGATTTTTTAACCATCCTTTCCTCCTTCGCCACTTTTCAAAGAACATCAGAGGCCGACTCTCATTTCGCTTTCCTCCAAATAACTTTATTGCTCGTCACACAAACCCCGGGGAGGGGAGGCCGGGGGCCGCCCGCCGCCCCTCCGGCCGCCTCCCCTCAGGCCCGTCCCCGCTTTATTTGGCGGTGCGGCGGCGGGGGCCGCCAGGCCGCTCAATCGATCGGCGGAGCGCGGCGGGGCTCGGCGCTCGGCAGCGCTTTTAGCGAGGGTTGACTAAATATGGTCAGGGAAGAGCCGGGCGCGGGGAGCCGGCCGGCCCGGCCGTGCGTGTTTCAAATGCCCGCCCGCCTATAAAGCCCCGCCGGCCCCGCTCCCGCCCGCCGCGGGGGCCGTGAGGGAGGGAGCCCCGGGGCCGCCGCCGCCGGGAGCCCGGCCCCGAGCGGGGGAAGGCGCGGGGCTGGGGCTGAGGAGCCGGAGGACACCGGCACTTGCCGCGGGAGGAGGGGGGAGGGCACCGCGGGGGGCTGTTTTTCCGTTTTTTTTTTTTTTTTTTTTCCACAAGTGGCTCCCAAATTGTTGGGGTTTTTTTTTTTTTCCCCCTTTTTTTTTCTCCTTTTTTTTTTTTTTTTTTTCCCTCTGCCTGTGATTATCCTCATCTGACAGTGGGCTAAGTTCACCTTCCCATGGCTTCCTAGCATCCATCCTTGGACCCTTAGCTCTCAGTCCAGCAGACCTAAGGTATCATTTCTGCACGGCAGCGTCCACCTTTGACACCCCAAGCGAGGCGGCAGGTGCCTCCGCGCCTTTTTTTTTTTTTTTCCTTAATTATGATTCTGGGAGGGGGCCGGGGGGGGGTTAAGTTTTATGCATTTAAGGAGGTGAGGCAGCACCCGCCCCAAAACTCGCCCCCTGCCCTGTCACCAAGAGCTGAGTCAGCGCCTCAGGACCAGACGAGGTGGTGGTGGTGGGACCAGATGAGGTGGTGGGACCAGAGGAGGTGACACTGGGACCAGATGGCTGCTGCCGGTGTGCCGCTAGGTCACTCACTACCTCTCTGCCAGCGCCGCATGACAGACACTAAGCTCTCAGGTAATCACACAGCCTCAGCAGACCTGCATTGCTCTGCACGTTTCCAGGATGCCTGTGACTTGCTGCATGTCTAACTTGGCTGCTAGAACGTTTTCGGTCTTTTTTTTTTTTTTTTTTTTTGTAATGGTTGTATTAATCCCTCCGCGCTGGGAGCAGTTTGATTTTGAGTGTGAAGTATCAAGCATTTGTAGCGTAACGAGCAGGCTGTAAGAAAGCAACGTTAGTCCAAAATCCATAGCAGAAAAGCCCAACTCGTCTGACAGGCAGAATTCTTGCTAAAGAAGATAACCTCAAATATTGCGATGCCATTAACTGCTTAGTAAACAGAGCGACTGCTAGCTTCAGTGACATACATTATTTTCCTACGCAAGACACAACTGAAGGGTTATCAACTGTACCAAAAAAAAAAGCTAACAGCATGGTAGTGCAATGCTGAGTGCTGAAGTAGGTCTAAGGAAAAATTTCAAGGTGCTTTATCTCAGATGTACATGAAGACAACCTACTTAAAACCCCAGAACGCAAATGCTGTAATTCTAATGCTGCATTGCTGTTCCTCCGTGTAGTACTGGGCTGGCTCCTGCTACACTCTGATTTGCTCTCCATCAGCTGCACTAGGTTTTTTGTCAGGAGCTGCAGAAATCCTTCCTTCCTCTGCTCTCATCTTGCCTTACAACTATTACACTTACTAATTGACAAGCTCACTTTAAATTTACCTTCTAATGCTGCACAGACAAAGCTTAATCTTTACTATTACCCAACAAACTCCTGAAACAGAAATTAAGCAACCATAACCTGTCTCTGACAGCCCTTTAGAAGTCAAACCCCAACCCTACATCAAACAGTTAACTACCACTCCAAACCACAGCACGCAGTCTGACACAGCAGGGGCAAATTTGGGTTTTGTTAGTTCGTGAGGTTTGGGGTTTTTTTGGTAGCTTTTTTTTTTTTTAAAGTTTTCATAAATAGTTCAAGTGTGGACAAGATTTTAACTGAAGCAGGTGAGTGCCAATTTAGAAAAAAAAGAAAACCGTTTGCAGAAGTGTTGAATAGATATTGGCTTTCACATGTGACCTTTGGCCTAACAATCCAAATCCTGTCACAGCAGCTAGAGGTTGTTTTCTTAATTCAATGTCATCATCTTTGCAACAAGCAGGATCACCACTGGCATGTGCAATTACATCTTAAAAACCACTCTGAACTACAACGGAAATAAGCAGAAACCTGCAAAGAGTTTGCAGAAAGAACACTGTATGGGATATATAAGCGCATGGAAATGGGGCTGGGGAGGGTAAGAAAGTTTGTAACTCCTGTGTTAAATGAGTCTGTACTTCCCTTTAGGATGCCAGCACACCAGCATGGAAGTCTGTGAGAAGACCTCAGAGGAAACCACAGTTTTTATGGTGGAATACAACTACGAATCCCAAGAAAACACTTTGCAAAGCTACCCGTGATTCAACTCTCCATTCAGACTTGGTCGCTCAGAATGAACATCAAGAGGCTGCAAAAATCTGGATAAGCACTCCTAATGTCCATGCCATCACAGAGCAATGAACTATAACCAGCTTTAAGCCTCTGTGCAGGTAAATTGCATTGTCAAGTTCAGTTAGAGTATTAAGTTTGGATTTCTATCGTCAGTTACTCGTAACAATCTTCTTCCAAAGAAGTATCAGCCTGAATTTTACCTAATGAAAGCACTAGTAGGAAGCAAAATGCTTTTCAGGTTCATCTGACAGGTAGTTGAGCAACTCTGTGTGTACCTGCTCAGAGTACATACTTCTTTATGTACCCATATGAACATACAATGCTATGGAATGTAAAGAAGTATGTATTTTTGGCAGGCACGGAACAACCAGTAAGAGGAAACTAAACAGCTGTTGGAAGAAACAGGCTTCCCCCTTGTTTGAATGACATTCATGTGACAAATTAACTTGCTGAGGGGTCAGCTGGTATTGCCAAAATAACACATACTTATTAGTACCATATCACAAAACGTTAAATTAAGTGACTGCAAACGTGGGTAGAAAAAGTTGTTTGTGTATTATAAGCAGAACATTAGCTGTACACACAAAAACTCAAAATGAGGCTGGAAACAATTGAAACATGCTAATTAAGATCACAGCATAGCAGCAAAAATTACAATTACCAGTACATCTCATTCAAAAGACCCTAAGCAAACATTAAAAGCCAAATCAATTACCAAGATCTATCTCGTTTAACCAAGCCATTATTTTATTAATCACAGCAAGTTCTGTGTGCTAAGACGGCAGGTTTTAAATTTACATCAAGCACAGTATTTAACCTCCAGGCTGCAACTAGGAAACAAGCAGAACCAGCTAAGAAATTCAGCCTGTGATTTCGAGAAAAGGATAATCAGAATTACCGAGTACGATAAGATCTGCCATTTAATATGTGCCACTTAAGTTAGAATTTTCTCCAAAGCAACATTCAGTATGCTCACCGAGCTCTGCGATACAAACTGCTCAGTCAGGTTTATGCACAGAAAGTGACAATACAGAGATTTCTAGGCCACAGTTCCTAGTCAGCAGATTAAAGCTATTGACAGATTCCTAAATGAAAACACAAATGACAACTAATACTTAGAAGATAAGTTCCCTTAAATACTATTTTCAAATGAACCGAATTTACTGTAAAGCTAGATATAAGAAAATCAGCCAAGCAAATATGATTTTAGAGCATCCAGAAAACTGTAAGACCTCTACGAGAAATATCAAAGCATTGGGAAAAAGTCCCACAGCAGTTTCGAGCTCCAAAAGCAGTATTAATTAAAATATACCAGCACATACCATCCCTATGATGCTCATTATAAAATTCAGAAATAAGGAAAATATAGAGGAAAGCTCCCAGCTCATCAGTCCAGCAATTCCTATTCATAATAGCAGCCTTCTAAAAACAGTTATATGATACATTCATGAAAAGTAGACACATTTGTCCCAGATTAAATATCCTAACTCTACCCATGTACTTACTAAAAAGTCTGGGAGGAGGAAAAATAACAACAGAAAAAAAAAAGAAAGAAATAGGCACCATTTTTAGATGGAGAACCTTATTTTTAAATACTCACATAATTCTCGAATAGCTATTATACATAGCCTGCTATTTTTATTACCTAAAACTACACAATAACACGTACACAAGAAAGAACATTCTCTTATCAGAACCATTTGCCTAAGTAAAATGTTAAATTTATTTGAAAGATATTTCTTTTATAAGCAGGTATTTTGGCACAAAGGCAATGGTGTCTTAACATCTAAATTAAAAACTGATTTATAGTGGGAAACAAATCAACCTGTAGTATCTTTTCTAAATGCTGGGATGCTACTGAACTCGACCAGGCTCCTAGAAGCAATTTGGTATTACCAGCAGCTTTACAGAGAGGTTAACTGCTAAGCATTTATGCATTTTACTGAGGAGTTCCTGTCCTCGCCACCAATTGATTTGGCCTCCACTATATAATCCAACTTTTTAACAGCTTAAATTTATTTTGACAAGTTTTTGGTAACAAGTCATCATGTTGTGTTCTTTTGCGTCTTCTTTGTGTAACATCGCAATGCTATTCCGAAACAAAATGACAGTTCTCAGTGATACAGAAGTTAAAATTATAGATCGACATTGCTTCCTGCTAGTTCATGTTAGCATATCTCTAAGAATACATATCCAGTCACTCTGAAATGTCACATCCATCACTTAGATCAGCTGTTCAATTTTAACCGAGCACACGCTGAACTCTGGGCATCTGCTGACACAGTTGTAACTCAAACATTTCAACTGTGTGACTGACAGGGATAACAGATGCTGACATTATCAAATGCTACACGGCTTTTTTTCCACGGCCGTTTTTTGTCCCGATATGGCCAGTACATGCAACTGTATTGCCATCCAAAAGTGCACTTGAGCAGCTGTATCTGTAAAAGAGTTCCTGTATAACTGGTAAAAATAGAAACTAATTTTATAGCCATCTTTAATGCTTAAGTCCAAGCGACACACCTGCTATGCTTCTATTAGGATACATGGTATTGGGAATATATTTACATAAATCTTCTCACCAGTATCAGACTCTGCAACAAGCAGATGCAGATATACTTGATACAGTCATTAGAGAATAGCTTGAACTAATGCTGCCTCCTATTCCCCACTGCAGTCAAAGCTCATAAAGAACTCGGCACACAGCGTAAAAAAAGCTATGTAAGCATGCACAAATGTATTCAGGAGCCTTAGCTGAGCAAAAATCAGATGCAACCCCAGATAATTCTTTCAAAACTGCATTTTTCTGGCATGAAACATGCTTACATATACAATCAACAGTAAAAAAAAAAAAATCTGCCCTGCTGTATTATATAATCATTCCTAAAAAGTTAATACTAACCAGAGATATAGTGGCGGAATTGAAAGCACTTGACATTTACACTTGTGCTAACCAGCCACAGCACTGGAGCAGCTGCAAAAGGTAACCTGCCAGAAAACCAAGGGGGGTAGGGAGGTGGGAAAACAAAACCTCCTCTCCAGTACAGTTTAACATAAAGAGGCAAAGGAAGCCTACAGGAGCAGAGCTTGTAAGCATGCTGTTTCTGGTCAGTGCTCTAGAATTTAGTTACTGGAGATGGAAAACAGTTTAAACTGCGACTGTAATTTGACTTGAGACTCATCCAAAGAGCCTCGAGAAATAAACAAACTCGTGTACCGTACAGTCCTTGCTGGTACATAGCTTACCATGTTGCCCTCTCCAAATTAATCAAAGAATTTAAATTTGCACTGGCTAGAAACAAAACGTGCAATGCAGGAGAAAGCCACATGTTCTTTGTAAACAGTCTGTGTACGCTACAGAGCCTTAGAAATGTTTTGTTGAATTGTAACCTCCCTGCACTCCAATGCTTTGCTAAAGCTGGTAAAATGGAACCAAATCACCTCTTCAATGGATTTGGTCCCCTTCAACCAGCTGTAGCTATGCATTGATCACTACAGGATTTTGCATATTTTTAAAACTGGACACTAAGCCTGTTCAGAGTAATTATGCAGCCCTCTCTGCAGAGGAGTTCGATTAGTCCTGGTACTTTGAAGACAGAAGGTAACAGAAAGCATAGTAAGTTCTGTATTCCAAAATTTCAAGGTTGTATCTATAAATAAACAGCTACTAGTGTTTGATATCCTGTCCATATTCAGTGAAAATTGATCTCATAACATTTATGGAAATAGGCAAACAGCAAAATAAACAGATTTTCCAGTGATTTATTGTCTCCTGTGTTTTTTCTCAAGTCTGTTGCCCTTTTAACAGAACTGACTAAAAAAATGATCAAAATATAGGCAGTATTTGCAGTATACAGCAGGCCTACTACTTTCTGGAGTTATGGTTTTTTTTGTTTGTTTTTAACATCATACAAGGGAAGAAACTCCTCAGGGTAGGAGCTGTATTTGCCATCTTGTACATGCTGGGCACATTATTTACTATTTAAAGATAACAAATTTGTCACTGACCTCAACAGCTACAAGCTGATGTGCTATCTAATTATAGGTCTGCCCATGGAGATTATATTCCTTCTCCAAACCAATCTGAACAAAAGTCTTCTTTCAAAGCATTTCTGACATAATACTTCAGTAAGAGGTTTTAAGAGCATGCTTTTCGTTTTTTTTTAACATTCAGCTTCAACTAAGCTTCAACCTATGCTCACTGTCTGAAGAGCAAATATGAAAGCAAAGATCCCTTTTACTGTTTCATAAAATAATTTAACAACTCTTTGATTACCTCACAACTTGTCTCTTTGAGGACTTCCATGACTATAGCGCATAGAAGTCCTGAGACACTAACAATAGCTGACAAATCCCATCTCTCACAGATCGCTGCAGTCAAAAAAAAAACCCACTGCCAACCAGTTCAAACCATTTGCAAGTCTAAAACCGAGGACAGATCTATGAAAAGTAATACAACAGCCATGGGGAAAAATGCAATTCCATTTTGAAACACTACCTCCTATTTGCTTATTATTTTTAAGTTTATGAACTTAAACGTGATATATATACTCCTTGCTACTGAATAGCAATGTAAATCTGCATCTTACCCCAATATTTCATTTTTTTTTTGACCTAAAATGTAGCAGAATGCATTAGTCTGAAGAACCAGTGGCACATATGTGCAAACTGAGGTCAGCTCAAAAAGCAGCCACTATTTAAGATGCTAACTGCAGTGTGAATAAAGCTCTCTTCACAAGATACAATGCAAATCTAAAGCTAACTGGGGCAACGGATATAAAATACGCCCACACTTCACAGTCGTGTCTTCAGATGAAAATTCTGCAGTCTCAGGTATGTGAATAGATCAAACATATCCTAAAGTTGCAAACATGGGAAATATACCCAATCTGTACACCGTTCTCAAATTTCCCTCTCCTCTTTTCTGTCTGAAAAATCTCATTAACACTGAAGAGGCAAAGTCTGGCAAGCTTTGAGGTTCACAGTACTTTGAAAAAACTCCAAAATAAATGCACTTTTAATATGACTGATTCGGTTAAAAATTGCATATTAAATAACATTAACTTCCCCATACGTCAGTTCGAATCTCTTCTTATCTCTATCTCCACGCACAAGTTCAAAGCTACCTAGAAAACAACCTGAATTATACTTTTCATCATTATACATTAGCATGAAAAAAGAAGTTGTTTCTGTACCAATACAAAAGGTATGGACAGCAGCAGATTATTGAAAGGAGAAATATTCCACTTAAAATAGGGGCTTCTCCAAAACACACTACACATTTACTTTTGGAAAACACTGCAGAACTGCCATAGATTAACTGCTGAGAAAAATACAGGCTTTTTTTTTTAAAAAAAAAAAGATGCTATTTTTCTTTTAATATTTGTCTGATATTCATATGTTAAAGATTAGAATGTAGGTATTTTCACCTGAAAAATGAGACATTTTCAAGTGCTCTCCTCAACAGTTTCTGGTTTTTTTTTGGTTGTTTTTTGTTTGGTTTTTTTTTGCTTGGAGGCTTATCTCCCCCCGTCAGTGAAGTTCAGTGCTCAAGAACTAAAATAGGTTTTGCACTGAAGATGGAATTGGTTCCAAATAGCTATGTGATATCGACTGCAAAAAAATCTGTAGAAATTTATTTCACTTTATTGTGGTGCTCAAGCACTTACACACATTTTATTATCAATAACCAGGAATATGGATGTGGACTTTATCAATACTTACATACACAGTAAGTATATTGTTTTTGTAAATATATATAATGCATATATACACATAAATACATGAATATGTGTTTAATTTTCATACGAATAACAATTATTTATATATTTATATATTTGACCTTAAGGGGAATTTAGTGCAATGCATTCCATATAAGGCACCACAGCTTGAAGCCACAAAGAAACTCCAGAGTAGGTGGAGTAAGAAAGTTTAGTGAAGACAGGTCCTTAAGTAAGGTTCTGAGCAGAATATAATATGTACTGCTTGTGACCCATACCTGTTACAAACTGAAGTTCAGAGTGTTATTTTTAACAGTGCTTTAAATATTTCGTGCTTAGTGCATTTAACAGATTGGTAGCATCTATCATTCTGTATCAGATTAGAAAGACAAGGTGGCAAATATAAAAAACGTGTTTGTTTTCATTCAGAAAGAGGCCAGTGGGAGAACTACATAATCAACATAATGAAATAAATGGCCATCATTAAAGTCTGAAAGGAAACGAAACTTAACTTGTAAATAAAAGGAATCAAGTAATGACTTGGGGGGGAGAAGCACAAGACAGTGAAGTTTTTCCTAAATCTATTTCTTTCGTTTTTATTTCCATTCATTTTTTTTCCCAGGCTGATGTGTAAAACAGCTAATTCTGTGAACAAAAGAAACTACAACTTCCACAATGGAGACAAGATTCTCTCTTTTTTACCTGCTTCAGAAGTGCTCAGATACAGCTGCAACCGAAAAAAAGTGGATTATCTAACTGCTTTACTTATCTAACCTGTCCAGATCCAGACAACACATGTATGGGAGCTACCTACACAGGGTTCACATCACTAACACTGGAAATATTTTCTTTTTCTTCCGGTAAAAACTTTTGTAAAAGAGAGAGGATTCTGAAAGAAAACTGTACTATGCCTCACATTCTGCCAACTGCCACAGCCCCTAAAACATTCACCCACAGAAAAATCTTCAGCATCCCTATAAAGAGATTCTTTTTCATACTCTTTCCCTGCATCTCATATTGGCATTTTCACACAAGCCAACTGTTACAAGAGCCTAATGAAGGCAACACAAAACAGAAAACTAAAGAATACTCCAGCTAGATAACTGGGGACAGCAAACAGCACTCCTGGTTAATGCTGTTACGTAAATATGCAGAATTCACATTAAATGAGTAAGTTACCAGCTCAGACTTGAAAGAACCACCTTCTGAACACCAAGAATATGCTCCCTTAACTATATCCTTAAAATGCTCTCTTATAGATCTTTTACAGGCACTAGAGGAAACTGCAAATACGTTTATTGTTCCTGTCAACAGCTCCAACCACTGCTTTTAACTTGGAAGTGCGATTCCATTCCTATACACACATAAATACTTGCATTTATTTTTTAACCATCAGTCTTGACAGTTATGTACTAAGAGACTAACCCAGTTTTCATTCCCATACAAAACACACACCTCCTATTTCTCCAGCTTCACTCAAATGAAAAGCAGCAGAATATAGTCAAGTTAAACAATTAAGCATGCACCTCTTTCTTCATGCAAAGCACACCCAATCCTCCACCATGACAACATATTACTGAACTCTTCTCAGAATGACAGCCTTGAAAAAATCAACATTTATCCATAAAGTGATAAGCAAACAGCAAATTTTCCACAAAGTTCTATGTAGTCACTTTTGAAAACTACAATAACTGAAGATTCAATGTAGAGGTACAGTATGCAGCTAGCACAAAAATAAATTATTTAAATTAATAATATAAATTAATATATTATTAATATTTATTATTTAATAATATTTATTAATATTATTAATAAATTATTAAATATAATTTAATAATTTAAAACTAACTTTTTCAGAATGAGAAGCGATATAAAATCTGAAATAAGAAATTCCTTCCGTAGGTGCTTTCGAGGAAACAAAACCACATCTTTCTTTTACTGTCAAACCAATTTAATCCAACCATCCTAAGATCACTTTAAAACCACATGGTATCTTTAAAAATTACTCAAGTATTTCTAAAAACTCAAATCCCTTTCCCAATTCCAATATTTAAGAAGAACATTTTTTTAGAAATGCTTTCTCAAGATCATACTTAACTTCTCACTTGTCAAATCTTTCATTTGCAAAATGAAAGTTTACAGCCACCACATGAAGTTTCCCACAGATCTGGAGATACTTCAACACAGCACTGAACTGAGCAGACGAGTAGGTTCATTCTACTCATGGCTACTCAACTATTAGAAAGAATTCCTACCTAAGCAACATCAAAACCTAAGAATTACAATTATGTGCAGGTTTAAGGATCTTTTGAAAGAATACCATGATTCTACACTCCCGTGCACTTGCCTTCCTTTTACAAACGATGACAAAAAAATCATTAAAAACAAATCTTTACCTAGGGTTTCCTCGTAGCGCGGCGTGGTGCAGAGCATTAAACCCATTGTTGTTGGTGATGGTAACATCTGCTCCAGCCTCTAACAGTACAGCCAGAATGTCATCCCGCTTCTTACTTATTGCGTCATGAAGTGGAGTGTCGCCTTCAGAATCCTGAAGCCAGAAACAGCTCATATCAGTTTTTGCATGATCCACGTTGAAGAGAAAAGACATTTAAATACCACTAGGAAAACTGACTATACAAACACAAAACAGCTCTTCATGACTAAAAGTGGAGCTATAATGCCGAGTTCAGAGCAAGCCGCTTCCGCTCTGGTTTTGCAAACCCTTGAGTAGGTAAACCCAATAATCCCAACCCTGGGAGCCCAGCCTTCTGTGGTTATCCAGCTCTGGGAACTCCAAACCACTGGACTCCAAAAATGGTTCAAGTATGCCATCCATCTGATAGAACTGAAGACACTGGTGTAGGCATCAGCTTCCCTGTGCCTCACATCCAGATGGAGCTGAGGCCCAAGTTACAATTTCTGAGTAACAGCAACAAAGACTAACCCAACAGAGGAGACCAGCCAGGCGGGGGAAGGCTGGAAATTCTGAGTGATAATGGCTAAGATCAAACTAGCAATTAACCATGGAAAAGGCAATACCAAAAAAGACACTACGAAATAAAAGCATAAGCCAAACAAAAAATAAAATGTAGTCCAAGTAACAAACTTAGGCACTAAAACTTAGTTGTTCTGAAGCACATCATTTTCCATGAAGCAAAGGCCAATGTCACAGGCAATATTAAGCTTCTAAACTTGTTATGGCTAATACCAGATTACATTACACAAGGTACGTGAAAATATTTCAGTGCATAATTGAAGGCAAATAATTCATATTTTTAACCTGTCATTGTATTTTCCAAATATCCCAAATAAGGGAAAATGCTTTTTATTCCTAGAAGTAATTTTTACATTATTTATTCAAGGACTCAAATGGTAGGACTGAAAAGGAATGCCCCATGACTAACAGCAAGAGAACACATCCATTTATGCTTATTTGCTTCTATAGGCAAACCCTCCAGATTTATGCTTCCAGTAAAATTCTAATGCCATATAAGTCAGGAAGGCTTTTGTCACTGACACTGACTCAGCTGCTAACTGATAAACACAGGAACTGAACATTTTAGCAATACACTGTAATATGAAAACAAATCTTTACCAACTTTGCAGTGAGAATCACCAACTGCCAAACAAAAAGTGCCGAATAGTAGAAACACTTGAACCAGTGTGAACCAGTTTGCCAGAATTAAACTACGCAGCTTTTATTCACTTTAATTGATCCTATTTCCTGAATTTACTGCTTGTAGGCTAATATACGTTTTTGTTTACACAGAGAATTGGGTTAAATAGTAGAGTGCTGGCCATTTAAATTCCAGTCATGCCTCAGTCTGACCCTCCTGTGCTCTGATCCACCAAAATCAATCACCAACTCACATTTGCTCATGAAGAGTTCTTCTGCATACATGCAGGATTTGAAAGTTTAGTATTTTCAGTGACAACTGTATTTTCCAGGTGGAGTTTCATAGCGCCATTCTTCTGAGCTTTTCAAACCAAACACACTTCTTTAATTTACATTACCCACTTTGGCTATCCGTATCTCATCCATCATTATATGATGGACACAGCCACCTTTCACGGGACTCAACCCAACAGACTCCTTATTTATCTCATGCTCAACAAATACTAAATAGGGTCTGGATAGCTGACACAGCTCATCCCTCAGCAAGACCGAATGAGTGACTGCAAAGCCAGGTGAAAGCAGATGAACAATCACTATATTTGCTAATTCTAAGGAAGTTTGCTCATCTTTTGTTACATGGATATACAGTTTCGAAGATCTTACTGCTTTTTGACATTATGGCAAAACAAGAGAATTAACGTGTCATTACAATATATCTTGATTTTCCTGGGACATTAGAGCTTTCTCTTTCTGTTGCAAACCTCTTCAAACTTCACCATTCTGACTTCTTCTACTAATGCACTGCATTCACAACGTGGCTGCATTCAGCTCCTGCAGAATGTGGATGCCTGCTTATTTGACAGCTGGTTTCTCCTCTACCTTCTCACAACAGGAGGCTGCACTCATACGTCGCAGCTTCCGCCACATTAATTATTGATAAAACTCACTCCCTGTGTAATTATGGTACTTGAGGCCCTATACATCACAGCTTTTTAGATTGAATTTACATTTAAAAGAGAATTTGGCTGAACAGTTTTAACAATGATAGGTCAATTCTTAAATAAAAGGTTGTTTGTTTTTTTTTAATGAAACATTCCACAGTATCACCAGCCAGAAAAAATGCAAAGCTGTGGCTTGCAGAAGGAGCAAACAGCTGCAGATTCAATAAAGCAGGAATTAAACAGGAGAAAAAGTTAACAATTACAGGTAACTACAGTCTGTGAAAATACCAATTAACACAAACTGGTTTGAATAAGTCAGGTGCCTATATCTGGCTGTCAAGAAAATAAATTAATATAAGAGCATTTTTATTACAGTTGATCATGTTAGGACAGAGGCTGTGACAGATAACTTCACAAGGTCTGTTCTTTTCAGTCCCATTTTCCACAATTCTTTTATCACCCATACACAGCATCCACACATAGTGAATCAAAATTAAATACCTAAAAAGTGAATCTGTATCAACATTTACGTTACCTGGAGACTAGGATGGCAGCCAAAGTCCAACAGAGTCTTCACAACTTGTAGATGACCTTTGTTGACAGCAATATGAAGTGGAGTTTGCCTCCGTTTGTTGCGAGCATTCAAATCTGCACTGCCGCGGTGCAAAACCTCGATCACGGCACCCTCATCACCAAAGGCTGCGTGATGGACAGCCCTGTCTCCATCTTTGTCCTAAAGCAGAAACATTATTTTGATCCAGTATACTCCATGCTTCCTTTCAACAGGATGATGAATTTAAACTGATCCATTATACATACTTAATTTCTTCAAAGAAAGAAAATTAAATAACCTCAATGCCTTTCAAATACTGAAATAGTTAAAACGTTGATCAAAACACAAAAAATAGAGCATGAAGAATCTCTGTATAAAAACATACACATTCTATATGATACTCAATACCATATGTAACTATTGCCCTCATACACAACCAACCAGAAAACTCAAAAACAGTAACAAAACAACAACAAAAGAAAAAATAGCAACCACCCAGTAACTAAGGGTAACCTGTTCTGTACCCCGTAAGGGCCGCAGATAATTACTCATAGTATAAGATGAGAATTGGTCATATAATTAAGCTAGTATTTATTAGGGTTTATTATGTGCCTTAGTTTTCAATAAATAAACTTTTTCCAAAGGTAATCTGAGACTGATGCTGAAATTATACAGAGGTTCTGATTCTATGATGAACCTTCACAGCATTAATGCTCTGATTATCTTCAGTTTGTTTCAGTTTCATCCAAACTGAAAATGAAACAATGAAAACCATAAATTTGTCAGTCAGGGTTATTTTAACATCCTTAAGAGTGGACTTGGACTTCATGATCTTTGTGGGTCCCTTCCAACTCAAGACATTCTATGATTCTATGAAACACTTAAAATAATTAAGTCGTTTCAACATAAATGACAGAATACAAAAGCAAAAAGTAACATGGGAGTATTAAAAATATTTCAGTGATATAGTAACTCCCATAAGCTAGTTGTCTGTCTAAATTTACGTGCACAGCAGATTATTTGCAGAATTTAATTTCGACAATAGAAAAATACTGAAAATTGTAAGCAGGAGATAAAATCATGATTGATCAAGGGTGCACCAAATGTCAACAGAATCCTTGCTGAATAAGCTTAATTTTTTTTATCAATTCCCTTCGCCTTCATAAATGTTTTCCTTTTTTATTAGTGTAACACATTCCTAATACACTTTTACATCAATGCAGGAATTAGTAGCTCTTAAAATAAAATTCTTTCCACAAAAAATAACGAGACTATTTAAAGCCTTTTTAAAAAAATGGTGGAAGTACACTTTGCTAGTTAATTGCATCTTTTTGGAAATACTAATACCATTTTCAAGAATATCAGGGCAGTAAACAGCAACTTCAATAAATTCTGCTATTTTTATACCTTCTAAATCAACTCATGCTACAAAATTGCCTTTCAAGACAACAAGACTCCTTCTCAGGATCTTCTAATATGAGCAAACAGACACAAGCTGCCAAAGCTGTCCATTCAGTAGGGTAAAGGATCAGAAAGAGCAACTTTTTGGTATTTCCCATCTAGTTATAATCAACACTAGGAGATGGCAGCATTGTTAAACTGTTACAACACTGGCTTCTGCACAGCAGTTTTACAGGTGAGTGGTAATTTCTGTCTTTCCATACTTACAGTCTGCTAAGTTCACTGAGATACTTACAGATGAAACTCCATATAAAATTAGTGTTTTACAGTTTTAACATATTCCAATTTTGAGACAAACCATGATTTTATGAAATCTTAAAGTACAGAATTCAGTCTTCAATGAGTAGAGGCCCCTTATTTCTAATAAGGGCTTTATTACAAATGTCTTATTTCTAGCTCACCAGCAAAACAGGTTAATCTCAGGACCTAAATCCCCAAATGCTTTCTGACTAAACAGAGGCCACCTGAACTCAAAATTAAGTTGACATAAGCATAAAGGAAACAACACTATCAAGGCATCCCCAGAAAATGTCACCATGAATAAACATACTTAGCAAAGCAGGCAAAGTAAGGATTTTTATCCTTTGCTTCGATGCCACAGACCGCAACACTGCAGTAAACAGACTGAAGTTTTGCTCTGCGCTTAATGGGGTGGCTCTGCAACATCTCCTAAAGCCTACAACTTATGTTAATATAATGCTACGAGTGCAAGCATAGAAAGATGTTTTTCTGTTATCCAAACAATGACTGGGCCCACTATTAGTTTTTGAGCATTCAATTGAGCTTTAATTTATATACTGAGTAAGAGGAATTTGACATATCCTTCTTGTGCTCCACAAAATGAACAAAGGCTATACCACCGGTGCATTATGTGTAATTATAAAAGAGGTAAAATCAATTTAAAATGCAAATATTACAATCTGCTGGTAGAAAATTCTCTCAGGAAGAATCGTTCTAAAAAATTAAACAACAAATCCTTCCATTTTAAACTCACATACTAGCTTTACACAGTTCTATATACGAACTATATTTCACATAATTAAAGGTGTTAAAGAACTGGGTATTCAACCTTCGTAATACTGTCAGCAGGAGGCTAGTTTGGGAATGTAATCATGGTAAGAAAAGAGGGTTTTCACTCACCATGATATTTAAAAGAATTATCTGACTCACACATTGAACAGTGCAAGGCAGGGAAGCAGAAAAAGGACCCAAACAGGAAAACAGGAATAATGTATGCAATTCCCTGTTACTTAGAGCAAATTAAAGATCAAATTGTTTTAAAAACCATTTCCACAAAAATTACATCTAAATAAAAATGTTACAGAAGGCAGTATGTACTTAGTTATGTTCCCCATATCTTTCCCTAATGGAGAAAATAATAATAAAAAAAATAGAAAAAACATTTCTCAGTAGATACAATGCTATCAAGTACCTTACTTCTTTATTAAAATAAATGCAGTTGCAGCTTATTGTTCAGCCAATGAATGAAAGCCAAAATAAGTTCTGTGTAATTCTGAAGCATTAACAGAGCATTAACAGTGCCATTATAGATAGTGCAAACTATAAAGAAAAGATTAAGTGAATTACTACTTAAATGAAAGTGATGTTTTCTCCCCATGAAGCCAAAATTTAACCCTCAGGTGAAAGTTAGAACGATCTAACATCCATTTTGCCTACTTACAAAAGGCAGATAGTGATATAATAAGGAATCAGTTATAGTAACAAGGAAACAATTTTTCTAAAAGATTTTGGTGCCTTACAAATAGTGATCATAGGCAGCAAAAAATGCAATTAATTTCCCAACAGCTAGAAGAAAATGGACAGATGTACAGAAGGTATCATTGCAGACAGAATCAATATCCTGAAGGTCAGAGTCCTGTGCGCTGTAAAAGTCATAGCCACTAGGAAACTGAAAAGTAATCTCACAGCTCTCCCACATCTCATTCAGCCCCCACACAAAACAGAAATGCACACACTGAATGGCAGCTTTTAAATACAAAGCTACACATCTTGTACTAAACACATGCTTTGTAAAATCCTGTCCAAGAAAGGCAATTTGTATAAAATATAGTCCTATTCATCTCTTTGCAACTTGGCTATATACCATTTTAAAACCGTATTTCCCTACACTCCCAATTACACTGCAATTTTTTTAAATAGTTAGCTACCAAGAAGAAAAGCAGTTTGCCTGTCAGCAGGCACACTTTGTATTTCTGTACATAGCAAAGTTTAAAACTCAAGGGGACAAAAAAAATGTATTTTAAAAATATTTAATTTACCTCTGCTTCTACATCCACATTCTGTTTCAGAAGCAACTTCAAAATGTCAACATGGCCATTCTGACTAGCCGCTTGCATGGCTGTGTGTCCAGCACATTGTCCATTTACCTGGAAGCATATTAATACTTTGAGATAATCTGCAAGATACACACATGCATACCTATGAGACACTGCATACATCTAAGTGTCTTGGAAAACTTAAAGCAACAGCATATTACAGCACATGAAACTATCAAAACTATTTTTAGACAGCTGTCTTTTTGACATACTTTAGGATCTCCTAAGTCTTCTCCATTTCATTTTTATAGCATTATCTAGATTGAAGGAAAGAAGCAACAACGGATTTACTTCAAACATCAAGACCTTAATGATAGCTGGATTAAAAAATAAATAAAAACCACTCTTGGGCTACTGTAAAGGCAAGATTTTGAGAACAGGTCTCAGAATGATGCTAGTTCTCTGTTCTCAGAATGACGACAACTCTCTCTCCCTCTCATCTTTTTCTAATTTATGTCAAGAACGGGATTCAATCTGAACAAAATACCATGCTTTGTATAATCTTGAACTGCAGATTACCCCTCAGAAGTACCCCTCAGAAGTGATGGAGTTTAATCTCTGTTGTACTGAGAAAAGTATCTCGTGATTTCAAAATGTGTTCCCTGAAGGAAGTCCTATAATACTTAAACATTTTCTTTTAGATTTTTCACTACTATGTGATTAGTCAATTTGGTAAAAAGTGCCTGACAAAGCAGATTAGGTGGTCTACTTCATGAATTAGAAAAAGAAAAAAATAAAACAAAACCAACACACACAAAAACCACCAAAACCAATCCTCCTTCCTTTTATCTCAAAACAAAAGAAGTTGAAGACCCTTCGCTAATTGCAAGCATTTGACTCTCTGCTCTGACTCTGGAAGACATATGCCTGAAGGTATTTTAATTCACAGCAGACAACGTAATGCAAAACTTGTCCAGTGAAAAAAGGTATGAAGCAGCATTTTTATATATTCCCCAGCATATTTCACAGAACAACAAATAGGAGAGACACTGGAACCAGTTGTATTACCTCTATGCAGACACACTACTGTCTGGCAAGGGTTGTCCAAGACAACTTAACTTCTTTTAGTATTACAGGTCCCCAGAACAAGCCCCCTCCAGAACTGAACACTCACATCCACATCTGGTCTCTTTAGCAGATCTTCCACTTTAGCAACATCTCCGTTGGCAGCAGCTTTAACCAATTCTTCATTAAGATCTCCAGATTCTTGGGTTTCAAATAGCTTCTTCAATAGCTGGGACAATCTCTCTACAATTATTAAACAAAGCACAGTTAAGTTTACAATTCTAGTCACACAAGAACAGAAAAATAAGTGAAATTTGTTCCTAATGACATGTACATAGTAATGCCCAAACCACCATAAAATGGCAGCTTTAATTTACTATTCAGTTTCGAGAAAACATTGCACCCCATTATCCTTTACATAGTAGAGACTGTCACATTACATATTTCAAAACAAAGTTGATTTAACCACAAATATCTCGTCTACTGTGAAATACAAAAGGGCGGGGGAAGAAGGTAAAAATATATGTTGATATACTAGGCTTTTTTAGTCTTCTAGCTTAACTTCGTGTTAGACTAAAAAAAAAATCTCCCACTAACGATTATTTAAATATTGTCTAATTAAGACAACACGTTTAAGGAAAGTATACTATCCTGAGTAACTGCTGGCAACAAACCCCTCCCTTATGCTTGTTATCCCCCAACACCTTTTAAACAAGGAACAAATATGCTGCCTGCTACACCCAGTGCCACACTCTTCATGCCTTAGAGCGTGTTCCAGTCTAATGTCCCTTCTAACCACTTCAGTTTTAAAGCCCTTGGAGCTGCACTGTTTTAAAGCCCTCCAAGCTTGCACTATACTTGTACTGGAGCCAAACAGAAACACAAATTTGATTTGGAGTTTTTGCATCTTATCAAGAGAAGATCGAACATCTCCATACCCAATGAAAATGTATTCTTGTATCTCTCGGTGAAGTTAACGCTGGATTAGCTGAACCCTGTTTCTGAGTTTTGTTAACCTCACATACAAACGGTGTACCGGTACATAACAATTTTGTGATTAACACTACTATTCATCACTTACACGTTACAGGTTATTCTTCAAACTTACCACCAGATGCATTACTTATAGCGGATCCTGCTGATGCCACCTTTGAGACAGCTGCTGGATTATATGTCCAAGATGTCCCACAGACCTCCACCTTTAAGTCACTATCTGAATAGATCTGCTGGACGCGACCAACTTTACCCAAAGTCTGCATTGAAGAAAACATCAAATGTAAATAATACTAAAAACAAAATATTGAGAAATCTGAAGTTATAACAAAACACAGATTTTATGAAGACTGTTGTGTAACAGTGCAGTTGCTAATCCCTTTAACTAAGTTTCACAAGGCTAGGCAGATTACCATAGCTGAGCAAGTATTACCCTGCTTACTGAAGCACACTTTCTCCGACTTAAAAGAAAGTCACAACTGACGCCCATAACCTCCAGGTACTGCTAATAATCACAATCAAAAAATTTTATCAGCTGTATGATTCTGATAGTCCAAACATACAACTACTTACAGGAAGCATTGCTTCAGCCCACTCTCCATGGCCTCTTTGAAGAAGCTTGATTCGCTCCAAGTCATAGCATACTTGAACAAGGTCACCCACTTGAAATTGAGAGGTACCTCCTTCTGCACCTTGAGCAGCATCTCCACTTCGGACAACATTGGCTTTCGTCAGAACAGCTGGATTAAACGTCCACCTAGACAACAAATCATTTAAAGCAGAGTCTAAACTTAGGAAGTGAAAGTATGCTTAAAATGATCTCCTTGTATGCCTAAAGGTCTCTACAATTTGATACTACATCATATATGCTGCTAACCATTTTTTTGCCCATACATGTCTGTGGCTCTTTAGTTTAATACTGCCAGGTAATCCTTAGAGATGTACGTTTCTGAAACAAAGAAGAAATATCCTCCCAGACAAATGGGAAGCAAGCTCACAACTTAACAGTCCTGAAAGTAGCTACACAATTCGTTTATTTTTTCAGGGCAAGAAGGAGACAAGTCAGTCTGTTTGGAAAGGGAAAGATTCAAATCATCTCACAAAGGATTGTACTGTAAGAGAACAACAAAGAAAGAACTCAGGATTTCGCCCCTTCCCAAGTAAGAAGATGCAACATTCAGTTATAAAAATGTTCTCCATCAAATGCATGGCCCAGATGCACCTCAATTTTTAACTGAGCTATCCTCATTTGTACTGTAAGTTTTATCAGTTTACAGACATGCAGCTGTTTTTATGCTGCATTACATTATAGTATCTGATATGGTGGCGTGTCCTTTACGTGTCCTTTGGTCTGGGGTTGACTCGCACTCAACTGTCTGATCTCACTGAGAAGCAACAGACGATCTCTATAAAGGACAAAGTCAGGAAAGAAACCACAAGATAGATTAGCTCCCCTGACTGGCTCTGCAACCATTCAGAAAGAATGATACTTGCACCCCTTCAGCTCGTGTTAGCTGGGAAAACAGCTTAATATTGCAAAGTAATGCAAAAAAAAAAAAACAACAAACAATATCCAGAGGGAACACTTGAATGAATAAGGCGATACTGATGTTGATAGATTAGAGTGCTGAGCAATCAGCAGCTGCATGAAGTTCAACCAGAGCAAGTGCTGGATTGTGCACCTGGGACAGGGCAACCCTGGCTGTACGTACAGACTAGGGGCTGAGAAGCTGGAGAGCAGTCCTGCAGAAATGGATCTGGGGGGAGTTTGGTTGGTGACAAGATGAATGTGAGCCACCAGTGTGCCCTGGCAGCCAGCAGGGACGATTATACCCTAGGGTGCATCAAGCATAGCATTGCTCTAAAGAAAAAGAGAGTTTATGTCCAGTGGAAGAAGGGAGGGGCAACTCAGTGAGAGGACTAGGAAGTTGTTAGCATATGCAGGGAAAAAATCAGAAAGGCATGAGCTCAACCTGGCCCCTGTGGTGAAAGAACAAAAAGGGTTTTTTTTGTTTGTTTGTTTGTTTTTTACAAATACATTAACAGTAAGAGGAAGGCCAAGGAGAATCTCTTTACTGGATGCGGTGGAGAACGTGACTACTATGGATAAAAAAAAAAGGCTGAGATTCTCAATGCCTTCTTCATAAGTCTTTAATAGTCAGACCACTTATCCTCGGGGTACTCAGCCTCCTGACCTGGAAGTCTGGAACGGGGAGCAGAATTATCCCCCCGTGATGCAGGTTGAAACAGTAAGAGACCTGCCACTCCACCTGCACTGTCACAAGCCTATAGGGCCAGACTGGATCCACCCAAAAGTGTTGATGGAGCTGGCAGACATGATTGCTGAGCTGTTTTCCATCATCTGTCAGTGGTCCTGGCCAACCAGAGAGGTCCCAGGTGATTGGAGCCCTGCTAATGTGACATCTGTCTATAAGAAGGTTGTAAGGAGGATCCATTGTAAGGAGGATCTGGGAACCACAGGCCTGTCAGCCTGACCACCCTGCCAGGAAAGGTGATGGAACAGGTCATCTCAAAGGCAAGTCCTGTCTGACCAACCTCATCTCCTTCTATGACTGGGTGACCTGCCTGGTAGATGAGGGAAAGGCTGTCAACGTAGTCTACCAAGCCTTTAGCAAAGCCTTTGACATGGTCTCTCACAGTATTCTCTTGGATAAGCTGGCAGCCCATGGCTTGGACAGGTACACTTTTTGCTGGGATAAAAACTGGCTGGAGAGCCAGGCTCAGAGAGTGGTGGTGAAACGAGTTGAATCTAGCTGGCATGAGTGGTATTCCTCACGAGTCAGTGCTGGGGCCCGTCCTCTTTAATATCTCTCTTGATGACTTGGATGAGGAAGCTTGAGTGCACCCTCAGTAAGTTTGCAGATGACACCAAGTCCGGGGGAAGTGTCAATCTGCTGGAGGGTAGGAAGGCCCTGCAGAGGGACCTGGACAGGATGAGTCAATGGGCAGAGACCAATAGGATGAGGTTCAACATGGCTAAGTGCCGGGTCCTGCACTTTGGTCACAACAACCCCATGCATCACTAAAGGCTTGGGGCAGAGTGGCTGGAAATCTGTGAATAGGAAAAGGATCTGGGGGTGCTGATTGATGCTCACCTGAACACGAGCCAGCAGTGTGCCTAGGTGGCTGAGATGGCCAACAGCATCCTGCCTTGTATCAGGAATAGTGCAGCCAGCAGGACCAGGGAGGTGATCGTCCCCCTGTACTCAGCTCTGGTAAGGCTGCACCTCAAGTACTGTGGTCAGCTTTTCAGCTTTGGGCCCCTCACTACAAGAAGGGCATCGAGGCCCTGGAGCGTGTCCATAGAAGGGCTACGGAGCTGGTGAAGGGCCTGGAGCACAAGTCCTGTGAGGAGCGGCTGAGGGAACCGAGGGTGTTTAGTCTGGAGAAGAGGAGGCTCAGGGGAGACCTTACTGCTCTCCACAACTACCTGAAAGGAAGCTGTGGGGAGCTGGGGGTCAGCCTTTTCTCACAGGTAACTAGCGACAGGACTAGAGGGAATGGCCTCAAGATGCGTCAGGGGAGGTTCAGGTTGTAAGTTAGGAGAAATTTCTCCTCAGAAAGAGCAGTCAGGCATTGGAACGGGTTGCCCAGGGAGGTGGTGGAGTCACCATTCCTGGAGGTGTTTAAGGAACGTTTAGATGTGGTACCTAGGGACATGATTTAGGGGGTAAATATTGGTGGTATGGGGGTGGTTGGACTAGATGATCTTGGAGGTCTTTTCCAACCTTAAAGATTCTATGATTAGATGAGATCCCCAACTTAAGAAGTTCACCTCTTAACTCATTTTCCTGAATCCCCAAAATGCACTACCATTACCCCTTAAAACCATGGGATACTTTGTAATAAAAATAAAATAAAATACTGTATAAAACACAATCTTAGAAATAAGATACTCCACAGCTTTATTATTTTGGACTCAAACTATCACTAAGTGTGAGACGGAACAAAGTTTTTTCCCTAAAGCTTTATATCTTTAACGATCTGAGAGCTGCACTATTACTCAAGTCCTCGTTACACATTGCAAAAGGAATATAAAAATTCTCAGGGAAATCTTAATATACAGATAAGGAGAACAGAATGTTTCTGTCAGCAAGTGATCAGAAGTGCACAAGGCAAATGCATTTGTGAGCTCAATGATTAAGGCTATATAACAAACCTGTTGCCACTTGGATATTGTACTACAATGTCATGATCCTCATCAATGCCACAAACTGTTCCAGTTGTTGTCAAGGTTTCAAACATGCCATCAGTCCATCCTCCATGACCATGCTGCAAAGACTGTACAATTTCCAAATCAAGGTCAATGTTTACAAGGTCACCAATTTGCAGCCCACCAGGATTTCTGTTACCATTTTGCTCACCTGAAATGGAAGAAGAAAATGTTCACATGGCCATGTTAATTTTCCAAGCAATCTAAACAACACAAATTCATTTCTGACACAGAACTGATACCCACAAGACCTCTCCTTATCTATGAAACTGGAGCGGCCAAGAGCTAAAAGGGAGATGAACAGGTTAAAAAGAACCCTAAATCTCTGGGTGTGGAATTATCTATTTCTTGTTGAGTTTTCACAGCAAATAGGGAAAATGGTAAATGATAAATATTTGTGACAGGCTCCAGTATGACCTCTAACAGGGATGGTAACAGCTACGGTGCTAGACATCGAAACAACCAGCTCTGATAGTTCTGAAGCATCATATACAAAGTGCCATGTACCCACTCAGAGGCTGAAAGATAAGCAGAATGCCCACGGAAAGTGATTTTTTTTTAAACTGGGTCAGTTCCTGAATGTGGAGAAAACACTGGCAAAAGACTATCCAAAAATGACTAATGTTTAAAGTCCTTAACCTTGTAAGTGGGGATAATACTGCAAACAAAAGAAAAATACTGCACATTTTTGAGCAAAAACCCTCTCCAGACAACGCTTGATTTCAAAAGACACTTCACAGCAAAAGGCAAAAGCTGGGAGAAAACAGCATACATCCACATACATCAGACTGTGTTAACTGATGACAGAATGAACTTGGAGATCTGCTCACTGACAGAACAAGAGGATGGTATCTGGTACCGTCCACTGAATAGCAAGAGTGACAGCTGCAGAACTCACGTAGACGGAGTTCAACAGCAACATCACTGGCAAAGGAGAGGGTGAGCCTTTAATAACACTGCTGCCTTAAAGGAGAAAAATGTGTTTTTCCTCTTCCAAGCAAGACGCAATAATGGAGGAGGGGTCCTCACATTGCAGTAAGTAGAAACACATAGTTTATCGCGTAGAGACAGTAACATTCTTTGGAAGGAAACCAACTCCGGAGACCGAAATCCACACCAGATGTTGCAGCACTCGAAGTCTGTAGAGGACGGAATGGTTGAGAAGAGACTACAATGCTGCTTTAGAAGACTGCTTTAGAAGAAACTGCTGGGAGAGGAAACATGGCCATGAATGGATGCTCACGTTCAATGGACTTTGACTTCTATGACCACCCACATTGTCACAGTGACTTCTTTCCGTCCTGGTCTCTGTTTAAAGGACCTATAGATAGAACGCTATTTTGAGTCTGCACTCTTTACCTTTGCAACAAAACACTTAAAACATGGAAACAGCCAATTCTGCAAAGTCAAAAAATATTTCTACAGAAAAGTTACTGATAAAGAACTCACTAGATAGAAAATTAATGATTTGAAGACAAACGTTCCAGGGACAACGATGATTAGACAGGGAAAAAAGAGCAAAATCTGGGGTACTCCATCCAGGTCTGGGGCTCCCAGCACTAGAAAGATGCAGACCTGTTAGAACAGGTCCAGAGAAATGTCATGAAGGTGATCATAGGGCTGGAACACCTCTCCTATGAAGAAAGGCTGAGAGAGCTGGGGATGTTCAGCCAACAGAAGAGAAGGCTCCAGGGAGACCTTATTGCAGCTTTTCAATATTTAAAGGGGGCTTATAAAAAAGATGGAGAGTGACTTTTTGCTCAGGCAGACAATTGCAGGACAAGGGGGAATGGTTTTAAACTTCAGGAGGGAAAATTCATATTAGATGTTAGGAGGAAATTCTTCACTCAGAGGGTGGTAAGACACTGGCACAGGCTGCCCAGAGAAGCTGTGGATGCCCCATCCCTGGAGGTGTTCAAGGCCAGGTTAGATGAGGCCCTGGGCAACCTGGTGTAGTGGGTGGCATCCCTGCCCATGGCAGGGGGGCTCAAACTACACGATCTTTAAGATCCCTTCCAACTCAGCTATTCTACAATTCTATGAGCATTTTCAGTCACCCTTTAATTAGTACTAGACAGCTAGTGGATTACATCTTCACCTCTTCCTTGCCAGTCTGAACAAGCCCAGCTATTTCTCCTTGTAAATCATGTCCTCACACTCCCTTAACCACTTTGGCAAACCAACATCAGATGGAACCTCTAGAGTTTCTAAAAACCTTTTTTGAACTGAAGGTGTGGAGTGTGAAAGTGTCAACACAAACTGGACACAGCCTCATTACCATTGAAAAGAAACGGCCTCAAGTTGCGCCAGGGAGGTTTAGGTTGGGTATTAGGAGAAATTTCTTTATTGAAAGGGTTGTGCAGCATTGGAATAGGCTGCCCAGGGAAGTGGTTGAGCCACCATCCCTGGAGGTCTTCAAGAAATGTGTAGATGTAGAACTTAGTAGCATGGTTTAGTGGTGGACGTTAGTACTAGGTTAAAGGTTGGTCTAGATGTTCTTAGAGGTCTTTTCCAACCTGAATGATTCTGTGATTCTAATATAGCCCACTATCCAGCTTGCTTTGTTTGCAATGATGGCATACTGCCATCACATTTGGTATTCACTGCAACACCCGTGTCTTCCTCGGCAAGGCTCCTCACTTAGGAATGCAAAATCCCAAGTCTCTCCTGGTACAGAGAGTTATTTTAACCATTCCAACCACTTCTGGTTGAAGTCCATGAGGTCTCCATTCACCAAATTCTTAACTTTCTCAAGATTTTTGTGAATAAAACTCCACTTTCCGCTGCCTGGCTCAGCCAATTTGCTGTCACCTGCAGGTTTCCTGAAATGGATTTGCCTCATCATAAAGGTCACTGAGGAGCTACTGAACAAAATTAGCCTTGGTATTTTGTCCTGACTACATGCTACGCTATTTTAATTAGGCCCCTGCTGGACTATTATTTGTACTCTAAATAACACAAAGCTTCAAAAATAATTTTCTAGCTTTTAGTGCAAGTATAGATTTAAATTCACAGCATGAAGTTAGCTGTGAACTACGTTTAGAATACAAATGAAAGGGACATATGTTCTATCAAAGAGTGAGATCGAGAAGATGGAGGATAACGTGGTTAGAATGATGAACTAAGTTAATTGTCATCCATTAAGAGCAACTTGATAAAGTGGAAGGGAAAGAATTTAAACAGTCTCCTACCAACTTCAGTGATCAACATTCATGCACTCAAACACAGTATCACCCCAAAATAAGCTACATGTAGAAAGCATAGGCCTGTATTTTTAAAGCATGAATCAAAATGAATACAGGGTATGCATAAGAACCTAGGTTTACCTGTGTGTAATAAAGAACCTATTTCTACTTTTACGTACCCACTTATGTCAGACTCAGGTGACAAAACTAATTTCAAGTACACAAGCAAGACAGAGATCAGAACAGCTTGCATTTTTACTTCCAAACAATTCCTCTGCATGACAGTACATAGCTTTCTGGACATTATTGGTTTTTGTTCGTTTGTTTTAAAAGAAAGGCAAACCTTTACTGTTTTCACCTTTTACCATTGCTGTCAAAAATCATGTAAAAATCAAAATTTTTCTGTAGTGTCTCATTTTATGACCAGATGTTTCTCAAAGGAAATTACACATTAAGGTAACAGAGAAATTTGTGCCAAGTAATCCGTAAACTTTATTCCAACTTGCCTGTATTTCAAAAAAAGGAACATGTGGCAATTATTTTTATTATATATTCCACACATATTTGTAGCCCAGCTAAGACAAGAGGAATATGTCACTGCAATAGCAGATAGGGGAAACTGCAACCAGGTTTTCACAACATATACTAGTATTAGCACAAAGTAATCGGTCAAATTATATGTTCAAATGGGTTTGTTTATGGCTGAGTATATGCTACTTTGTTAAACATCTTTGAATATCTAAAGGTCTTAGAAGAATGCATAAATGTTTATCTCCTTAGAAATACAGTGCACAACATGTTGCTATTTATTACTCATTCAACAGCTCCCTTGCCATCGATTTGGCACAATGACAACAAGTAACATTGAGGAAAGAGTTACAGTTTATTATTAATGCACAGAAATGCTACCATTTACAGTTCACTATGAGGGAGAGTCATTTTTGATTACAGATGAAAAGAGAAACACACACTACATATAATTAACATGGATCAAAACAAATTTACACTCTCTTCAACTCACCTAACACAGGACAATGGTCCCTGTAGAAAGAGCCTCCTTTTGCATCTTGGACACATTTCAAGTCAGACTAGGGAGAGAGATTAAGGCAACTTTAGTCCTCACTGAGTCTCCAGGTTAACATAAATCAGTGAAACTAGAATTGAAATACACTCAATTAAGGAAAAATTAAAATTATGTGCACAGAAAACATACTCTATGAAAGTCAATGATGTAAAGAAGCTCAAATACTTTTGAGGCTGTCAGCCTTGACATTCTCAAGATTTGAGTAACACTTACCAATACAAAAAGGCTATAAAGGATAACAAATTTTTAACCCAAAACGGTATTAAAGTAACCCATCTCCTTGG
>CM021698.1:102466359-102487909 GCA_011074415.1 Stictonetta naevosa
AAAAAAAAGAAGCATATGAATACAAGCAAATAAAGAAAGTAGTAACTGCAGACAGTGCTTGAGGCCATGGCCTTTCCTGTACAGTATTATTTCAGGCTTGCCAGTGCTGTCCCCTCTAACCAAACATTTTTCTGACATATATATATTTCAAAAATTTAGAGAATAAAACCTAGGACCTGAATTCTAAAAACTGAACAATTTCCTACGAAAAATATACAGAATACAAAGATGCGGGTTTGAATTAAGCTGAACTAAATGTGATCATTTAAAGATAGAAGTTCAAAAGCATATACCTTCAGAAAGATGATTTTATTATGTGAGGGACAGAAGTTTCAAGTGTGATAACCAGCTTCTATTCATAAAGCCAGGGGAGCTCCTGTCATGCTCCCTTCCTCTAGTTCTTTCTCTGCGTAACCCTTTAAGCCAAACGGCTACCATCTGGCATTGCTCCTTACTGGGAACAATCCTCACTAAACAAAGGGCATTTTGTCTGCATGATGAGCTGGGAAGGAGATTGGAAACTGTCCGTAAATGTGTCAGAATATTCTAAGGGAGTGGAGGACGAAATAAAGAAGACAGGCAGCTATGATCTAATCAACCCAAACTACGCAAATGTTTTTTATAAATAATTATTTTTTCCACACCTAGGATTTACTGACAGACTGTACTGTAAAAGGATTAAAATAACTTCTGTGTCTTCCAAGTCACTGAGGGAGACACTGATGACCACCAGGCTCCCCTCAGTGACCCAGACCTATGAAGAACGCACCATCACTTTCTGAAAAAAAACACAACAGAAACTGCCCGATTGAAATAATGAGATATAGCTGCTCTCCAAAGCAGGAGAAAGGAGGAGTCGGCTGGGCAGAGAACAGCCGGCCTGCAACAGCGTGCTGCCACCCGGTGGGCAGGCCCTGGCTTCAAGTCGGCCGGGGACAAAAGGGCCGCGCTGACCGCCCCAGATGGCGGGGCTGACGGACGCCCACAGACCCATAACGGGCCTGGAAGCACTCGGTCCCATCCCCTGAACACAGCCTCCTGGGCCAGGCGACAATCACAGGCGCCATGGGACGAGAGCTGTTTTTTCTTTTCTTCACAGCATCAACCACAGAGCACAGGAGAGTGCTAAGCAGTCCTCCTTTCAGCCAGGAGACGCTCAGATGCATTACAGCAAGCATATACTTACAGAGCAACAATGTCTAAAAAGCTAACTGCAGAAATAAAATATTCACTAAAAGGCTAATTACTATCTTGTGGCAGAAATTCTCAGGAAGCGGGTTAGGGTACCTTGATCTTTACAGAGTAACACAAAAACCTACAAATCTGCTCTCTCTTACTACGCGGCCTGTACCATGCCCTACACAGGTTATTTCTGGAGTATAATGATGTACTTGGGTGTAAAACTAAGCTGTAGCACGATGTTCAGCATCAGCTTTACACTCATCTTCCTTACAGCAACATGGTGGAGTCAATGTTACATTACTACAGAGGAAAAGTATGTGATCTATTACAGAAAAGCAAAATAACATGTTCATTTTTAACACGTATGTCTTCACCAAAAAATTGAAAAGGGCTCAAAATGCACAGAAATATGAGGCACTGACAGAGATTAAGGCAGTAAAACTCACATATACTGTATTTACAAAGAGCTCCTTTGACAACTTTGTAAACAGCACTACTAGCAAAAGTAACATCAACATAACACAGGCCTTAACAATAAAACACAACATAACCAACATTGAAAAACACACATAGGAGTTTTATGACAGGAAACTGATCTTATTTGTACTTCAGTACCATGAAAACTGATTGAGCAAGTAGAATTCTACTTGTAGCAAACCAGATACTAGTTTTATCAAAAATGGAAAACATGAAAACATGCTTTCTTCTGCCCAAATCATTTAATTCAAAAGTCAGGGGTGGTACTATGGCATCCTCCTCTAGGGACCTCATGGTGTGAGAGCCCCTAGTAAGGAAGGGGCACAAACACACACGAAGCCCGTCCACAGCAAGCTGACAGCACATCACCTCATCACCTAGCTTTGCTCCTCACTTGGAAAGCACTGCTGTACTGTCCTTCAGAGAGCTCCACTGGGATTTTTAGAAGAGCCCGAGTCTTGTAGGTGGACTGAAAAGGCAGATCATTTGGAAATTAGGTGTACAAGTGCAAAGGGGAATGTACCAAAAAACAAGAGAATTTGAAATGCAGGATTTAGACTCACTGTGCGCAGAAACAGAACTAACAGCTGTGAGTGTCTCCTCATGGAGACAAATATACAAAGATGAAAACTAAATATAAGCTTTCATACATTAACTGGATGTAGAATTCATTCAGTGAACCCAGAAGATTATTCTTTTCTGAAAACAGAAACATAAAAACAAGCTATAGATTTTGTGGAATTTATGTATACTTAGAGGAGAGATGGGAACCCCAGTTAAGCAGAAAATCATTAAAATGAAAACTCAGTGGGTAATGACAGTTTCTGCCTATAGCTATCTTCATTCTTTTACCATCTACCTACTGACTTTGCTGAAAAACTCTTTGCTTTTCAGCAGTATGTGACTGGATTACATCAAGATCATGATCTTCTCAGCCAAATGGGAAATACAGAAAATGTAACAGCTGGCTTTGACTTACTATCCAATTATACCAAGGAAAACCCAGCCATTTCATCATCATAAAAACTTCAAGGAATAAAAAAGTGTATTACAGCAATGTCAGCAGATGGTGTAAAAAGGGCCATCATCTCTGACCTTGAAGAGTAAAACATTGCCGAAGGAGCAGCTGGCTATTGGAATAGCTGAGTTATTTCAATCAACACAAAAGGCCAGCCACCCAAACCAGGGAGTTTGCAGATCTAATGAGACCAGGTGTGCTAAGAAAAAAGAGAAGAATGTCTGTGAAATAGCACCTACATCAGCAGTAAATACCAGGACAGAAATTAATACTGATCTGACAGTTAAACCAGCCAGAACCATGCCACAGCTGCAGGTGTTTGAGGTAGGAGGGAAAAAACACACCCTTTAAAGGTCATTTTAAGTCTCAAAACTGAGAAATGCTTTTGGCAAGGAAACATGCCCTTGCAGGGCAAATGAGGAAAGCCAGGACATGCAGCTTTGTCACTGGATTGCAGCAATGAGGAACTGGACAAATCCAGAAGTTCTAGCTAAAAGTTTTAAGAAATGCACTATTTCAAATTAAATGAACTGAAATAATTTTCAGTTTCAAGAAGCTAAGAATGAAAGCAATAAAAGGAGAAATTTGATTAGAGAAATAACTGAAATGATAAAGTGGTATGAGGTGTAAAAACAACAGCAACAGCTTCTTACAGAGGAAATCAGAATACGGACAAATCCTGACTGAATGGTTTATAACCTGTCTATTGATTATAGGTACTTATAAAAACTTTCCACATGTAATTTTCTTTGTTTCTAAAGAGGATCATTTTAAATTCACAACTGTCTTCCTTGGAGGTTTATATGGTAAATAAAAAAATGTAAAATACATTTCTGTTTAAGGGAAGTATGTTTCCAAGCAACTCACTTATGGAGAGATGAAAAACTTGGCTTGGTTGAGACTACAGGAAAATGAACAGAAATAAAGCCATGTGAAGAAAAGCAAAACACATTTGTCGGCTGACAAATGCAAATAAATATACAAGGCATATACATATACATAAACATCTCACTCCTCTCACATTTAAAAACAACTACCCCTACTTTCTAAATGATACTGAAGTCACAGCTTGCCAATATAGAAAAAGAAGCCATTGTATTAGTAATAGGAATCAACAACTCTATGCTTCCAGCAACGTTCCAGATAAATTTGTGGATTAAAATAAAACTGCCTTTTTGACCAATTCCACAGCTGCTTGTGAACTGGATTCTTGTTTCTTGGATTCTTGATTCTCGGATTCTTCCTACACTCCTAATTTTTGAGGTATAGGAGACAAGGTAACAGACTGGAGACTTGACTTACAGTCTGTGTTATAACTACAGCAGAAAGAGTATTTCTACGTATTTAATAACTCTCACCTGCACTGCCTTGCGTGACAAGAGATCTGCCTTGTTATTAATTAAAAATGCGTGCTAATAAACCACTCTTAAAACCCTCTAGAGTAATTTAAAGGGCTATCCTTTAAACGTAACCCAATAAATATTGGTTAATAGAAATTGGGTATCAACCAGGATCGGAAACAAAGTTTAAAAATAACATCAAAAATGTAAGGACCAGGAATCTTATTAGCTTCTCTCATGCACTCAACTATTCAGACTTTTGTGGGAAAAAAAAGTACACAAACACAGATGGCTTACAGATTACTGTGACAATGATGGATGATAACTACAGTTACTTCTTTCAGAGGCTACACAGATGAAAGGAAGATCCTCCACAATGACAAACAAGAGGAGGAGGTTAAACACAGCAAAAAAGGCAAGTGATATAAAGCAAAGAAATCTCATAGCACAGAAGTAATTCATGAATACTGAAACAGATTTTGGACAATCCTACCAGAGGAAACATTTTCTTCAGTTTTTATAGCAAAATAATTCTACCAGTAAGTAGTAGAATTACAATGCTTATTGAAAACCAATGGATGTTACGTCCTCATGTGCTTGAAGAAATTAAAACTCTAAATCCAAAAAGATAAATCACAATCTTCTCATTCAATTCTCTAATTTGCAATAAGAAGATGACACTGTAAGAAAAGGCTATTCACACATTCTTCAAGTAGGTAACACGGTTAACACCTTGGTCTGGCTCTAGAATCTGAATACACATATAGGTATGAAACGCAAGCACTGTTGGTAACCATATTAGCCTACTGTACTTGATTCCCACTATGGATGTAACAAACATGTTATTCAACCTAACAGTACCATAAAATCAGATTTCAGTTTGGGGATTTGTGGCCTGCGTCAGCATGGCAGAAGAAACACACAGACTTAAATGCTAGACTTCTTAAAGAAAGACAGGATGCATCCCTCAGCCACTTCATATGTAAACACAGCAACAGCAAACTCAATTAAAAACTCAAAGGATCTGATCACAAATAAATGGAAGTTTTCAGCCAGCACCTGCTGCCCTACCAGCCAATCCTTGTCTCTCCCACGGAAAAGCTGGCAGGCTGGCTAGATTCATTTTGAGGACCAGATGCAGCCTGTCAGCTATCAAATAAGCAACCCTGACTTACGATAATAAGCTGTGTTTCTTTAATCAGCTCCATTTGTGTCTGAGTCAAGTATACTCATTTGCAAGTATGAGTCTTTTCCCAGCTGTATTTACATGGGCAGACACTCTGAGTATTGTTTCCATACTCTCTGGACATTCTTAATCAATTCTTAAGTCCCCAGACAAGTTTGTCCCAATTTTATATGGACTTTTTGTCAGTCTATTAGCCAGCTTTTTGTAACAGTACATAAATACCAGCAAATAATCAAAATGAAACATACAAACTGGCACACAACTGATCAGTTATAAAATCTACCTTTACATGCAAATGACTGTCACAGATATACAAAATCCTCTCTTTCTGAAGTCAAAAATGCATTTGATAAAAGGGTTTGACAGAGGTAAAAATGAATGTAGAATTGGATTACAATCCGTTAAGCACTACATACAAGGCCTCAAATTATCCTTTATATATGCGTGTACATATAGTATGTATATATTATCCATTATATGTTATGCATATACATCTAGTTTCATAAGCAGTTTAACAGCTCTTTTTTGTTAATTATTAAATTGACTGACCAAGTATTTCTATTTGTACACATCTTGTGGGGAGAGCTGCCCCTTACTTCTCCATCATCAGCTTGCAGTTGATGTAGTTAATAAATTATTTTAGAAATATTTAACACTTCCTTACGTGGCAATAGTTTGGCAAAAGAATAGTTTGTTTACAAATAATAAATATATTTTTAAGGGAATAACTATTTCAGAACAGAATATGGCTTATCTTAACGTAGTAGTTCTGGGGTCAATAGTAACATTTAGTGATTCCATAGCATTATATCTCCTATTAGACAGTCCATAAATTTTAACATAACTCTAAAATTGCAACACAAAAATCAGTTGAACTCATTCTGTCTAAACTTTGGTAACTGTGCTCCTTTTCCATGTGTCACAATCAAATACTGGGGAGAAGGCACCAACCACTGACTTAACAATATTATACTATGTAATACTGTAACTCCCCCACCCCCCTTTTTGCCAGCATTTAAGAAATATTCTGTAGAACTGAATGGACCAGGAAGGATGTCATTTAATAGTGACTTGTATTTTACCCTTAGCATCTTCCTGCTTCAGGCTGAAGAAATAAACTTTCCAAAACATGCATCAGAAAAGCTGACCTGCACTTACTCTTTCTAAACCTGGTATTAAAATAATACATTTACTGCAAAAGCAGTATTTAGTGTTTTCTTTTTTATTCTGAAAGTATTTTACTTCAAGTGAGGCTAACAATTTTGCTTTCTGAAAAGTCAACTGGTCACTGTTTAAGATTTTATTACTAATACACATCTGACAAGATGACACCTCAATGTTAACATGGTTTTCCTCTGAAGTATCAAACAAAAATCATGCAAAGAAAATGCTAATTAAGATGTTATAAGCAGTTGATAATCGAAGTAACCTTTCCCTGACCCACATTAGGATAAGAAAACCGAGCAACAGAAGGCACTTAGGCTAGAGTCTGACCTATTTTCTCTCTAAAGCTGTAGCAGTAGCCGTAGAAGCTAGGGAGCAAAAAATGTAATGCTAAAGCGAATTAAGGTTGTAACATAATTCCATACCTTCCTGCTGCATTGCTCACAAGAGGGTACTGAGTTTCTGATAACTTAAAAACCGCTAATCTTGCAGTAATCACACCAAAATTTGAAGTGAACTTGAGGAAAAAATAGGGTCTTTAAGAAGTTCATGAATAAGCTTTTTTCTTTTCTGAATTTCAATTTAAGCACAGTATTAGCACAATAATTATGTATGCAACGTAAATATTTACGATACTCAGGCAGAAAGGAGCTCTTAACTTTAAATCACTCCTATGTTATATTTCCAGATCAGACTTTCCTCCTAATACATATGCATGATCCATACAGCTGTATTCACAATGACCTGACTAATAGCAGCACACTGACAAAGGATATTACAAAAGCAGCAGAATAGCACACTTTAGCCTTACTGCCCTTCCCCCTCCAAGTATTTTACCCTTTATGTTCTTTTATACATACCATGCCCTCAAAGCCAACTCTGTAAAGGTTTTTAGCACCATTGTCCCAAAGAACGTATGCTGCACTATGTGGACTTGACGCACTCCAATCTTGGATTTCAGTTACCTATTCATAAATAAGAAAATTGTTTATGTAACAAAAAAATCAGAAACATGATGTGAACTTAAAATCTTCTTCACCCCCCTCAAGACAAATTCACAATACAGCAGTTTTACTGAATTTAATAAAAAAAATCTTATTAAGCTTCGTATCTGTTGATGCAAACATTCCCTAGGTGTCCTAATAAGCCCAAGTATGTATTTTGCAGACCTATCTTTCTTCCATATATTTGGTAGATAATCTAGCTACGTAAGTACAAAACAAAATCAGCACCGTAAACATTTATTTTATGATGCTTTGACATGTTCTTACTAGAATTAGTGTTGCACTAAGAAAACAGGATGAAAACTGTTTTAATTGCTCCAATTTGTCTGTATAACCTGAATTAGCCTGGTGGCAGTAGCAGAGACAAGGTTTTATTTCCTGAGCCAATTTGTTTAACAGCAGGACAAAAGAAGGGAAGTGAAAAGGACTTTCCCTGACATTTCTGAAATCATGAGGCCATGCAGCAAATTCTTAAACCACTTACATTACTTAAAGAATCAACTTCCAGAATTTGCCTTTGTTCTTACCTTTATTTATTTGAAAACTGTTTCTGCTTTTTGCTTTTCCTAGTTTATATCCATCATGAAGACATTTTATTTGCATTTATACATGTCTTCATCTTGCAAATAATCCCACTAGTTCTAGTTTAGTACATCAATCAGGCAACACAGGCTAAGACTCATTTTGCAAGGTTTCAGAATATCCTCAATATTTCAAAATATCCTGCAAAATTCATAGCATGGGGTAAACGAATCAAGATGACAAGAAAGATACATCTGAATATCATTTGCTTTAAGAGATTTATATTATTTCCTCTCAATAAAATTGAAAATGATATCCTCAGAGGTCCTAAAGCTTCTATAAACATCTAGGATATGAAATAGACTATTTTATTCAGAACTTCCCACTTTATTTGAAAGGCTGCTTAAGGATACTAAACAAACATGGTAAGTCCTTGCCTATCTTACACACCCTGCTTCACACTCATACTTTTAACAAACTCTCATTAGTTCTCAAGTTAAATCTAAGTTATTGCTAATCATAACTTTAGCAAAATTTTCCGTGTCTTTCCATGCAATCCAATTTTCCATAAATCAAATGATTTTTATCATATAACTGTACCAAAAGCTCGCAATGTCCTAAATAAGCCAGTAATACAACACCCACAACAGACACTTGCAAAGCTTTAATTTGACATCAGAAAAGTCGCTCTCTACAGACTGTTTGATAAAAAAAAAAAAACAAAACAGGGTGCAAGCACTTAAAGCCAAGACCAAGAGATTAACAAATGTGGTGACCCACAAGCAATCAGACCACAGAGTGCAGGAGTGACCAGAAAGGGCTATGCTTGAGTACTCTGTTTTTACATAATCTCTCTGAAATATACTCCAGATCTTGATGCTATAAGGCTGTCTTAGGACAGCCAACATAAGTTTCTAAAGAAAATTGTAAAAAAGTAAATTTAAGTGAACTTCTTACACTGTACATCCCCTCCTAAGTGCTTGAGCATTACAGAGCAAGATTCAAAGATGACTAAGAAACTAAAGTACTGACTTTTATGGTGATCTATCTTCTCCTCAGTAAAAAGGGTCATTGAGATCATTACATGAACATGCAGAAATGCATCTTTTTATTTAAACCAGTTTAAATTTTTTACCTTTCCCCTACGGCCATTGCCACCGTCTTGATCTTCCCATTGCCAGTCAACTCCTCGCACCACCCTGGCACCTGCAAAGATTCCTCTTGCTGTAATTTTCTTTGATTTACGGCGAGACTCCAGCAATACCCTGAAGTTATTAAAAAAAACAAACAACCACCCAAAAATGTCAAGATAATAAAGAAAATCCAAGAATCCTTTGGGGTAGAAAAGAAGGTAACCATCTTGGAATAAAAATAACTGCATAAATGCACATTTCATCACCACCATTAAATTCCCAACTTGACCACAAGTCTGCCTTATTATATATTTAGAATTAGCTTTTAATTCTAGTAATTTCTTCCCCAGACTTCCTACTACCAACAACAACTTGTAACTATCTACATATAGATTTATACTCCTATTATTTAAATATTATTAAAATCAGTAAAGAAACATACAGACTCTCATAACAACAAATTCCTGTTTCTCTCAGATGCACCCTATGCCAAAATTACTCTTCTGCAACTCCATTTTTACTTGGAATTATGCTATTAAGTGGATTAACTACATCTTTTTCCCCTTTGTGTCTCAGACATTTTCTACATACTATTAATTGCAAATCTTGACAAATTTCATTCAATATATCAGCATTTATTTTTTCAATCTTATTTTTGTCATAACACTTTATTTGCCTAAAGCTAAACTTTACTTTTCTTCAGACATACAGAAGTGACGTAGATAAGCCAAAATAGTACTGCTAGTGGGAACTTAGAAATAGAAACATTTTCTTGAATTTTTGGTCATCTCAAAAGCCACCAGTTTGTATGCAACCGGACTGACTTCTTATTTCATGCCATGAGAATGTTGCCAGACAAAAGCATCCAGCTGAAATTCTGAACATTTCCTGACCTCTTCAGGAAGTATAACACCCTCCTGCTCAACTTTAAAGATCCAGCAGATGGCAGACAAGGAAAAAGTTAAACTGTTAAAACCAATGCAAAGAGCGTATGAAAATGTTAGTATTTTTTATCTAATATAAAAGGGTGAGAGAAAACACAGAGATATGTTGTTTATAGTAGCATTTTAGAAATATCTCAACACCTACAAGATTGAGACAAAAGTCAGCATATATTACTTTAGTATGCAGTCCATGGTATTCCAGATTTAAGAGAAAAATAGGCAGAGCTCATGCTTTCCTTCATCCAAACGCAGAAAGATGCATCTTGTCTTTTTCCTATGAGCTATCTCTCAAATTTCCTAGTACTGTTTTGCCCTTTTGTCCTCCCTCTTTGCCCTCTTCTCTCCTCCTCCCTGATTAAGTTAAACCTAATCTTTTTTTTCCTCATCTAAGTTTTACCCAATAGAAACATAAAACTACCTTCTACGTAAGAGTTGCAAGACTGCAATCAAAGGGAGTAAACAAAGACAGAGAGAAAGCAACAACATGCAAAAGATTTCTGGCAATTCTATACACAGCATACTATCTATCTCTAAAACTATGCTTTACACACCAGAAGAGACCACCTAAAACTACAGAGGAAACTTCAGCTAAAAAGGAAATGAAAAAGTCTGGCAAGCATTCTCAGAAGCAATGACATTTATTTTTTTTTTAAAGGGAGTAAAACAGATTTGTATTTTATTACCTAGTCCTTATTCATCACACTAAGCCAGAACTTTCTACTCTTGGATCAAACAAGATGTCTTGTTCTGCATTAGAACGTTGTGACTCAGCTTCTAAGCTTATGCTACCTATTTGCTAACTACAAGCGTGAATCTCAAAAAAACTGAAGTTACTTTTTGATTAAGCCACTGACATGGGCATTTTTGCCATAGTTAAAACTCAAAGGCAAACATCTGAGACAATAAACAGTCCCTACAGGACAGTAAATGAGAATCCAGTCTGTGTGCTCCAACCACTCCTCTCAACTGTAGAAGTGCTGATAAAAGCACACTATAAAGTTACAACTTAATCGTAAACCTTACTTTTACCAAGAAGAAGAAAAACAATGTTCTGTCTTACATGTCACCTTCAATTGCGTATCACATCTATAGAAAAGAGGCCTCCAATGATATAATAAGAGTACTTTAGAGAGTGGTGATACCACACCATGTAGCCCTTACATAGTAAATACTTCAAGAGCTGCATGAAAATACTAACAGGCAAGCATCACTGTTCTCACTCAGACAGTCAATAAATCGTGATAGAGAGGGGCTCTGGATTTAGACAAGTCAGTTAAAGTCAAAGAAAACAAGAACAGCTAGGTGAGAACAAACTAAAAGCCATTTTTTTTCCATGGTTCTTCTTTAGGAGACTCAAATAACAGATGCTTAATAAAATTAAGAAAATAACATTAAAAACAGGGGTAGAATAACCCTTCACAGCATCTTTTCTCTGCTTTCTGGAACAGTGAGTTCAATTTGGTGGTTTTGTCTCCATTCCCCTATGTTCTTCACAGTCCACAATGAGGAAATTCTTCTTTAATCTGTCTACGCCATTTTTGAAACTAATTCAACTTTCACATTCAAGAATTTGCTGATAAATGATGTTATGATTATACACTGTGTAAATATATTTGTCTTTGTTTTAAACCTGATATATAATAACACAAAAATTAGGAAGCACGCAATGAGGTTAAAAGAAACTGAATAATCAAATCCTAACTTCTCTCTCTACTCCATTCTTTCTAAATTTTCTTGTTTTCCAAACTCAAAAGACCTGTCCTATCTAAAGTCCCTCACAAAGAGGCAGAACCAGTAACCGAGTCTATATCTCAAGACAATACCTTACCCAATCCAAGCTTCAATAACCAAGCCTGCAGAAGTTAACCATAATGAGATGTACCCTACTTAGTTTCATGGGGAAAAAAAGATTACCTTTCACTTCCCGGTGTGGTAATTCTGTAAAAACGATGCCTCAAGTGATGTTTGTCCCCATGATAACAAACCGTGCACAAGTCATAATTTGTGCATTCTGCACATTTCCATCGGATGCCAATGATAGGTTGCTGTCGACAAGTATCACACATAGTCCCATCATGCTTGATACCTGTTAAAAACAAGAAAAATAAAAAGAGACCAACAATATTGGTACCTTGTTACACAGATTTCTGTTGTGCACGATTATAATCTGAAGCCATACACTAGAAAGTGACCAACAAAAAAAGCCTGACAGCGACACCGTATCAGTCCATATGAATAATGAAAAAAATCACTGACTGAATGAAATACTCTATCTTCTTTTCCTCATCTCTCAAATTTTATGAGCTATGCTTGTTTTTTTTCCATCTATACAAGTACTCAGAGATCACCTTAGGATAAAGAAAATGAGGACTCATTTAACTACAAGTTAAAGGGTCAGAAATACATATACAGAAATATATAGGAAATCTGGAATTTTATTTCTGGATTAATAGTATACTTAAGATACAACCTTGCATGACAGACTGCAGAGTTCAATCGTGCATGACAGTTTGAAAATCACTGGCTTATTTTACTTTGTACAGTGGAAAAACTAAGTGGTCATCTCTATACTTCTGCCTATAAGACAAAAACCAAGCTCTATTAGATAGGCGTCATTATATTCATGGAAATCTGTTACCATTTTTGAAGTGTTTTCCCGTTTTATATGCTGCCTTTTTCAAAAAGAATCTGCCACAGGCACACCACATATAAGGCACTGGCATGCGTCCTTCCTAGCCTCCCACAAAAGCCAGCTTCTCAGGTTTTTAACTCTTGCAGAATTGCCAAGCTCCAGCAGACTGAAAGCGATCAGCCACAGACATTTTCAGTCCATGCATTCTGAATACAATGAAAAGCCATGAGTTTTAAAAAAAAAAAAAGAATAAAAATCAAATTCTGCTCCTTTGGAAAAACCTGAGCAATAGAAGGGACAAGCACTGGTATGCAGTACCTAGCACAAGATAAAACTGAGCACTAAAGGTTTGGAGTAATGTGTCATTATCCCAATTACTCACTCATTAGAAAAAAATGATTTCTCTGAAATTGAGTAAATAAAGTGTTTTTTATTCCCTCCAAGAGAGATGCTTTTAGAAATGGTGGCCAAATTCACTACAAACCTATTAGTCATTTGTGCCCAACAGCTGAGCCATCAGCACTGAAGAAAAATCAACAGCTGGAGAGGCAAAACTGAAGGAAATGCCTTCTCGACTGACTATTTCACAGACTCATGCAATGACTGAGGCTTGAAGTAACCTCTGGAGATCATCTAATCCAACCTTCACTGCTCAAAGCAGGGTAAACCAGACCCCCTCACCGAGGACCATGCCTAGTCAGGTTTTGAGTATCTCCAAGAACAACCTGTGCTAGCAGGCAATCATCCCGGTAGCAAATGAGTTTCTTCTCATGCTTAAGTGGAAATGGCTGTATTTCATTTTGCGCCTCATGCCTCTTGCCCTGTCACTTTATGTCACTGAAAAGAACGTGACTCTGACTTCTTTACAACCCCGGGAGGTATTCATGCACTCTGACAGAACCCCCCTAAGCCCTCTCTTCTCCAGGCCAACCACCACCAGATCCCCATGCCTCTCCTCATCTCCAATGCCTCAAGATCACTTCCAACACTGTCGTGGACCTTCCCATGACCCAGTCAGTGTGCTCACGTCCCTGTGATGTTGGGGAGCCCAGAACCAGACCCAGCTCTCCAGGGGTGGCAACCCCTCAGCAACACCCTCAGCCCGCCAGCAGCACTTGGCCTAACGCAGCCAGATGGCCATCGGCCTTCACTGCCAACATGGTGCACTGCCGGCTCCTGGTCACTCTGCTGTCCACCAGAACCCTAAGGGGTCCTGCAAAGCTGCCTTCCAGCCAGTGCTGGTGCAGGGATTATTCCTCCCCAGGTGCAGCATCGGGCATTTCCCTTCACTGGATTCCATGAGACTCTTTTCAGCCCATTTCTCCAAGGGCCAGGCCCCTCCAAACAATCATCTGGTGTATCTCGTGCACTGCTTCTCCTAACAAAGACAGCTTCTCACTCCATCTTCTTCCAGCCTCGATTATAAAGGACCTCATGATTACACACTTTCCTGATGCATGAACATTGCAATAAAAGAGTAGGGCTTGAAAAGGCAACACATTTGGAGCAAAAGCTGCACAGAGCACCACAGAGATCTAAGCAGCATTTCAGGGCAGCTGAAGATAGCCTTTGACAACAAAAACCTCGAAACTGCTGACATTATGCTAAACGACAGCTGTAATTGCTGAAGCAATTCATGACTAAGGCAGGATCCATTCCTTGACCACAAATTCTGTGGTGAAATTTTGAAAGTCTGACACAGTTCCTATAACCCGTCACGTTACTTGCTGACTCCAACTGCCAGACAACACACTTTGTATACCACACTCATTCATTTCAGCTCTCCTTTTATATTTAAAGAATACTTGCTGCCTCATAACAACATCTAAAAATGTAATTTTTTTTTACCAAACATGAACTTCAAAATCACCCGTGCACGTTCTCCCTCCCTAACACCATCAACGACCTCGCTCCCCACATGGAGGAAGCTATCTTTCCTGTTCTGTACGCTGAGACTTCGATGTCTGCTACCTGCTGACATCTGCAGCAGTCAAAAAGATAGTATTAACTATGATCCTGGGATGGCCGCCTCACTGCTATGACTTCTATTGGACCATTACACTATTTTTTGGCAGTCTTCAAGAGCACATGCATTAAGGAGACTCAGACTGGTGACTGCTTTGTTGCCCTGAGTGGTGGCACCTGCTTCTGTTTAAAAAAAATGGATTGCTAAGTCAATCAGTATTTCAAACACAGAGCAGTTGTGCATATTTGGAAAAAAAATTAACAGTTGCTGAACTTCAGGAAAGACAGTTTGCCAAGGATCACATTTATTCTGGATGTAAAAGAACCAAGGAATTAGGTGCCTGCAAGATTCTTAAATTTGTCCAAGCACCGAGAAGGGAGGCAACAAAGAAGTATAATCAGGAGTCCTGTAACACAGAACTAGACCATCCCGCAGTGAACTTAAATAGAAAGTAAACATTTCAAGCCAGTGAGGCAAAAGTTGGCTTCCTTAGAAAGATCAAGAAAAAAAACATACGAAGACACTTAAAAAGTCACTTTATAGTGTCTGGGACTAAAAAGAGATCAGTGCATATCTGTATTTGGAGTCTCTGACTGAAAGGGTCACACGTTTAATGTCACAGACCCCTAAAACGCACCCAGACGGGTTCAGCCTTTCTCCCCCCTTTCCCTGATAGATGAGTCCAGCAGCAGCACCCACCTTGGCACATGCCTCACCTGACCATGCAGCTCTGCTCTTCCCATTATGCCACCAAAAGGGTTTGCAGTGTTGAGCTGCAAAGTGGATCAGGAAACACAGTCAGCTGAAAAATAGCCAGGAGGAAAAATCCTCAGCTGAACTGGTTTCCCAATCCCGTTCTTTTTGGTGCCACACACCACTGCTGGCATAACAAAGCAAGCACTGCAGGGCAGGAGTAGGCAAGTAACCCTGTTACAGAACGTCTGACCACTGCATTACTGATCTGGAGAGAGAAGCAGGTTGGAAGGCCTCTGGTGACAGAGAGCTAAGACGTAGTTTTAAACTTCATCCACTAAAAAATAAATTGAAAAACCGTGCTGCTACTAGGCCATAAAATGTGATAGCTAAACTCTTACTCATATCTCTAATACAAACAAAATGCACTACTCAAATCAATAGCATCTTTTAAAGAAGGTCGAAAGAGTAATTTAACTTGAACCAGGCAGCGAAGAGGTATGTGAGCATGGTGGGCTGACTTTGGCCGGCTGCCATATGCCCACCCAGCCACTCTCTCCCTCTCCCTCTCCAGCAGGTCAGGGAAAGAAAACAAGGTGAAAAAGTTTGCGGGTGGAGGCATAGGCAGGGAGGTCGCCAACCAAGCACCACCAACAGAAAAACAGTCTCGACTTGGGGAAAATTTATTGCCAATGAAAAACAGAGCAGTACGGTAAGAAATAAGGCCAGGAACACCTTGTCCCCATGTCCCCCATCTCGCCAGTCTCAGACTCACGCTTTCACTCCCTCCTCCACCCTGAAGAGCTCCCCTCTGCTGCCCCTTCCTGCTCACGCCTCTCCCTACACAATTCAGCAAACAGGACGATGAAACATAAATCAATCTATTTGCCAAAACTTAGGAGCTGATGCTGGCACTACACACATTTCAGGGGAGGGAAGGAGAGAGGCACTACTTCAGACTCACTCTGGTCTAGCCCAACGGACTGAATGCTCAACCTGCACTGGGATCACATCTCTCAGTCCAACCTCATCAAAAAATAAACTTGTTTGCACACTCTGCAACTTCCCTGGGAGGCACAGGTAAGAAGCACAGCTCAGCAGGAACAACCAGCAGACTGGATCACGTGTAGGATCTGAAGCCGAGCTGGAATTCTGGCCTAAACGCAAGCTGGATCCATCATGGACTGCTTCTGCTCCTCAAAGGAAGGCTGTTCAGGAAAGGCTGAGAAACACAATCTTTGCAAAGCTTACATTCAGAAAGAATGCTTTAATTAAATTACTGGAATATGTTAAAGTGCCATAAAGACTTCAGGTTTCAAACACCAGCACTACAGCTGGTCAGCTATGAACTACAAGGGCACTTTAGCTCTGGAAAATGAGATAATGCAAAAATCAAACCTCCAAATATTCTTCCAAGTTTAAGAGCAAAATATTTCAAAAACAAATGTTTCCTATCATCCTTCATAGTGCACCAAAAAAAACAAAGAACTAAGTACGAGAAGGGCACTTTCACTGTGCATACCTACTTTTAAATACCTGGCATTTCCTAATGTCCTTCCATGTCAGTACACTATAAAATCCAGTATTCCTTATCTCAACTTAGCAACAATACTTTCACTATTTGCATTTCAAATCAGTTTCCTGCCTTTGAGTCTCTGCCACAGTCATCTTCTCTGGATTACCTAGGCCACAATTCCTGTCACCACTTCTTCATATAGCAATTTTACACCCTTTATATACACGTGCTTTTAAAACCCACGGTTGCTCTTAAAGCTATAAAATGTAACAGAAGCTTTGCTGTTCAGCTTGCTCCTTGAATATCTTAGGAATCTCTCCTTTGCACCAAAGACATTTTCAAAGGTGGCAATACACAACTATCCACCCAAAGAACACGTTAACATCTCCATACCACTCACTATTATGCACAGAAGTGCATAAATTAGTTTTTGAAACCAACAAAACCCAATGGACTCATTCTCTGCAGAACTCAAGCCAAAATCCTTTCACATAACGGCAATGTTACCATCAGGCAAAAGATGCCATGAACTCCTTATGAAATTAATTAATTTACACCCCAATTTACAAAGCTGTAGTGCTTTGTTCTTCCCATTCTTCCACTCCAGATAATTTTGACACTGTGGCGAGACTTTGGGCAAACCGAAAACAAAGGATTCTTAGGCATCAGCCAAATTCAGCCAAATTGTGGGAAAACCCCAATCGGTGTCCCCACCAACACAACTCATCTGTTAATTATCATGTTTGGCAGCAGCTAGCTGGCCAATCCTTACATGCAGGCGATGCCCGACTTGCCATAGCGTGATTCCCATATCACAAGATAGGCATGGAGGGAGAGGGTTATTGTGCAGGAGACATGGGGGAAGGGCAGGAAGAACAAAGGACACGTTCATATCAAACGGGCTTCACACGTTCCCCTGCCCAAACTATTGGATTTTTAGCTGTGAGGGGTTCTGTAAGTATTAACCAACAGCCACCAAGACCAAATTTAAGTGCCCCTGATGTGCTAAAAGACAAAATGTATAGTTAGGATAAATTATGCAAGGTGCTTTACTCTTTAAAATGCTCTGACGTTTATGATTTCATGATGAACTGTGTAACTCTTCAGGTTAAGGCAGAACAGAAGCACAGAAATACAAGCACAGAAAGCCAGTGAGACCTTCAGCAGGTAACACCTACGTTTTTCACCCTGGCAGAGCACAGCACACAGTTTCCCAAGCTGCAGGACACTTGCTCGCAGGATAATTTCACGTCAGTATTTCATTTCCTGACTCCAGCTCCTCCACTATCTCCCCTTATTCAAGCACAAGGGGGTAAATATTTTAAGCAGGAAAATGACATGGTGACTTTGAACCAAACATTTAAGAGGAAACGGATGCCAAACAAACGTTTGCCTCAGCTTTGCAGAAAACAAATCCTCGCAAATAAGCACAAAGTTTCTGTAATGACCATGAGCATTACGTGAACGTGGTCAGAGGTGCTCTTTGCAAACCTGCTACTGTACAGCCTTCCCTTCTAAATTCACAGCTCGCTCCTATACACTTAATCCTTCCAATTTGAGACAGAGATAGGGTTTCTGTTCAACAACTCAGGAAATTAATCCTTTTCTTCTTCCACAGCACTATCAGGAAGTGGGGGCTCTCAAGACTCCCCTGGATCTCTCTTTAGATCCTGGCAACAGGCTTCCTTACAGAAACACCAGGGTTTATTACACAAGTAACAGAACAACCACACTGCATTGCATCCCACCTTTTGCTCCATTTAGGAGCCCACCATGCAAGTTCTAACTGAAATTTCCTTTCTTTTCAGATTCTTAGAGCAACTGAGAGGAATTAAATAACTACCCCACTAAAGAAATGCTGGGCAATATAAATATGATCACCAATACTAACACAGCTCACTGAAAAACAAAACCAAACGTCCTATCAGCAATCGTTTGTAACCCAGATGAACACACCGGGAGCAAACAGCTAAGAGATACTTCACACAAACCACCGATGAGATTTTATTTTAACAAAAAGCAGTCCTAAAGTGTTTGCCCTAACACTAAAGTTTCATAAAAAGTTAACATAGTCTTGCAATACTGCTAATAGCCTGGTAATAAACCCATTAGAAAGCAAGAACATTAAGACATCACTGAGTCTGGGAAACGTTCTGGCACCAAACCAAATGTTCATGTATATACATATACATGTATGGAAACACAGGGTTTTTTGTTTGTTTTGTTTTTGATTTTTTGATTTTTATTATTATTAAAATGAGCTTCATCCATCACTTCTGCAAGACACTGGGTTCCCAATGCATCATCCTGACTGTTTCTGACTGCACGTGCCTCAAACTCACCAAAGCAGCAACTCTGGCTGCAAGGACTGCTTTTAAGAGCCTATAATCAAGTCTGGTTTTGAATACATAATAAGAAGAATTCCCAACAATAAACAGTCTCATTTTGCTTTCTCCTTATTTTTTTTTCCCTCAGTACACACTAGAAACCATGTTACGACGCTAAAGCAGGGCCGACTTTTTTTTCCCCAGTGTTAAACTCTAAGAGCCAGGTTTGATTTAACACTGTGCAAACCAAGAACATGCCATATTTTATAACATTTCCTTGCTCAACAGCATCATGAGCAATGCTACAATTATAAACTCCTGCCACCCACTTTTCCTGTTATTACTTGGATCAAAACAATCCAAATGACCCTAGAAATACTATCAAATAATCATCCAGAGTCAGAGTCCCTTAAACTAAACAACTGATAGCCACTATTGTGGAGAAAAATAAATACTAAAAGGCTGAAAAGTAAAGAAGGGAAGTGATTTGCCCAAGAATACAAAGTGAATCGTGTGGTAAAACCAAGATTTCAGTCCAAATGGACAGCATCATAACCCCGTGCATCTTCCACTATGCTACAGTGCTTCCTGTTTGCTTTTTGTTACTAGTACTTTATAGATCTGTACTCTTCTGCTCTCAAGGGAACTGCGACCTGAAAAGTAACTCCCTCTAGCAAAATGCAACCCCGGGTAGCTCCATGTAGTTCTGCGAGGACGATCCACTCTCTGGCCAAAACCTGGAGAAATACCAGTTGTGAAGCCTGAAAACAGCAATGGTTTATGAGTTTTCCCCCAAAGCAATATACATAGTGCTACCTGAAGCAGAAGTTAAAATTCTAATGCTAAAGTATAAAGACAACCAAAAAACAGAAGGAATAAAGAAGCAAAAAAAAAAATCAAGGTGTAACAATAAGTGTTAAGCATACATTTCCAGATGCAGCTAACTATACCATCAGCTTGCAAGCCAGTGAAGCAGAGCTGGAATAATGAGCACGCAAGGCTCGTATTCAACATTTATGCATTTAAGCAGAAGTAGTCCCACTGGTTTCTACAAGACATCAAATGCAGGGAAAGTTTCAAAGCATAAACATCTGCAAGACACAGATCCACAACCTGAAAGACCACTCTTCACTTCCCATCTAAAAATCCATTTCCAAAATCTTTTCAGCTTAAGTTTTAACAGCATCTGCATTTCCAAAACAACAGCAAAACCAACCAGGAATCTGGGGAGAGGACCAGCCACAGAAAAATGAAATCCATCTGAAAGGCTCACCATTAAAATCAACATGCATTGTTTTTTTCTTAGCAACGTTTTTGTAATTAATTAGAATTAATCCCATGATCCCTGTCTCTTCACAAGTCTGCTAGCTCCCATTCATCACTATAATCTTCTAACCTGTAACACAACATGCAGCTGGCTCAAAGATGGTCTCTCCTCTCCATCATATTTTAAATCGAAGATGTGTTATAAAAGCAGAACATTTAAGCACCCCAACAAAGCCAACCAAGCACCCTGTTATTGAGGAAACCCTGCTGGGCCCAATACCACCTGAGCATATTTCTGGGGTAACAAAATGACATTATTTTGGGGTTTTTGCTGGGAGAACAGGTGCTAAGAGGGACGTTTCCCTGCGGTGTTTGCCACGCTACCACTGCCGCATAACGCCAGTGCGGATCCCTGCCCATTGTCCAACCTGGTGGTGTTCAAAATGTAAATACCGAGCAGCTGAGGCGTTACGGGAGGGAATAAGTGCTTTATCCCTTTCTTCCCCAGAACCTTTGCTACCCTACAGCAGCTCGAGCAACGCGGAAGGAAGGCAACAGGCCGACACCAGGACAAACCAGTGTTTCAACCACTTGTTTAAGGCAATCTAGCAGAAAGGCACGACGGCTCGAAAGGGAATTCCCGTCACCCTTTTACCAAACGGCTCTAAAACACAAACTCAAGAAGGAGAAGGAAGGGGGGGGCGGGTAAATACCAAACCAGCCCCGAATCGGCCCGGGACACCCGGACGGACACAGGGAGCCGCTCACCGGTGGGCGCGCTGTCCAGGATGCGGAGGTCGTACGCCCCGGAGCAGCGGTAGTTGGCGGCGGTGCCGTTGTCCCACACCACCACCACCTCCTCGGGGCTCTCGAAGCTGCGCACGGTGCCCACATGGCCCTCGCCGCCGTCCTGCTTCCCCCACTTCCAGTCGGGGCCCCGCACCACCCGGGCGCCGACGCCCTCCACCATCACGCGGTTGTTCCGCGAGCTGCTCATCCCGGCGGCGGGGCAGCCGCGGGAGGGGGGCGAGACCCCTTCGGGCTATCTCCGGGGAACCTCAGCTCTCCTCCCCGCTACGCCGCTACGGGCCGCTACGGGCCGCCGCGGCCAGCCGCCGCCCGCCGCCGCTGCATCCGGGCACTGCCACCGCCGCGGCCCCGCCGAGCCCGGCGGCGGCCG
>CM021698.1:102488309-102732668 GCA_011074415.1 Stictonetta naevosa
CGCCGCCCGCACATGCGCCGCCGCCCGCTCCGTGTCCGCGCAGCCGTGGCGCCGCCTGCGGGGCGCCGAGGGGAGGCGGGCGCGGAATGGCGGCCGCCGCCGGCGCGGCTGGCGCTGAGGTGGTTTGGGAGGCGGCCCCGCTGGAGACGGGGTTCCCAAACGTCCCTCTGCCTCTTTCTGTCACCTCTCCTCTCGCCTCAGTAATTCACTGGGGGACTTGTATCAAGCCCAGCGCCTCTAGCTTAAAGAAACCTGTTTGGGGACCTGCACCCTGCCCACCCCTCACACCACCTCCAGGTGTCCCTCCTGTAGGACAGGCCTGCTCGGGCTCTTCCTAACCTGCCGTCTTCCAAATTCACCTTCACGATAATTAACACCGCAAGCACTTTCACCGGAATTAACCCCACACACGCTTTCACCAGAATTTCCATTAGGTCCACACATCTTGTGTAATCCCACACAGAATGTGATCCTTCACTTAAAACATAATCTTCCAGCCGTTCTCTCCCTCTCTAACCATGTTCAGTGCCGACTTTTTTTTCAAGCAGCCATCTGAAAGGACAGACAAGTCCAAACCAGAAAAAGGAATACACTTCTTAGCAGGGAAACGTCTGCTACGAGGCAGACCGGCTGCCCTTGTGTCCTCGATGTTTTTGCAGTTTTTGTGCTTCCTTCCACCTTTGTAGTTATTAATATGGCCAGAAGAGTCTGTGAGATCATTTCCTGACTTGTGGAGTTTCTCACACAATGTATAGCAGAGCACCATAATATGGACAAGTAACCACCAGACCACCGCCGCATTCCTCGCGTAACCCATCCCTTCCGAACCCCTACTAAAACTGAAGAATGTTGCCTTAAACATGAAAGTGCCTCCTGACAACAGGCACTCCCAAAGCAGTGTCCGATTGCTGCTTCTACAATGGAAACCTCAACACGCTAAGAGATACCCCCCTAGGAAAGCATGCAGTTGTTGGGCAGTTGGTTTTTTCTGGCAGATGCTTTTCCCCATACAAAAGCTACCTGCGGCTCGTACTAGCCTGTTACATTTAGTACACAGAATTGGAATTAAACTTATAACAGAGGCCAGGATTTCCCAGAAATGCTGGAGGTTTCTTTATCTATCAAAGGCTCTGTGTGGGATCTAAGATATCTATTATGTTCCCATTTGCCTCATTCTACTTTCTCAGGCTTTGATAGTTATGGGCAAGTGTAAGATTCGTGCATATCTAAGGAATATGCATGAGAATAAGGAATATGCACAAGAATATGCATGAACCCGGAGCATGTTTTCTATTACTCTTTGGTACGGTTGAATAAAAAGGCCTTTTGCAGCCAGTGCATGTGTGCCAAGAAAACCAACAAAGTCTGAGATGAGAATTAGTGACAGCTCTCCTGGACAGAATCAGAAGAGATTAATTTTTCCCAGAGATTATTTTTTCCCTTATTTTTTTTCCAGGAAGGATATCTCTTGAATTACAGGCCTTAAGAGAGAATGCTGCTGCAGGTCAGCAGCAATGCATGTGTGCAGATACTGTCTTGGAGATTTTCCTCTTCTGAAAATCCTTCTCCTGACCATTCTTGCTTTATCTCAACAGTCCCTTCCTCGCCTTCTGTTCAGGCAAGTGCTCCCCTAACAGCTATTAGAGAGGTATACCTCAAAATACAGAGGCTGTATCATTTTACTGGTGTGGTAGAAAAAAATTAGAAACATACATTATCTTATTTATTCTGTGAACCTGCTTGAAGTTCAACCAATTAGTAAGAAAAAAAAAAAGTTTTCAGTTCTTAAACCTTTTATCCAAATTAGCCTCCAAAATAACCATTAAATACCAGTTTCAGATGGAGACTTAAAAAGAGACAACAGAAAATGGGGAAGGATAGAGCTTTGGTGAAAGATTTATTTTACTAATGATGTTGGACGTTAGTGGTCCTATCTACTATTTTTCTGGTATCAGCCACAGGAGCATATATCAGCATGGAAATTAGAACTAGAGTGATATGCAAAATAAGCTAATTCTGAGTAAGCACCTGAAGGCTGTTTGAGACTCACGTAAAGATGGAGATAGAAGAACCAGAATGTGAGTACCAAAAGGAAAAAGAGAGCTCTGAGCTTTGAAAAGAAGCTGAAGCAGAGCTAGAAATAAATGACTCAGAGGAAAGGTATAAATAAGATGGAGATTCCATAGGATGTTGAATCCGATTAACATACTGTGGCAAGAAAAGTGTCAAATACAACATTTTCAGGCATGTATCAGCATTTTGATTAGACTGAGAAAGTAGTCACTGTAAGGAAACAGATGATTTAATTTTTCCAACAGAAGAAAATAATAATAATAAAAAAACAACTTGTTGGCTTAGGGCTTTTGCAAGAAGAGAGGGTTAGATGTTTGGATGGTTAGTATTACACAGAGTAAGTGCATGTGGCATTTTCAGTCATCTCTATCAAGCCTTTGGTCTCAAGACAGGGCTGTTCTTTTTTTCTGATGAATACTGAGAGTTCATCACATCCCCTAATCTTGCATTTGCCCCTCTTACCTTGTTGCACAGAATGGCTGTTTTACAGCCTTAGAGCCCATGTGTGTTTATACTCCAGATAATTTATCAATCCTCAAATTGTGTGGGGAAAAGTACTATCTAGAACCTTGCTACGGGAGTTAGCAGAAAGGTTTTTCTCTCTGTTTTTTGCGGGGTTTACAATGTAGAAATCATACCAGCTCATAACGCTGCTCAGCTCATGCACCGGCAGAGGCTGGGACTTGGGCTCTCTTCTACCAACCAGGTTAGAGGAGGAGACCAGCAGGACAGACTGGCAGAGCAGTAACATCTGAAAGTGCTGCAGCAGAAGCAACCAAAGCTCAGCTGCCAAAGGCCTTATTTACCAGAACAGTGCTGTTGTAATTAACCACTGCTGCCTGCATGGTGAGGCAGAGCTCGCTTTGAATACCTCAGGTAGGCATGGCGGAGCAGTTGGATCACAGGCGGGAGGAAGGGAATCCTCTGTGCTTTAGGCACACTCGACTGTAATTACAAGGGTTCATTAATATGCATTCAGCGCAGGAATCTCGATGCACAAAAAACCTACAGAACTAGTTCCCTTCTGGCTACCCAAAATTACATGTAGTGCTGAGTCACACCATCCTCCAGCTGGTGACTGTGGTCTTCCCCACTGTTTCCTGCCGTAGCAGAGAAATCCAACACGTGGCCACGTGAGAAGAGCTCTGGTTTATGCAGAATTCAACACTGTTCATCAAAGCCATTCCAGAGAGCTGCTTGCCTAAACTCTGCCTGGTTGCCTTGTGGTTCTGCAAAATGTCATGCTCCACCAGGGAATCTTAATATATGTACTTCCATGTACTGAAGACAGACTTCAGTAGAAGTTTTTCTGGACTGTCCTGTTTGATTAAAGCTGAACTTGCAACGTAGGAGCTGGAATATGCAATGCATGAAGGGGACTATGCCTATTCCAGGAGAGAATGTCTGGTGAAAAGTCTGCTTTCACAAGGTTTAGAAGAAAACAAACAAACAAACAAATCCAACTTATTGGAAAGACTACTAACTCATGCAGTTTTGAGATTTTGTTTACTATCTTGCCATAAATTCTGAGTTCTCAGACATTGTTGAATGGAGGATATATATATATTGCTTCCTAGGAGTTGAAGAAGACCATCATGACTTTGCAGGAAAGGAAGAAAGGGAAAGAGAAAGGGAAAAGGAAAGGGAAAGGGAAAGGAAAAGGGAAAGGGAAAAGGGAAAAGGGAAAGGGAAAGGGAAAGGGAAAGGGAAAGGGAAAGGGAAAGAGAAGGGAGCCTAACCATCCTCCACAGAAACTTCTGGTCTGATAACATGCCACATCTTTTTAAGTGAATATAAAAAAAAATGTTGTCCAGATCAGCATCATCTAATGTATATATTCTAGAATCTGAAGAACGAGTCACGACCCTCAGGCCACATCTCGTTTGTCTGCAGTTTATTGTAGAAAGAAAAACACCACCACCACCACAAAAAAAAACACACAGCTAATTCCTCAGCCTCTGCTGCCATCACGTGGCCATGTGTCATCTCTCATTAAGGCTGAAATGCCCCAACCCAGTTTACTGTTAGCTCTGCATTTCCCATGTCTTATTTACCAGATTCATTATCCATAATGCAGTCCAATTTCTTCCGCAATTTTCAGAAATTGCGTAAGTAATTGGCACTGGATATTTTCCTAGTTTCAGCAGATTAAAATATTTTTAATGGCAGGTAAGTGAGCAAGCAGTCATACAACACAGCAGAGTTTTGGTGGGGTTCAGGTTTTTACTGTGCAGCTGGCATCTCCTATGGAAGTGTTAATTACAGCACATGTATTAACTGACAATGTCAATGCCACTGCTTCTTTCCCTAAAGAGTTCTATCTGCTATTTCTCTTCCAGGAAAAACAGCTGAACAGAGAACAGATTATAAATAAATCACTTTATTCTCCCACTGTGAAAATAAACTAATCCCTTGGAGATCTGCTAGGGACTGAAATGTCCCTGAATTTGGCTAAAATCTTCACCGTGCTGAGAAAAAATAAAAATAATAATAATAAAAAAATACAACTCATCATTTTAGATTATTTTTCCCTGATAGGACCATCATGGAACCTTCTGCCTTGTTCAAGGCTTTAAGTTTTACTAGTATGGACTATTTTGAGTGGAGAGAAAGCAACATACCTGAAAAGGGCATACAGACTGCAATGCCATGTACTTCTGTTTGCACATCTACACAAATTTTCCTACTCCGGTGTACCTTGGAGGGTTAAAGGATGTATACCTAGCTGACAATTCCAAATGTTTAGCCCCCAGTTGCAGACCACCCAGCTGGAAAGCAGCTCTGCAGAAAAGAACCCAGAGGTCCTGGTGGACACCAAAGTTGAACATGAGCCAGCAGTGTGCCCATGCAGCAAAGAAGGCCAACGGTAACCTGGGCTGCGTTAGGCAGAGCACGGCCAGCAGAAGGGAGGTGATCCTTCCCCTCTGCTCAGCACTGGTGAGGCCACCCCTGGAGTGCTGGGTCCAGTGCTGGGCTCCCCACTACAGCAGAGGCATGGACATACTGAGAGTTCAGCAAAGGGCTACCAAGATGATCGAAGCATTGGAACATCTCTCCTCTGAGGAGAGGCTGAGAGAGCTGGGACTCTTCAGCCTGGAGAAGTGGAGGCTCGGGGGGATCTGATCAGTGTGTATAAATAGCTGAAGGGAGGGAGCAAAGAGGCTCTGTTCAATGGTGCCCAGTGCCAGGACAAGAGGCAAAGGGCACAAACTGGAACACAGGAGGCTCCCTCTGAACACCAGGCCACCCTTCTGTGCTGGGTGGGTGACTGAGCCCTGGCACAGGTTACTCAGAGAGGCTGTGGAGTTTCCACCTTAGAGACCTTCAGAAGCTACCTGCACAGGGTCCTGGGCATCCTGCTCTGGGTGGCCCTGCTGGAGCAGGGGGTTGGCCCAGATGACCTCCACAGCTCCCTTCCCACCTCAGCTATTCTGTGATATTGCTGTTTGATTCATAGATAATTGTTAATATTGATGATGCATGGGAAGGGGGGATTTCTTTGTTGTATTACATTTTCTGATTTTAAAAATTATATCAGTAATCACTTGAAATTCTGAGATGTAGTCAGAACTAGCCAGGTCCTATTTTTAGACTGACAGGAAAATAAACTGCCTTCACGGGTTATCAAGTTATTTTAAGAATGTTCCGAATTTATGTGCTTGACAATTTTTGTTAAGATCAATGGAACTAATCAGGTGCTTAGTCAAATATACAGTACAGGTCCTTTTATTATGAAGGCACTCAGTATGTGCTACAAAATGCCTGACAAAATGATATAGGCACTGAATAATATCTAGGTTTATTTATAATAGCCTGCTAGAGCAGTAACAAACATTGAGTAACTCAAGCAGAAGCTAAACACTGTATGTTTTGTCATAAGAGAAGTCCCAGTCACAACATAATGTAATCCTAAATTCTAGTAAGTATGATTTCCAGTGATTTAATAGAAACACAGCTAGAAAAATTTAAAAATACAACATTTTTGTATGTTGCTAAACAAGACAATATGCTTTGCATAAAGTAAATATTTTAAATATACATCTCATTTAAGATCTTGTCTAATTATAATAAATAACTAACTATTAACATGCTCATGAAAAATCTATGAAAAAGAATCTAAAAGAAAGAGTGATTGGACAAATTTCTGACCCCACTGAATTCAGCTGAAGCCATAGTATTCATGCGGGCAGAACAAAAGTTTACTGAATATATATGGCAGTATTATTTTTTCCATAGTATAAAGCATTCTAAAATGCTTTGATTTTGTGGTTGAAATAAAAGATGAAAGTTGTTTTTGGTTTTGTTTTTGTTTTTCATTTTGAACTGTTTATAAAGGAATTAAAATAGGTAAATAAAAATGAAAATGTTTCACTTTAAGCTACAGAAAAGATTCCTTGGAACCAGGAGGAAATTTAACCCAGATTCAACGTTTAACTCTATTGCACATCTTAGGACAATTCTCAAGTCCTGTAGCAGCTTCTGATAACATTTTTAATGAAAAAAAATAATTTGACTAAGAAAAATGTCCTCAATGTATTTGCTCGCCTTATACTGAATTTATTTTATACTGTCTCGTATTCTCAGTTTTGTGCATGCCATGGATTGTCATCATTGGTTGCTGAACAAAACAATCAATTTTAAGTTAATTCACATTTCTGAGAATTATATTCAGCTATATCTCATAGAATTTGAACCTGTATTTTAACTCTTTGGTGAACATTCTGGATGACACCAAACAAAGTTTCATCACCATTATTTAGATGATGATGACACCATTATCTACACGGTGATGAGTCAAATGTATGTGATCCTCTACTGAACATGACCTTGTGTTTAGCAGTTTGCCAGCTCTATTCGGATGCAGGGAATTGGTTTCATGAAGACCAGATCTCATGAGAGTCCTTCCAAGGGAGGTGAATATTGGGCAGCCTTCATGTTGCAACAGCTGTTGATGATATGTTCAACCACCTAAAAAGGCAGAGAAACGGTGCTAAATTAGGTAGTTGCATTTGAGCTCAGGATAACTGCTACACCTGCTGAACTGAAATTCGCAGATTTTAATTGAAGGAAATATTGTTAATACAAGCATATTACTAAATTGTTAATATTGTTATACAAGGCATAGCATTCCTTTTAAATCCTATGTTCTTTCCAGCTTTACATCTGGAAGAGCTGAGGATTGTTCCCTGACAGCGTGAAGAGAAGCAGCATGGCATAAAAAGATATGGAAGCATGAGAAACTGGAGATTATAGTCCAAGTAGCAAATCTCAAGAAAGGAAGAAACAGAAACACCTTTTCCTTATACCACAATTATTGATTATTTATTTGTTTATTTATTTTATTCATGAACACCAAGAGTACAAACATAAACACAGCCTGGCATTTCCTTCAAAATTTGAAGAGTCTCCAACATAGAACATTTGCATGGACTTTATTAATTCCTGATTGATTCACACTTTAAGGAAAGAAAAACCTTTGATATGCATGAAGAAGGCTTGAGAAATGCTGAGCTGCACTTTTCAAATGCATTTTTCTTCTTCTATTCTACTGCTAATAATAAATATCAGCAATAGGGAGTGCCCTTTCCCTGCACTGATGGAAAACTTTTCAGATGTTTCATACATGGACTGGGAACTTTTTACGTATCCCCAAGATAGGTCAGACTGACACAAAGGTATTTTTCCCATTTTGTTTGATGAGTGGTAAAGTTCAGCTAATGTTAAAAGAACATAAACAAACAAAACCATGAATTTAAAACTCTGAGGCTAAATGTCATTTGTCCTCTCCTCAGAGGTGCTGCTGTGCCAACTAAAGTCAATTTCAAGGGTGAGGCTACAGAGAACTGCGCTGGGACCAGCTTGCAATTGTCCATTGGGATATCAGTAAGAATATAACACACACCTCCCCACCAGCTCCAAATGATCACAGAGCCACTGCGCTTGACAAAACAGTAAAATAACAAATACAGCATAGCACTAGAGTAGCCTTCTCGTTAAAACAAAAAGTAAATCAAGCTGTGACTCACCAATTGCTTCTATAAATTATTATCTACTGATTAAGCAAAAAAAAAAAGACAAGGAACAATCCCATGCCCTTTCCTTTTTGTCTAACCTATAACCTGTTACAGCTGGCTTGATCCAATCATATCACAAAGCACCAGGGAGCAAAGTGCAGATAGCAAGTGTCCCTAGGAATGCAGGACTCTGCTCCTCAGGAAAAAAAGCAAAAAAACAACCAACCAAACAAACAAAACGACAAACAAACCAACAGCAAGAGTTCAGAAAACTGATCAACCACCTTGTTTTCTCCCCTCACAAACTTGCAATCACTAAATTATTTGGAGGTGGTTGCAATACAAGCAGAACACGGTATTTTCTTTTTCAGCCCTGCAAACTTTGATGTAGGTCAACAGAGAACTTTTTTAAAGAATTAAAAGAAAAGGCACTGGAATTGGAGGATCCGATAGGAATCGCTTAGAAGAGTTACTAACGTTACTGCTATTGACAGTTATTGACATGCTTACAGAGTAACTCAGCCAGACAAAACTCAGCCCTTCTCAGTACACAGGTTTGTTTCAGTTTGCTTGTGGCCTGTCAGATACGCCTGACATTCTTAACACTCCCATGAGTAAGCGATGTAGGGTAATGGTCAAAGACCAGATAAACCTCATCAGCCTTTGTGTCCGGATCTGGTTTTATGAATGCAGTCTCTCTAGGCCCTTGATCTAGCCACTGAACTGCTGGTTTTGTATGCCTCAGAAAGGTTTCTTTAACCACCAATACCCACGCCTTCCGCTTTCTGGTCTCGTGTGTAGGTGCATTTATAATCCTCCTAGCCCTGTAGACACACACTGTGTCCTCTTCTTTCTCAGCCACTTGGGATTTTTCTTTAGTTTTTAGGTGACTCAAGCATTATCCAACTTAATTGGTATAGGACGTGGGAGAACAGTCTGCTGCAAGCAACAAATGCTTTCCTCCCTCAGATGTACTAGGTTCCTATCCATGTAAAATGTAGTCCTCTGTTCAGCCAAATTACAGTCTCCAAAGGTTTCTGACTTCACCTTGCTGATGAAGCCAACGTGTTTTCAGAACTAAGCTCTCTAGCCCAGCTGCTTGCACCAGAGCGTTCCTTTATGGTACCTACTTTTATCTGGGGCGTACAGCCTAATACTCCCATAAAGTCAGGACCCGGCTATGGCTGTTCTCCTTCAGCAGAAGCACTGAAAATACAATGCTGATGACAAAACGTTTTGTCATCACCCATTCAATTTCCTTTTTCTGTAACAGGGAAAACAAGCTGCCGGTGAAACAAGCAAAACCCAGATCCTTCCTACCCTCTCCTTACTAATTCCCATACTCCTTTTAACAGCTGCAGTAGCTCTATCCCTTTGTCTCTGGAAACTGCAGACAGCTGATAGGATAGGAAGAAAAGGTATTTTTAATTTTCTTCAGAGGATGGCAATATATTCATAGTAGTTTACCTTTGTTAATACAATATACATTATTTTGTATAGAAATAGAATTTGTATAGATTTTTTTTCTTAGAAAAATCTTAGAAATCTTAAAAATCTCAAATCTTAGAAATTCTTAAAACATAGAAACTCCTTTTACATGGAAAAAAAAAAAAAAAAAGAAAGGAAAGGAAGACAAGTAACAGATTTCTGCTTATCAGACTGAATGGTAAAGCATACTTGACTTTTCCAAACACCATAACCCAATTAGCACTGCAATCAGAAACAGCCATTTGACTGCAAAATCTTTAAATGTTGCAATGGGTTTTTATGATAGTTCTCAAACCAGGACTGGAATCCACTCTTGCTGCACCAAAGCAGTACATTTGACCCCACGGTAGGAACATGGTAGCACTTTACACCACAGAAAGCCTCAAGTCCCTTTCAGTATTTCCCTACATTAAGCTCGGTGGCCCTATATCCAAGAGATTAAGGAGCTTGCCATCACCATTTCATGGTGAGTAAGTTGGGCCCAGAAATGCTTTCAAACTCTGTCAGATCTGCATCTCTCTGATAATATCTGAGAATATCTGAGCAAGGAGAAGCAACTGAAATGGGCCATGTCGTATTCTGCTTATGTTTTGTTTTCGTTTTTGTTTTCTGTGGTGGTGGTTTTTTGTTTTGTGTTTGTTGTTGTTGTGGTTCCCAATTCAATTAGATGTTAAAAATTGGGTACTGCAAGAAAACACAGATAAGGTAAGCAGTGGAAGTGAACAATTAAATTTTCCTTGCAAGGAACAATCTCACTGAGCAAAGTCTGTCTTTTCTCAACAGTTCATGGAGCTGAGCCATACAAGAAGGAGCAGGAAGGCACCGCTGCGTCCTGTGGTGTGTGCAGGCATCTCAAATGGCAGGTGCTCAGCGCCAAGACGTTTGTATCATCAGCTGCACTCCTGTGACTTTGCCAAGGAAAAAAAGCAGACACTAGGCTATTTTAGCTGAAGAGGGAAGCATCAGAGTTAGCAAACACGTGAGGGCCTCAATGCAGCAATGCATGTCGCTGAAAGAGGAGCAGGCAGAAGACTCCCTGGGGAGTGAGGGACTACATCCACTCCTCTCTGATCTTCACAGCGCCTTGTAATCGAAGCGAGAAGTGGAAAAGCCGCAGAGTGCTTCAGTCTCACGTTAAAATAGTTAAACTGCTGACTGACTAGTGGTGCACCTGCAAGTCCCCAGTGTCCCCTAGTCCCGTGTACTTGAGGGCCCTCGTCCTATAAAAATAACAGCGGGAAGGGGGAACGAGGCCTCTCCGCGAGGCACTGAGCACCAGCAGCGTTTGCCCTAGCTGCTCCTCACACTTTCGGTGGGCACCCTCAGGAACCAGAGGCCCCGGACGGGCACCCTCAGCCCCCAGGGCCAGGTGAGGCTGCGGGCAGCCCCTCGCTGTCCCCAGGCCCACCCCGCAGCGCACCGGGCCCGGGTCCCCGCCGGGTCCCCACACCTTGGGAATGGCGCCGGCGGCGCTGCAGCGCCCAGCGGCCCCCGGCGCCCTGCGCAGCCGGCGGGCAGCCGGCGTGGCCAAGGGGAGCCGGGCGGCGGCTCCTCCTCTCCCCCTTCCTCCTCCTCCTCCTCCTCGTCCCCTCCCTCCGCTCCGGGGCGGTCTCGGCCGCCGAGCTCCGGCTGCGGCAGCCCGGGGGTGCGCAGCGGCGGCGGGATGGACTGGCAGGTGCTGACCCGGGAGCTGTCCCTTTACCTGGAGAGCCAGGTCCGCGTGGGGCTCTTCGGCTCCGGCGTGGGCTTGTCGCTGGTGCTGGGCTTCGGCGTCGCCTACGCCTGCTACTACCTCAGCAGCATCGCCAAGGTGAGCGGGAGGGCGGCGGTAGCCTGCGGACGGGGACCCTCCGGGGGACAGTCGGGGTGGCAGCCCCCGGGGAGGCAGCGGCGGCTCCTCAAATGGCCGCCGCCGCGCCCGGAGGGGCCGCTGCCCGGAGTCCGCACAGCCCGGGGACGGCGTCCTTGTGGAGGGGTCGGCCGTGCCGAGCCGTGCCGAGCAGGGTGTTGGGCCCTTGGGCCCTCGGGGGAAAGGGGCGAGGCGTTTCCTTGCGCTGCCCTCCGCCGGTCGGCGAAGGGGCGAGGGGAAGGGGCTTCGCCTGGAGGCTCCGCCGCCCGCTGTGCCGGTTTGGGGACCCTTGGGTTGCTGCTGCCGTGTGGCGGGGGCTCTGGCGCCTCTGTCCACCTGCTCAGGAGAGGTTTCATGAAGAGATTACGCGCTCTCAAATCATTTGGGTACGGTGTAAAGTGGCCCCTGGGGCAAGAGTGAGAGCGCCTCGTTGAGTCAAGGGAAAACACGCGTGTGAAAAGATTTCGGGCTGCTGAAGGCTCGCACGTTGCCACAAGCCTCCATAGACTGGCTGAGAACACAGCCTTCCTCACAAAAGGATGCTTTCTTTTCGTCAGAGGAAAAAAAAAATGACGGGTCGGGAGGACGTGCTGCCGCCGCTGTGTGTGCGTAGCAGTTTTCTTCACTTGTCCTCTCTCGTCCTGTTAACGCTTGTACGCTGGAGACTCCGAAAGAGAAGTTTAAGAAACGTGGCAGCTAAAATGCGAGCCGTGTGGGATGTGATGATTTCCACACCAATTTCTCTGTACAAACCTAGGCTGTGAGAAAAATACCTGTATGCAGAGCATTATCAGAGGTGAGTACCCTGCGCAGCTGGGCGCCGTACTGTGAGGTGGGAGAAGGAGATCCTGCCAGGTTGAACTAGGTACTGCAAGCACTCCAGGCACGCCGGTGAAGCTTCATCCCTGCCTGGTGCAAGAAAACTGACGCAGGAAAATCTTGCTCACTTGCTGTGGTATGGTGTGGCTTTGGTTCCAGTATGCTGGTAAAAGCAGAGCTGAAATAATGTATTATCAGAAATAAGTAAGGAATCCATGATGTTCAGTGGTTTTCATTTTTCAGTTGGGCATTTTGGGATTTCATTTGGTTTATGTTTGTATATCTCTTTATCATGAAAAGAAAAAGCCTTATAAGTAAATAAATTAACAAAAACAGTCTACTGGGAGAAGATTTAAACAGGCTTTCATTATATTGTTTTTCTATGAATGTCCATGCTTGACTTTAGTCTCTCTTCCTAGAAACCGCAGCTGGTGGCCAGCAACAAACGTTTCTGCCGCTTTCTCGAGGAATATTGCCCTGTTGTGACAGAAACTTACTATCCCACGATTTGGTGCTGGGAAGGTCGGGTGCAGACACTCCTGCGTCCCTTTATCACTTCTAGACCCCAAGTACAGTACAGAAAGTAAGTGCCTTTCTTCTGGAAAGTGATTGATTCTGTAGCCAGTGATTACCTTACTCCATGTCACAGCTACTGTCATTGCTCAAGTGTGTGCCCATATATCTGCCTTATGCCTCTCTTTACAACTCCATCCTAGGCTTGAAACCATTTCTGTCCTGGATTCAGCATGCAATAGGTTTAAAAGGCCAGGGCCCCCATATAGCCCTATTATAGCTCAGGGAGTGTTGGAGCACTGGAATACTGGTGGCAATACAGGACCCAATGTGGTTATATGTTCACAGAATGGTTGAAGTGGGAAGGGACCTCTGGAGGACCACTGGTCTAACCCAGCTAGAGCAGGTTGCCTGGGACCCTGTGCAGGCAGCTTTTGAAGATCTCCAAGGAGGAGACTCCACAACCTCCCTGGGCAACCTGTGTCTGTGCTTGGTCACCCGTACAACACAGAAGTGCTGCATGGTGTTCATAGGGAGCCTCCTGTGTTCCAGTTTGTGCCCTTTGCCTCTTGTTCTGGCACTGGGCACCACTGAACAGAGCCTGGCTCTGACATCTTTGCTCCTTCCCTTCAGCTATTTATACACATTGATAAAATCCCCCTGAGCGTCATCTTCTCCAGGCTGAAGAGTCCCAGCTCTCTCAGCCTCTCCTCAGAGGAGAGATGTTCCAATGCTTCGATCATCTTGGTGGCCCTTTGCTGAACTCTCAGTATGTCCATGCCTCTCCTGTAGCGGGGAGCCCAGCAGTGGACCCAGCACTCCAGGGGTGGCCTCACCAGTGCTGAGCAGAGGGGAAGGATCACCTCCCTTCTGCTGGCAGTGCTCTGCCTAACGCAGCCCAGGTTACCGTTGGCGTTCTGCATGGGCACACTCCTGGCTCATGTTCAACTTTGGTGTCCACCAGGACCTCCAAGTCCTGTTCTGCGGAACTGCTTCCCAGATGGGCAGCCCCCAGCATATCCCAGTGCCTTGGGGCTGTTCCTCCCCAGCTGCAGGACTTGGCACATCCTTTTGTTGACTGGCATGCGGTTCCTGTGAGCCAGTTTCTCCAGCCTGTTGAGGTCTCTCTGGATGGCAGCACAGTCATCTGGTGCGTCAAGTATTTTGGTGATTGAATGCCATCATTTTGGAAGGGTCATACTGTCTTTCTCTCTGTCCATTCAACCAACACATTCAACCTTAACCATCGCATGGCCACTTTTAGCCCAGTTTTAAATACATAAAACGCCTGGGATTTTCAGAGTCATTTTTACCTATCAAGTCTATCTTGTGTTCTTTGATGCCTACATTCTAAGAGGCAAAAAATTATATATATTGTTTGTCCTCAGCTGATCTCACACAGAAGTGAGGCTTAGTCTGGCAAGTGAGGCATTTGGCACAAGAGCTAAGGAGAAGAACTTTTATACTCCGGAACCTGGACGCAGCACAAGTTGTTTCAGCTCTGTTTGCATGGTAGAATAGATTTAGCATTTAGCAGCTTCCCTTAGTTTTAGTAACTAGGAAACATTTCAGTGGTATGGCCATGTCCAGTTTTTGTAGCCCTTCTTGTATACTCTCCATTTCAAGGTTTGTGAGGAAAGAAACGTAGTTCCATGGGGCAATGCTTAATTCACACCATTTGAGTTTGTACTGGCAGTACACACCAGCATTGCATCTACTGCCCATTACTAAAAAAGGGTAAAGCTGACCAAGGGAGTCCAGCAAGGCTGCTGAGCTTTAAAATCTGGAGTAGGTGCTATGAAAATTGTGCTTTCAAATGAAAAATCAAAGGTGAAGTAAACTTCAATTTTGGTAGCTTCTGTGTCATACAATACATCCGTTGCCAGAAAATGGGGAAGATGCCAAATATTTCTCTCTCTCTCTCTCCCTCTCTCTCTCTCTCTCTCTCTCTCCCTCTGTCTGTGTATATATGTATATATGTGTGTATATATATATATATATAAAAGGACTGTAACCTTCCTCTCATGGTTTAAGACATGCTTAGCTTCTTGGGATGGTATCACACTTATTGATTCTTAAGTTGTATTTTTTAAGCATGCATGCTAGCAAAGTTTGTGGAGATAGAGCGTGAAATTCTGGTTTCACTGAAACTGTAAAGATGTAGTGTCCATCTGTGTTCCGTGTGTTAAAAACATAACAAAGTGCCATCCAGCATACATGCTTATTCTTTGGGTAAAGAGAAAACAAAACTAAAAGAACAACAACAGGCAAAAGACAGATGTTTAACACATTGCCCAAAGCAGAGCCAGAAGGTTCTCAGACCACCCAAAGGAAAGCAGCAGTACACAAGCCCACATACAGTAAAAGGCAGTGCCAAAAGTCACATTAGGTACAAGCTTCCAGTACATCAGCAGCAAGTGATGAAAGGCCAGCTCTTCGTTTACTGTAAACTGGAACTGTGCCATGACCTGACTGCTAACTCATGTCAACTGGAGGTATGGCTCTTTGTGAATGGTGAATGTGCAAACATAATGAGGTGGTACTTGTAGCGTTAAAACCTAATCAATGATGCAGATTTTATACCTGGTAATTTTTACAGTTTAAGCATTCTTAATAGTATGCATTTATTTTTTTAAATCTAATCATTGTTGTCTTGAAATGTGCCTTTCAGTGAGCTCATTAGAACAGCAGATGGAGGACAGATTTCGTTGGATTGGTTTGATAATAATGACAGCTTATATTATCCGGATGCCAGCACAAGACCTACTGTCCTGTTATTGCCTGGTCTGACAGGAACGAGCAAGGAATCCTACATTCTTCATATGATCCATCAGAGTGAAACACTGGGATATAGGTGCTGTTACACTTCATTGTGTGCATTTTGTGTGTGAGATCACGTTTAAGTATGTATGTGTATAAGGTGTCTTCCTAACGCAAATGAGATCTAAAAAATGAGTTTATGTAAGAAAGCAGTAGTAGTAATAATAACCATATTATGTAACCAGCAGTAAATTCCAAAGGGCTGTTTTGGTATCTGCAGACGTGCTCCAGAAATTGCAAGCTACGTCTGCATAGGTCTTTGCTGCTGTGTCCTAAACTGTAACATCAGCACTCGTGTTACCTTTGTGCTTTCTTGAGAGGGGGTTTGTATTCAGCTCCACAAAGACTTGTATGGATGGGTTGCTGGCAGAAGGCCTCGAAGGAGGTCAGCTGCTGAATGCCAAGATTGCTTGATTCAAATTCCTGAGTGCAGAAAGGGGAGCCAACCTACTCCTACTGCTGTTTCAGGAAGAGGTTTGTCACCTCTTAATTGTCACTGCTTAAATTATTTTTGTTATTAAGGCTTCTGGTCAGAACTGGGTAAAATAAGTGGATTAGTCAACGAGTAAATTCCTTTATGTAATCATATTCCTGCTACTGTGCTTTAAAATACATTGTCATTGTTCCAGGATCCCTATTTGGAATATTGCATTTTGCAATTGCAGATTGGTGTCTGCTATTGACTGTATGACGTTCTTCAAATATATATGTGTGTGTGAGTGCCTGTGTATATTTCTGGCTATCTGTTCTCTGGAGGTCTCGGGAGCTGCTCCACTAAATTCTGAAAGTAAAACAGCGCTTTAACCGTTCAAAGTGCTATTAAAATCACTTTAAAACTTACCTGTAAAAATACTAGAGGAAGAAAGATCCCAAATCAACAACTTCTTAGAACTAATTCGTTAAGTATTCCTGAAGGAAATTTCTGCATTTGATCACCTCACAAAGAAAAGTATAACGTCATAAAGGAGAACTTGAGGTTTTTGTTTTTAAACAGTAACATTTGAAAAATGCCAAAATGCTTTTTCATGCCTTTAACCCATCTAAATATAGCTTATGGCTCATAATTGGCCAGCTCTGAGCTCAAGCAGAGCATGATCCATAGTCCATCTTCCGGTAACCCCAGGGGTTCTCGTCCTGCAGTCTGACCTTGACTGACAAATCACAGAGTTCACATAGAGTCCAACCGACTACAGTGGTATAAAGGTCGTTTTGCACATGTCAGATTTTAGCATTTGTAAGACAGTAAATACTTATGTGCTGAACTTAGCCATCGAGCTGGCTCATTTTTCTTTATGTATTTTCATTTTTTTGTGTGTGTAAGTTGTCATTTTCAGATGGATGAGCAATCTATATAACTGAATTTACTTTCTCAATTTTTAGATGCGTGGTTTTTAACAATCGTGGAATTGCTGGTGAGGATCTTTTGGTAAGGATGGCTTTTAAGATATCTTTCACGTCTAAGCAGTATGTATATATGTAATCATCAGTGTCTATTTGTAAGGCTGGATTTAACTGAGAGGAGCTCATAGCATATGTTGAAAATGCACAGAAGAAAATCTAGTTATCTGGTAGATCAGTAACATGCCAGTGTACATCTTTTATTTTAAAATTCAGAGACCAACTGGTCAACACAATTGTTTTGTGAACATTTTGTTCTAGGAAATCACTTAAATTACCAGCATCTGTGACAGTGAAGTGAGCAGTCCTTATACTTACCTTACTCAGAAGACCGTGGTATTTAAAACGTATATGTCCAAGAAATTCTGTTCACTCAGTGTGATTTTCTCCTGTTGTTGTAATGTATAAATCTAAATATAAACAGTGGCAATTACTTTCCCAATTGCCAATAGACATTTAAGCTATGATTTGGTTAAAAAGCTGTGCCATTAAATTGATCCTTATTATGTGTTACTGAATTAATGAATCAGATTTATACGGGCAGTCATATCCTGAAATTTAATTTTGTATTTTTCTCAGCAATTACAACACTAGCTTAGCTACAGCTTTTAGTTATTTCTGGGACATACAAATCACGTTTGCTTAGAGAGAACTGGCACTTCCACAGATGATGAAATCGTGAAGCTAAACGTTTTCTGCATCTTGGCACAAAGCATGATGAAGTACTGCTGAATAAGCCTTGTTTGCTCATATACATTTTGTTGACAGTTCTGAAGCTGATATGAGTGTGCATAATGCTAAGTATTGTTTTGCATTTTTTAATCCCCTTGGTTCAGACTTAAAAGCTCGGAATGTTTTTCCCATAATCAGATAAAACATTTCAATGCAAATATTGCTATGTTAGAGTAGTTTTCTGCATACTTTTGGAGATGGATCTACAAAGCAGTTCTGTGGTGCACAAAGTCCTTATTGATGAATTTCTGAATCGCTAACAGAAAAGATCTCTTGTTTGGATGCATTGTGTGTATTTTAGTGTAATCGGATTTACATATTTAAGCATTATAAGATCTTACTGTGAAGCAAACCAGCTGAAATTAGAACATTTTCTGTAAGGGGGTTTCTACATTGAAACATAAAATCCCTAGTTAATGAGTTTGAAGCATAGCTGGGCAACACAGTAGAAATAGTCATGCAAATAATTCTTCTAGTCTCTTCAAAGATAGATGTAAATTTACAGTCTATAATAGCTATTTAAAGAATCAGTTAAACAAATGAGAAGAACATTTTTATTGAAAGTTACTGTAAATTATTATTATGGAATGTTCAAATATTAGATGACCACAGCCAATGTGAGCTGTTTTAAAATACCTTTGTACACTGAGTAGATAGATATACATTGAAGTGTCAGGAGTTAACTGAAATTAAAATGCAGCTTCCCTATTTAGTTTTATAAACTTCTAATCAAGTATACTTTTACTTAGAATACATTAGACCCTAGGTACTAAAAATAATTTATTTTTCCTTGTAAACTTGACAATTTAATTAAAATGAAACACATTCACACCATTTGTAATTAATAGGATGTAATAAAGGGAACAGTGATTCATGTGGATGCGAATTGGAAATGCAACATAAAGGGAAAACATCTTCAGATTTAATTATCCAGATTTAGCTTTTCTCTCCTTTTTTTAATCTGTGACTTCAACATTTTATTATTCATGTTAAATGTACTTTAGGTAATTATCTTCTTTTAATTAAACTTGTTAAAATTGTCCACAAATATCCAGGCTGTTTAACTGAAAGCATTTTTTTTTTTTTTTATAAAGCACCTTAAAATACAGTGTTGCTTCAGGCAACAAATACGTTCAATTAATTCATAATTAAATATTTTTATATTTTAGTTTTAGTGCTTGTACTGAATTTTGGCAGGCTAGCCTCTACATTGAGTTAAGTCAAGGTTGTTCACATGTTTTGTAAGAGCTGTGTAGTTAAAATCTCTTTCTGTAGATGAAATCTAGAGAACTTACTTTACTGTGATACTTATTATACCTGAAAGTACTTATCTCCCTTACACTGCTGCAGAGAGTCTGCAGATTGTAGCCTGTAGCAGTTGTCTATGCAGGTGAGGCTCAAAAGCTATGCTTATCCCTCAAGTAAGTGGGGAGGGGGGGGGATATCCAAATCCCAGGGATGGCAATTCCGCCTTCCAACTCAAGGCTTGTAGAGATGCTGCTGGTAGATAGAGAAGGGATAATGTATGTGTTTCGTTGCTTTTGTTAGTGTGTTAGTAAATTAGGTAAACAGCACTGGTAAATTTATCCATCTATTTGCTTGTATCGTGTATAGAATGTAAATACTGGATGTTTGTCAAATGCCAGCTGACAGAACTTGAAGTCTAATACTTTCTTTTGAATTTGAATGTGGGTGAAGATGGTCAAATTGTCATTATAACTTTCTTTTCTCTAAATTGCAGCCTTTATGATGTGTTTTTATTTCTGTAGGGTATTTCAAAAATACCAGTGCCTATCTAGTTCAATCTAGTTCAGCTAGTGGCTCTGTTCAGTTGTCATCTAATGATTAGGTGGTTGCAGATAGTGAATATATTTATCACCTGTTTTGTTTTGTAATGATAACAAGTATAATTCCTTCCTCCCCCTCCTCCTGAAATGTTTGCCATTTAGTGCACTTTCTTGATAAATTTCTCTTATTATATAAAAGATCCACTGTACATTTTTCTTTGTCCTTAAAGGATGATAAAAAAAAGCTTATGATGGCATTTTTCCCTGTGACTCCTTACAGACCCCAAGGACTTACTGTGCAGCTAACACCGAGGATTTAGAGGCAGTTATTCATCACATACACAGCTTGCACCCCTCAGCTCCGTTCATGGCAGCCGGTGTTTCTATGGGAGGGTAAGGTATTAAGTAACAGAAGTCTCAGCTTAACTATGATCATAAGTAGGACTGTTGTAGCATGACTGTAAATGATTACTCTGCAGTACTTACGTTACTTACCAAACTGTGACTAAATTCGGTCTGCCTGTAATTGTCAGTATTTGGAAGGCTCTTAGAAGCTTAACACCTTCAGAGCTTATTGCTTTGTGTCAAGTAAGGTGGAAAGTGGCCAGCATTCAGAAGTTGGCTGCGAGAGAAGACAGGAAACACTGACAGACAGATTGACAGACAGGTGGGCAATAAAATCTTGGGAAGCTATGGAGCCCATCTTTGGAACAGAGGGATAAAAAATAGGTACTAGAATTAACGTACTGTGTTTCTTAGCAATCCCTGGATATTAGAAGATGTATCTTCATTCTGTTTGGGTTCTGCAGTGTGGGGGTAGGTTATGCTTGCAGAGATGTGATTATCTGCTCTGTCTGTCTCAGAAGCTAGTAGTATCGTTGTTGAAACCAGTATGGGTTGATTATAACGTGGTATTAAGACTTGCTGTGTCCTGGCTTCTCTCCAGAAAGCATAGCTAGAACAGACAGTGATGGAACAGTTGCTAGAAAAATCACCGCTAGAAACTAGGAGAAATATTCAGACTCTTTAACAAAAACTGGAGAAGAAAACTTCCATTAGAAGTACTGCAGACAGTAGTCACTTTTTTGAGAGTTCCCTTCTTTCTGATAAATTGTCTGTTGACATTAATCTTCTAATGACTTGCAGGAGCTCTGGGATAAATACAGATTTGTTCAAACAATATAGTTATTAATAATCAAATAAGTAACTTGGAAGCCCTGTAAGTCAGTTAAGCCGATCTTTTTCCCTTGGAAGTGTCTTCAGTATGAATACATATGGATCTCTTCAGTACGTTGATGTCAGTCTTTCTGGGAAGTCTAGGATTGGGCACACTACTCCAGATAGTCTCCTAAGTGCCAGGAACAGGGAAAAAATCACTTCACTAGACCTGCTTGTTTTGCTTGTGCTAACACAGCGTGTCGTTAGTTATCTCTTCACTGCTGCAGGGGTACAGAAATTGTTGATTTGTGTTCAGCTTGCCCTGGTCTTTTTCAGCAGTGCCATTCTTTCTCCAGTCATGAATCTGTCTTGGGTGCAACACTTCGCATTTTGTTTTGTTGAACTCTGTCATGTGTCTGCCAGCCCATTTCTGCAGCCTGTTGAGGTCCCTCAGAATGACAGCTTTGTCATCCAGTGCACCAGCCACTCCCCACAATTTGACCTGCAAGCTTGCCACAGGTGCAGTCCATCTCATTATCCAGTTGTTAATACAGATGTTCAACATTCTTGGCCCCAGTATTGACCCCTGAGTAACACCACTAGGAACTGGTCTGCAGCCCTCTAAGCCTGGTGGTCTAAGCCGCCCTCTAAGCCTGGTGGTCTAAGCCACCCACATTGCAGGTCACCTATTGTCACCCTGTCATTTCCAGTTTGGCTACATGGAAGGTTGTCAAAAACCTTGTAAGGTCAAAGTAAACAACATTGACTCCCTTTGCCTAATCAACAAAAGCAGACAGTTTGTCATAGAAGGCAGACAGGTTGCTCAGGCATGTGTTGTCCTCGGTAAGTCCACTCTGGCTGTTAGCAGTCACCTTCTTGACCTCCACATTCTTGGAAATAGCTTCCAAAGGGTAGTCCCATAGTGCTGATATTAGGCTGACCAGACAGTATTTTCTACTGTTTTTGTAGATATGTGTGACAATTTTTTTTTTCCAGGCTCCAGGATTATCCCATAATTGCTGCAACATTTCAAAATGTTGGGCTTACGAAAACCTTGGCTGTCTCCTTCTGGAGCTTTGGTGCACCACGTCTGGTCCCGTTTATGTCCAGTTTGCATAACTGGGCCCTAAGTCAGTCTTTCTCTGCTGCGAGTAATAATACTTCACTCTTCCATGCTCCGCCACTAGCCGCAGGGACCTGGAACGCTGGAGGGCAGACTTCAGCAGTAGAGACGGGGAAAAAAGGTAGCCTTGGCCTTTTACAAATATTTTTGTCATAAGGTTCCCTGCTCTGTTCAGTAGTGGGACCAGGAGGGAATACAGATTGCTCAGCCTAACCTTGGTCCTTTGGGAAGATCCTCTGGAAGCCATTTCCAGTCATAGGAAGGATGAGAAGGTGAGCAGACTTGACAAAAACAAAGCACGCTCAAGTGATCTGATTGCCTTTTGTGACGATAATGACTGGCTTCACTGCTGAGGGGTAAGGAGTGGTTGTTGCTTTCTCCAAGCCTTTCTTTTGGTACCAGTGTATTTATAGAAGCCCTTCTTGTTGTCCTGCATTTCACATGCTAGTTCCAGTTCCAGATGAACTTCGCTTTTCCAAACTGCATCCCCTGAATGCTTGGGCAATTACTGTTTCTCTCAGGCAGCCCCACCCCTCTTCCACCTTCAGGATATTTCCTTTTTGAACTCCATCAGGAGTCCACATGGGGGCTGTTTCCATGCTTCAAAATTAATTGGAGCACTTACATGTTTAAAATTAGGTGGGAGCAGAGACGCATATGCCTCACTAGAGGCATATTTTGCAAATCATCCCCTTGTCCTAATCTTACAACAATTTTCATAATTTATTCTTTTTCAAATTATTGTGAGGAGCCAGTTAAGTTATATAGGACATGTTTGCCCAATTGAGAAGTAAAATAAGCATTCCATTCACAAAGGTAAAAATGTAAATGATCTCCAGATCTTCAGCACATAGTATTTTGGAAAGGGACTTACCTTCTCTCCACCACATACGTTCTGTAAATACTGTTAGAGAAGTGGTTTCTGCTACTACTGCAACATTTTTATTGATTTATGACTCAATTTTATCTTTAGAGAGTATAGACCAGTGGTTCATAGAATGCTCCTGTTACGTAGGTGAGAGGGAACACATGCTACCTAACTCCTATTTGTGCAGCAGGTGACTTTCCTCATTGGGTTTGGCTATCTGAGTAGCTTCCAGATGCACATTCCCAACCACTGTTTGATGTTCTTTTCCAGCTGGTTTCTACCTGCTGGCAAGTTGGTAGGAGCTCGTCTCCCTTTTGCACTGCTATCCTGTAATTTGGTAGGTAGTGCAAGGGCATAAATTCTCTGTGCTGGAAGGTGGTTTGTGATGTTTTTGCTACAGGTTGCTGTCTTCTGCAGTTTGACACATGAAGCTAAGGCATAGAGTGTTGGTATTCCAGGGAGCTATATTAAGTTGTGGAGCTTACAATGTTTTGAGTTAAAGATTTGATGTCAAAATGCTGGATGGAAACCTTGAGGCCTCAGGCAGTAAAGTAAGACGGCTTTTCTGTTGCTATTTTTCTTTTACTACTTACTGGTAGTTAAATTTTTCAACATCTGAAGGGTCAGGTATTGGTGAACTCTCCCTTTTTTCAACTCAATTATACATCTTCAGTACAGACTTTAAGTTGTAATTGGTCAGAAAGGCAAGTTTTATACCATTTATTTAGCTCATAATTTTGTTAGTTTTATTAATTATCTACGATTTCATTCTTTGTACTCTCGTATGTGTGAGGTATGGTAAAGGTATTCAACCTTCAACTAAAAAGATAGCTTCATAAAATGGGGCAGGCGTGCCAGGGGTGGCTTGCATTTATCAGGCAGACTGATGAGATTTACCAGATCAGGAAGACTGAGTTGTAAAATTGCAAAACTTACTAACAATTAAGTATACCTGTTTGGTGAGTAAGGTACAGTTACTTGACTTTCTCCTCCCCTTCGGTGATATAAATAAGACTCGTACATCTCTCTTTATTTTTAAATGCACTCCTACCTACAACCTACACAGTGCACTCAGCTCCTCTCTGAATGTAGAGAGAAAGCAAACTTCATGAGTCATATGTTGATGACATTCACTACCCTTTAGAAGTATTAGGCACAACTGTAAGGCTGATACAAGAAACGATGTGGAAAAACAGACAAAAAGGTGGCTGATTGTTATATTTGCTCTAGATTGAAGCAAACAACTTGATAGTATATATGTTTCTGTTTTTCATTTCTGTTTGTAGCATGCTTCTTTTAAATTACCTGGGCAAAACTGGCAGAGACACTCCTTTAATGGCAGCTGCAATTTTCTCTGCGGGTTGGAATGTTTTTGAGTCTGTAGAGTCTCTGGAGAAGCCACTAAACTGGCTTCTTTTCAACTATTACTTGACTACTTGTCTACAATCCTCCATCAGCAGGTGAGTTGCCTTCTGAACTATTTGGCAAGGTGGAAGGATGTTAGCATGAGATCTACAGCAGGTACAATAATATTGGGAAAATTAATGCCGTAATGACATTTCACATAGTTGTTCTTTGTGCATTCTTCTGTGGGCTTTGAAATCAAAAGGATTTTTGCAAAAAAGATTGTCATCAATGTGACTAAGTTTCTCTGCTCCTCAAGGGTGTCAGCACAAGAGCAGTGCACTTCTAGATTTATGGATGAAGTGAACCGATTTAATTTTTTTGACATCTGCACATACTGAGTTTGAGTTTTATACGTATATATATATATTTATACACTAATTCTTTTAAGTTAGCTTTGATTGCAAAATCATGGAAAGGACTAGTTCATCCTTTGCTTTGTAAAATTAGAGTGAATTTTATATTCCAAATACTTAATTTTCTTATCTTTGACATCTTTTTCATGCGGATTTTGACTATGTTGCTGGATGTGCCTGCGTATGAATGAACAATTCTTCTGCTCTTGGATTCCAGACAGATTTTTAATATGACAGAAAATTAAAAACAAGCATGTTCTTGTTGGGAAGCTATTTCTTCAAATGTATCTGTAAAGCAGAGGACTTCTGTTTCTATTGCAGAAAAGAAGTCCTCCAATTTTTCTTTCTTTCTCTTTAGGCATCGACAAATGTTGGAAAAATTATTTGACATGGATCTCGTGATGAAGGTATGTGGAAATGTTGCTTCTGATTTAGCTTGATGCTGTTTTCCAAATGCTGACGTATTCCCTATTTGAATTCTGTACTTCAGGCTAGAACTGTTAGAGAATTTGATAAACAGTTCACTTCAGTCATGTTTGGCTACCGTACAATTGATGATTACTATGAAGACGCTAGCCCATGTCGCAAGCTGAAGTCAGTAGGAATTCCAGTGTTATGTCTGAACTCTGTGGATGATGTTTTCTCACCGGGTCATGGTAAGCTTATGATTTTTAAAATATATTTCTCTGTTTGTGCAGTCTTTTAAGACCAACTATACAGGTTTGAGAATGTACTATGTGTGGAGCTTTGTATAAATATTACTTGCACGGAGGATCACAGCCTCCAGGAGTGGATCAGTCTTGCAATTTATGTGGTGTAAGACACATGCAAAATAGCTGATTACAGAGATGCCTGATTGGAACAGATTGCAGGAGGACACGGTGTGACAGTCATTAGCCCTTAGTAGATAGACACTGTAGTCAAAAGAAATATGCAAGTTTAGGGTGTGAATTATTTCACTATATGAAAGATGCCAGGTGTTTTGCTCCCCAGAGTGCCCATTTCTGTCCACCAAGTATGGAAGTAGCCTATTAAGAAGAGCTCAGATACAGATGTCTGGATTGTAGACATTCAGAGTTGAACAAGAGTGAAACCAAATATTTTCCATTACCATTTTTCAAGCCAGTCCCTACAAAGAATGTCCGGGACTTGCTTATGTTTCAGATGACTTGAAGTCCTCAGCTGTTGTTGCTCATGATCCTAACGACATAAACTCCAGTGCCTGAAAATGAAAGAGTAAGAAAACATGTAGGGTTAGCATGTGGACCAGAATCTAGTGTAAAGGAAGAGATACAGACAGGGTGAGCTTCTCAAAGGAGACACAGTAAAATTAATAAAAACCTAAGTGGATGAAGCAGTAATATCAGCTAGTAACTGATAGGCTGAAAGCCCTGTTTTCCTTCCTCTTTCTATTTTCAGCCAGCCACATGAGTATTATGAACATTTTGCTTTTGATCTGCAATCCTGTTGCTGTCTTAAAAAAGATCTGTTTGTTCCTGCAGTTTGTGTGTTGGTTTCAGTGTCTGAGAAGAAAAGAGAGAACAAAAAAGTTAATGTAGAGGAAAATTGCTATAATGAGCAGGCGGTTGAGGACCCAGTCTTCAGCAGTGAACACCTCCCATTTTAAAGTTGAAGTTCATTCACTTGATTTATTTCAGGAAAGTTTTTTTTCTGCCACCACAAGTGGGATTCTTGTAGAATGAGACACAAAATGGAAGTGAGTAAACAGATCAGAACAACAAACAGAAGAATGAAGGAATTGGAAGGGGTTGTGTATGTACTAGTTACGTGTGCCCATACGTACAGCACGTACAGAAAGACACACATACTTCACATTACTGTTAGTAGTTGGAAGAACTGTTGGAGACAAATATGACACAAAGGGAAAGGGCCATTCCAGTGGAGTGCAGTAAGAAAAGACAGTCTGATTTCTTCTCTTGAATAAAAAACATCCATGCTATGCATGAACAACATAAAGAGGTGACAGCCTCCTAATATGAGGAAAGAAGATGGTGACTAGATTAACCAAACTACCTATCCCTCATTGGCAAAACACAGGCCTAAGAAGATGTAAGATCAGGACAAACTTAGTAATAATCTTCCAGAATCTACCTTCCACAATTAACAGTTCGGGGATGTTCTGAGCCAGAGTTAATCCCTTTGTATTTACTAGCTGCTACAGGATTTTTTCCTGAAATTGTCCAGTTGTGGTTTCTGTTACAAGCATACACTATCATGGAAATGAGAGTGGCCATGACCCTAAAATCTGTGTCCAAATGTAAAATGTGCTCAGCCTCTTGAAGATAAAGTTTTGTGGGTCTTATGACCCCAGAGATGACTTCCCCCATAGTACTACAAGACAGGTGATCTAGTGTGCCATGCTTCTGCCTTTCAGGTGTCTTAGAGAGGGAACAATGGCTTCACCTCCATGCTTAGCCCTAGCTCAATTTGTAGTTTCTCTTCTAACATGGAACACCGTGACAGGAGTAAGCTGGTTTATTAGCACAAGTAACAGCAGCAGTGAACCAGACAGTGTGCCTGTGTCCCTACAGCATATGTTAACCTTCTCCACCTTTTTCCCACTGAGACTGGGACCTTTGTTAGACTAAAGCTAGCACAGAGATACTCCATGCCACTGCCTCTTCATGTTAGAAGATAGCCAACCTCCAGACCTCAAGAGCCAAACCTGACCCCATGAAATTCAGTCTAAACACAAGAAAACTTTTTTTTTTTTTTTTTTTACTGTAAGGGAGGTCAGATGCTGGAGCAGAGAGGTTATAGAGTCTTCATCTGTGGAATTATTCAAAACCTGAAGGGACACAGTCTGGAGCAGCCTGCTGTACCTGACAGCAGGGGAATTAGGACTAGGGGATCTCGTGAGGTCCCTTCCACTCTCACCGGTTCTGGGATTCTGTAGATTGACTCACCAGAAGATTGAGTCCCCTTGAGCTGCTGCAGCAGATCCCCCCTCCCTTGAAACTGGTCTGTAAAAGAAACAGCTCTTTGTCAACAGTTGATTAGAGGGACAGTCCCTTGTATAAGATTAAGTATCAAACCTGTTGTTAGAACTAGATAATAAAAAATACTTTGGAAGTCTTGCAGCAAGAGAGAGGAGAGGTAAGGTACCATGAAGAATCTGAAACAAGAAATGTTAGTCTGTGGTAATGACTGTCCATCCTCTCCTGAGCTCTGACCCTAATGTGCCTTTCTCCATTAAAATGTGTGGGTGGATAGTCATTAATTTATTTATTGTCCACAGAGTTATGCTGTTGGCTGTAAGCCAGTGTCGTGGTGGTGACTAGTTTGCCTCAGGAAGGGCTACCACAGGAAATGTTGATTTACAGCTAATAGCATGACTTTGTCACGTGTGTGTATCCTTGGCTCCTTTTTAGTTGGTGAAAAGTTGTGCTGGCAGGAGACAAAGGGCACCCTGATTAACATCCTAGAAATTATGGCTGATGCCATCAGTTACTGGAGGTCACTCATCTTCACGCTTCTGTCTCTTTTGTGCTAGGAAACATGAAGGTCTGGTGTTACTCTGGGAGGTGACTTCATTCTGGCAACTGTCTTTCTGACTTGAAAGCCTGTGGCACCAGAGGCAGTTTGCACTGACAATTGTATAAGGGATTCAAAGCCACAGACTTTCTTCTCAGCCAGCCCCAGTCTTCTGCTGACTTTGGGAACTGGTTATTTCATGCCTCATCAAGCTTCATCTCTCCTAATAATACCTATCACCTTTTAAGCTACCTTTCACTACTCTTGTAGATAGCTGTGGATAGTTTCAGACATCTGGGAAACAGGCCTAGAAAACCCATTAGGGAGAGAGCTGTGCCAGAATTCCTTCATGATTAAATGTCCTTTATAAAGCCAGCCACACCTGTCTTCCTATAACGGAGTTTAGGGGATGTAAACCCAAGTCTCCTCTGTCATTACACAATTTAGACTTCAAGAGACTTCCTGTAACAAGTGTTGATGCTGTTTCTGTTGCCTCTTACTACCTGACCACTTCTTGGCTAGCTTTTGATACATTTTATATTTTCCAGGAATCATTGTTGACCGTATTGTGAAATTACACCCTTTGATCCTAGTCCATTATTAGGAAGAAACAATTCATTTGCATCCCTTCCTTAATGTTGATGTTTAATGGTCACAGAGCTTGGCAGCCGATGTATCTGAAATTGAATTTCATACTGCACATGACTCAGTAATGAAAGCAAATGCTTTCTTCACTGTGTGACACTTCGCTCACCATCACTGATTGGAACAAGCCATTGTTTGAGGAAGTATGTAATACGACCAAGTCAAGCCCTCTTATTTTGTAAGTGTCAAATTAAGAAGACGGAATGATAGCATTCATTACCAGTGTCATATTTAACTTTTCATCTGAAGTGGCATTTTCCTCCTCAGAGACTTGAGCAGTTTATTAGGCATCCAACTTAAATTTCACCATACTAACACTTAGCTAATTACTGCTGTTGTGTGCTGTGCCCGAGCTGAAAGCCTGCCCTTGAAGTTAGGTGCTGTGCCAGCTCCCTCCTGACCCCTGTGCCAAGTAAGTGCATGTCTGAACGGCCATTGTCCTGAACTTCTTGTTGCAGTGAACTTCTCTGTCCGTCTGAATCCAAACCTGGAGTGTGTTATTTTGCAGCCACTTACGTAAACAGCCCAGCTGCTCGTGTGTTTTTCTATTGTACATAAAACAATGATTTTGAACAAGGTAATTCTGCACATATGTATTTACATTGTGGTTTTAATAACAAATAACAAGCCTGTGCACTGCTGGATCTAACAGCGGCACCGATTTTGATCAGTAGTACCATATGTACAAGGTTAAATTTGGACAAAAATGAACAATTGTGTCTTTTGGCATGCCACCCTGTAACCCAGAGTGCGTCACATCCACTGCTCTGTTCGTCTGCCCTTTACATTGCAGAATTTGCTCTTTTGCATTGCGGGTCTATTTGTGGATGGCTAAGAGACCCTGGAAACAGTCTTGAGAAAAGCACCACACCACTGCCAAGCATCATTTGCATTTTGGCACTGGAGAGCACCACAAAATTTTTCAGTTCTTCTCTTGAGAAGCTGCAGAGCAAGAAACTCTGCTGGGGAGGAATCACACAAATGGTGACCCAGCTGTGTCAAGACTGCCTATGCCAAGGGCAGGCTTTCCTGTGCACCGTGGGGGAGGTAAGAGCAGGGATGCAACAGCAGTTCAAATTTGGCAGCTGCTAAAATTCCTCACTGCGGATGGAAATAAAAGGCTGCATATCCAGCACCGTGTTGCAGCTTATGATGAGTGATAATCTGTGGCAGAATTCAGTTGTAAATGAATGTGAGATGGAATAGGATGAACTCTCGGGATGGGGAAGGTGACATTCGTAAGGATCTCTGTGTGGCTCACGCCTTACCCAGCAGCACAGAAGAGGGGCAGCCTCAGTGCTGCTAGGTTTGTAGGGGAGAGCTGCTGGGGCTGTTCAGAGGCAGGCAGCACGTAGCCCCCGCTGTTACCAACCAGTTTGGGAATGGCCTACACACCACTAGAGGGAAGACAAACAGATAGGTTGGTACAAATACCCTCGCAGTAGGCAGAAGCTCACATGAATCGCAGCCACCATCTTCGTACACCCCAGGGTGTTCATCCAGAGAACCCAGGGGAGCCAGACCAGAGACTCCTGGGCGGATAACTGAGGCAAGACTCCAGGCGAGTGGTTGCAGAGTCTGGAGCCTGAAGCTCAGGCATGCTTGGATTGCAAGAACTGACACACTGTTTGCTGCATCTCTGGTTTGCAACCTGTGCTATTACCTCGTCCAGGATGTCAGGCCCTATGCTTTTATCTCATCGACTTCTCTTTTTAGCCTTGCCTCTGCAGTGCTTTAGAAGGCCCAGATACCGCACGTGCTATTTCCAGTTTTCCAGCTGAACAAAGGAAAATTCAAGGACTTTTTGTAGAGACAGTGAGAAACACAGTTCCTTCCACCTAGTAAAGAATCAAAATGACTTATTAAATGATCAAATCTATGAACTACTTAAATGCATGCATCTTTGAAAGAGAGTGAAAGAAATGAATAGTGCTGAGTAGCAAAGAATCCCACCCATTTCAAGAGAATCCCCTCTGCTCTCTGGAGCTCACAGTCTGTGCTCCACCAGGACACAATCGAGTACCTTATATTATGGGCAGGAATCCTGTAACACAACATACATAAAAGATGCTAATGGTGTAGGGGATTAGCATCCGTGCTGAGGCCCTGGAGAGGAGCAGAGCACATTCCGCACACAGCTAGGACAGGCCCCTGAGGCACAGGTTGCTCCCCTGCCTGCTTGCAGCTCCTGCCCCATCTATTTTAAGTTGCACGTCTGTTTGCTGCAGTTGTCGCATTTGGGGTCTTGTGTGACTTGCGCTGCCTGGCTGTCCTTTGGCTGAGGAACAGGCGATGTGCTGTTACCCCAGCTGATGAAAATGAAGGTATCAGAGGCGCACAGCAGTGAGTCTGCCAGCATGCAAATGAAAGGAAGGAACATGGGCATAAAGAAGCTAAAGATATGCAGGGATAATGACTGCTCATGGACCTGTGAGGTAGCAAAGTACAAAGGTTGAAGAAAAGCAGACCCCTAGAAAGGGGGGGAGGTCTCTCAGGAAAGTTCAGTCAGAAGGAGATGTGGACGTCTGAACCGCCCCCCAAAAGTAGCCCTGATTAAGTGTCTCTCTTCAGAAATACTTTTTAATAAGTAAGGCAGCAGTAGAAGTCCTGTGAATGACTCACTGCTTTCTGTTGTAGTGCCAAAGCATTTTTAATTTAGCAGTGTATGACCTAAAATCAGAGTTATTTTCTTGGGGAATCATAACCTTTTTTTGACAATTTGGTGAAACCGCTATTACTCCTCTCTGGACAAAATGTGTGTTCTTTTGCTGCTGTTTCTTTTCTGTCAGCCTGAGTAATCAAAAAACCTGTAGGAATTTTGTGTTATTTTTTTTCCATGAGGTACGTTATTTCAAAACTAGAACTTCAAAAAACATTCTTCACTGAAATGCTCAAGATCTCTGCTTGTTCAGGAGTATATTCAGTGTACTTACAATTTCTGAGGAAATCACTTAAAGTAGCTAATTTTTACATCAAGAGCACAAACTCACAGTTCCATAAAGCTCCACCATTGTGTCAACCAGTTGATAGGATGAGCGTCATCCCACCACACTGGAAATAATCTGCAAATTCATATGCTTTCTCTGCTGTCAGTCTGCACTAACTGACCTTTATTTTCTTTCACGAAGGTAGCTGCCCAGGTGATAGCGAGCACTGGTTAAGCCACACATCTGTGCCTATTCAAAATAAGAGGTGCCTCCCTTTAAGCTAAATGTAGGCTGGCTGTGAGGTGCCCACCTCACCGCAGCCCTCATCTGAGTCTGCCTGTTGCCATTTGTATATTGGTATTAGCGTGGTGAACCAGGTCAGGGAGCTGAAAACTAACCCAGCAAAAGAAAAACCCTTGGTGTATCTGGTCTAATAATCTGGATTCTACATTAAGGCGTTTTCTAGTAGTCACAGTACAGTAGAGAACCGCAAACCTGCTGGATAACGTGGGGCGGATTTCTGTGTCCTTGTGCGGTTGTTTGCCTTCCTCTTACTTTGTTTCCTGGGTGTATTCGGACGATGAATTCTTCAGAGTGAGAACTGTCTCCCACTTTGTTTTCACAGTGTGCCCTAAACATGCAGTGTAAATGTATGGCAGAACAGATACAATAATGTTGACAACCCAGAATTCTCTTTAATTTTAGCTCGTGATGACATTAACAGTTTTGTGTTTGCAGTCTCCTAAAAAAAGAAGGGGATTCACAGTTAAGTTCCCAAGTTCCTCATTTTTTCCAAAGTTGAATATTACAACAAAGGTTAAAAACTACAGGCTTGATTGCCCTTTTGTTTATATTACATATACCGAATCATAAATATGCAGCAACATGAGTGCTGTTACATCAGTAAGAAAGATGAACCCATGATCTCTGAAAGTTTTACAGCAGCCAGAAAAATCCTACAAAAAAGGTGAATTGATGATGAAGAGACAAATGTCTTTTAACATAGCTATGGTTCTTAAGTCCTCCTGCGGTACATTTAAGCATATGTTAATGTTGTGCATTTTTATTCATATATAGCGTGACAAACATAAAAGAAAAATTACTCGGTGGCTGGCATTTCATAGAAGAATAAGTACTTAAAGTTCTCCCTCCCACCCTTTTAGCTATACCAGTAGAAACTGCCAAACAAAACGCAAACGTTGCTTTGGTTCTGACTTCTTGTGGAGGCCACATTGGTTTTCTGGAAGGAATATGGCCAAGGAAGTGCACTTACATGGACAGAGTCTTCAAGCAGTTCGTGCAAGCTGTGTTTGAGCATGGAAACAAAATCTTTAGCATGTAGCTTTGGACCACTACTGTAGCACAGTGGAACATTCTGACAAGGGCAGTTAAGCTTAATGCACAAATTTTAACTACTGTAAGCCAGCAAATGGATGAAGTCCATTAGTACATGCAAAAATATTTTTTGCCTAAGATTTTGTAGCAAGAAACTAAATATTATGTTGTCACTTTTGTATTTATTTTTAATATGCCTTACTAAGAATGACCTTAAATGAAACAGTGTTCTGCATACATCAAATTGCACTTAACCAAAACCATCAAGTAAATAGCTTGTAATTCCTCAGGATTTTCATTTAAACTACTATATATTTAGGAGACTTAATGTAGATGGCTTTTAATATTAGAATGGCAACACTCAAAATAGCATTTACTATCCTGTCACACATAGTTAAAGTTGATCTATTCCTTAGGTGAAAATCTTAAAATATGAAAACAAAAGGAAGGAACACAAAGAAGCACTGGTTCTTCAAATAAGTCTAAATTGCAGCATACTATTCCGTAGCATTAGACTGATCTGCTTTTGCTGTTTTACCCTGAGAGTATCCGGATTTAGGGCTAGCTACTGTTTTTTAAACTATGTCAATGCCATATTCATGCCATTTTACATGATTTTTTAAACAGTTTATTTATAGTGTTTACATATAACCAAAAGATTCCTTTAAAACAGTACTGTAATAACTTATGTAATTGAAAGACATTTTGCATTTCAATGTTTGTGTATAGCCGGGTGTTATCATATATGTAATACATACTTCATATAACTGGTAATTTCAATTATTCTGTCTGTTATGTTTATATTACCCTGCGAGAACATGTCAGTTTTAAAGAATAAACATTACAGCATTAGGAAACTATCATAAAGTCTGTTTTAAATTAAAAAAAAATAATAATAATCTGAACCCATTGTCTCTGCTACTGTTTCAGATAATTTCTAAATCGGGTTTAACAAACTGTTTAATGAAAGGTGGGAGCTGGGGGGTGGTCTCTCTGGTTTGCTGTTTGATCCTTTGTCAGCACCTTGGCAAGAGGTTGTGACATCAGTGTTCTCCTCAGCCCTGCAGCAGAGCGAGAGCTAAAGTGGGTCCCTGAGGGAAAAGGACAGTGAGACGCATTTTGAAGCTGCTGGGAAGCCCTAATTTAGGGCACGTTGAAATTAAATCTTTTAACCAGCTTCCGTGGAGGACCCCTCTCATTCTGCTGTCAGATTAGGGCCTAGCCACACAAGAACAGGCAGTAAAAGTGCAAAGGCGTCCTCGTTTTTATGTTTTGAGCAGGGTCAGTACCACAAGAAAATGTGGATAAAAAAGAGCAAGTCAGGTCTTCTGTCACAAGCAGTATGTGAACAGTCCTCGAGAGGCATGTTTCCTAGTAACAGCAAAGGCAAAGGAAGAACAAAAATACTTTTTGTCTTTAGAAGAAGAAGAAATCAGGACGTGCTATAGGAAAGCTAGTTTTGTAAGGTGGAAGGTTAAATTAAAAATCAGAAAGTGCTTTTTAGGTTTTGACTTTTTAGGGCAAGGCATTGGTCCTTGTGCAAATAATAAAATCTAACTTCTTCTCTGATAAGGAAAATGAGAAAAGTGATTTGTAAAAGTGAAACAAAGTTTTGTGCATGTTGCTACAGCAGTTGAAATCATAGTATTAATAGGGTGCCTTATTCATCCTTACATTCATTTTCATTAAAAGTTATGTTCCTGCAGAACCAGCGAGCAATAAGCTGTGTATTGAACATTATATTTGTAAAATTATTCAGGTGCAGTATGTTCAAAACTCAGCATCAACTATTAGTAAAGAATAAAACTGTGAGAAACAAAGTTGTGTTTTTGCAGTAGAGAATTATTTTTCTTTATTGCAAGGTAGCTGTGTAGTCATAACAAGGAGAAATGCTAAGGAGATAAGTGGACAGGAGAAGGCCTCACTGTTGCAAAATAAGGTAGAAGCTTGAGAAAAAGAGGATGAGCAGTGTGAGAACAGTAAAGCAAAGATCACAAGTTCTCAAAACATAAGAAAGGAGAAATTAAAGGGTTGAAAAAAAGAAAAAATGTACATCTATTGTATAGAGGAGCGTCGAGTAGCTTGTGAACCTGTAGTACTCAGCCAATGAGGAAACGGGAGGTGATCAGGCGTCGGGTAATAGGAATAAAAGGTTATGGTTTGTTTACTAAAATGCGCTCCTGACTGACAGGACGCCCACCACTGCAATTGTGCATAAAATGGCTTCACAGAAGATCCTGTCTGAAGAAAATTATTTGAGATTTTTCTCACAAAACCACTTATATTAAAAACACACCTAACCATTTAAATAAAAGTAACGTGGCAGAATTGATGTCTCTTTGCACTGTCTTATTTCAGTTAGGTCCAGTCCCATATAGAGAGCCACATGGGACGTTTCTCTTTAAATCCACGTTTATAAATGCCCATAAAGATGTTTGTTTAAAGGTGTGTGTCCCCCACCCCCAGTATACAGTGCTTTTGCTTACAACCTGTTAGGGAAAATTAATTGTCCAAAGTGACAAAAATCAGATTTACTATGGCCATCTTCGAGCTCTTGTGGTCAGATTTTCTGAAACATAAAGTGTAGACACCTCAGTTCTTGCAGGAGACACAACAGCAAGTAAGAAGTGCTAGAAGCACTTCTGCTACGTAATATCCTTAGACCTTGTACACTGAGCTTTGCTAGTAAGCCAAAACGCTGAGCCCAGAATGTGCCCTCTATTCCAAAGAGTGAATTCATCGGGTCCTTGGCTCCTCATGGGGTCTGAGTAACCAGACAGCAACAGGGATACAAAGTGTTGGAGACAGGAGAACGCTGTTAGTAAACAATGTACACGTTGGTGGAAAGATGGAGAATGAAATTCCAAGTCATGAAGGTTGCAGACATCTCTTAAAGAAAATTTTCCTCCCAGTTCAGAGTCAGGTCGTAGCTGAAGTTGGAAGGAACTTCTGGAGAGATTGCAATCCCCGTGCTAGCAGCAGTGTACATAATGTAAGTGCTCCAAAACTTTTACCTCTTCTCAGCTTGCTCTTGCAGTCAAGGTGAGGTACAGTTTATACCTGTGAGGCTTTCAGGTACCCAGGAACCACATTGGACCTAAGCTATCTTAGTATCAGAACATAAAGACCAAGATTTTTAATGTATTAATTTCACTCTTGCCAAACAGATCTAGAAAATTTGAAAATTTAAAGCAGAAGGGAAAGCATGATTCTGTGAATGCAAAGAAACTAACCCGTGGCATACATCTCAGGCTTAACAAAGGAAGGATCAGTACTTTTTTTAGAAACCAGGGCACACAGCAGTACATTTTATAAGACTTAACCGGAATGGGCTGTGGAGAACAGTACACAACTCTGCAGGAGCTGGTGCCAAGAAAATGGCAATGCAGTGCTGGTGACGTGAGGCAGCTCGGCAAGGTCGTGCCAGTACAGCAGCAAGTGTCAAGCTCCAGACACCCACGTGCTGATTGTCACAGAGTACAATCACTGTGAACTAGACTGACCACTACAGGGGGTGGAAAAGGGCTCAATTTTCAAGAATTACACCCAAGATGTGGATCTGGAAGCTTCTCCTTACCTCCTCTCAGCTGCAAGTTACCTTTTCTAACTGAGATCTAGCAGGGAATTGTTTGAGCCCTTGAAGTCAACGAAATGAAGCAATTTTTTCAAGATTCTTAAATTCAACATGCGAGCAAACTGGACAAGCCCATGGGCAGGGACACCTCCCACCAGACCAGGTTGCCCAAAGCCCCATCCAGCCTGGCCTTGGACACCTCCAGGGATGGGGCATCCACAGCTTCTCTGGGCAGCCTGTGCCAGTGCCTCACCACCCTCGCAGTGAAGAATTTCCTCCTAACACCTAATCTAAACCTCCCCTCTTTTAGTTTAAAACCATTCCTCCTTGTCCTATCATTACCTGCCCAAGTAAACATTCACTCTCCATCTTTTTTTAAAGCCCCCTTTAAGAATAGTAAAGCTGCAATGAGGTCTCCCCAGAGCCTTCTCTTCTTCAGGCTGAACATCCCCAGCTCTCTCAGCCTTTCTTCATAGGAGAGAATCCTCTTGCTCTGTGCGATCCAGTTTTCCTGTCCCTTTCTTTCTATTGGAGACATAAGAACCCAGCCCCTCCACTCCTCCTGGCTGATACGGGGACTTTTTGAATCTGCTGCAAGGATGGAAGTAAGGGCCCTGTGCTGTCTCAACTGCCCTTCAGGTCCATTAAAGGAATGGTTAGAAATTTTAGCAATTAGAAAACCCCTAGTTTAAATCATCTTCACATGTGGCCTTGGCTGAGCTGTCTGAAGTGTTTTCCTGATGCCTGAGGAGTGCGCGCAGGGTTAATTGCAGCTGTGAGGTTTAAGCAGCTACTGCCTCTGCATCTGTCAGTCACCACTTGCTTGCTCAGCTGAGATACCTGATAACCATCAGGGCAGGTCCAGGGTGGGTTAGCATGTCAAAGGGGCTGCAAGACCTCTGTGCTGGCTGGGCTGCTGTGGTTGACCTTGGGATCAAGAGCCCAAGCCTGCATCCATGCAGCCTGCCCTAGGGCTGCAATTTCACCAGCAGCTGCAGCGATGCTGACAGCTCCCTTCTGCCACAAGTAGAAGGCTTGCTCTTCCTCCTCCCCTACCTTTTGTTTTCTTAGATTCTAGTCATATGGCCCTCGGCCTTTGACTTTTTGTTTTTGCTAGTCAGGCAAGTTAAATTTCCATGTCTAGCGGGGCAAGGTGCTAGCTAGAGAAAGGGTGGCATGACATAAGGAGCTGGAGCCCACCGCTGAGAGTGGGGAAAGAAATTGGAGAAGTTTCTTTCTGGGAGAGGCTTCTTCCTTTTGGTGACCATCAGCTGTCACACAGGGTCACTGCATCTCCTGAAGCTGTAGCCCAGTAGGGTACCCCCTACACTTAGTGGGATGATCCATGTATTGGATGAATTACAGCTCCTGTGAAAACGTGGCATAATTTAGAAGCAAGTAATTTTTCACTCAACTGCAGTCAACAGGCGCTCCATCAATATTACACTTAAAATTGGTAAATCAGGCTAAATTAACATAAAATCCTTTTGGGGTTACACCTGTTTTATCCAGATACTCCCTCTGTGTGACTGCAGTTGCTCCTTCCTCCAAGTCCCCCAGTCCTACAGTAAATCCATGTTCAAGCTCTCCTGTTCACAGTCACCCACTTCTGAAGAGAGCACATTTCTGAAATGTTTGTGAAGTTTATGCTTTTTCAGTTAAGAAAGTGACATTAGCTAGCACGTTGACACTGAAATCAGTGCTTCAAAATGCTGCCACCTTGTGTGGAAAGCTGGAAGTTTACTCATATTCTATCCCATGACCTGAGTTATTCCAAGTTTTTGGAGTTTAATGCTTTACAAGAATGTCTGCTTCTTTACAATAACATCCCTGCTGTTCAGCAAATTACTGTCCCATGGAACGACGAGAGAAAATCTACCTTTACTCACTTCATGTTCCTAAGAAAGAGGGATGTGAAAACATGGTGTTAAACTTACAAAGCTAGCAGTAATGTTAAAGAAAAAAGCTTTTATCATCCTCCAGGAAGTTTACAGGCTGCTCAGTAATTAAAGTATCTTTCATCTGGAAAGTATTCTGTAGGTTACTCTAGGAAAGCAGGAGACCACATGTTGCTGCATTCGTTGTAAAGTCACAGCAGATTATCATGCATTAAAGAGGAGCTGATACAGGGTGTTACAAATAATACTATCAGCTTTTTCAAAAACTGCAGCTGCTGAAAATTGCCATTTGTCTAGGACAATCTGTGCTTCAATGAAGTGTGTCTAGAAAGAAGACTTAACAAGGTAGGCAGTTTAGTAACTGTTTCAGTTACTAAAGAGAGAAATTTACAGACAACAAAATGTCACCAGGGAATATGATCTATACATAAGAAATCTTACTCTGTTCAGCAATGTCACTACACTTCCTAACAATTAATCCAATATATGTAATACCTGTAGAAACCAACAAAATATTTGGAAAATCATTTTTAAAAGACCTCAAAAACTATTAAAAAATCAAACTACCACTTTATAGATATTTCAAATATTAACAAAAGAATATTTGCAGAAGGATTATGCTATATAGCTTGCCAGTACTGAGTTGCTTGTGTGGACTGTCTGTTAGATCAGAAATCTGTTACCAGAAATCTGTATGGGAAACCAGAAATCTATGGGCCACATACCTGTCACATACTGCCATTCAAAAACTTTGTTCTCACATTCAAGGTCATTCAAGAACCTTGGCTAATGCCAAGGTTCACGTCACTGTTCTCGGGTCATTCTGATGGAGGGAGGTTTATACATCACTCTGTAAATTTATAGGCAAATAAACCTGGACGGTGAATACATTAGCAAGCAGGGTGTACCAGTAGGGGTGGACACGCACAGCAAGGCTGCCGGTGTCGATCCCACAAGCACACTACTTGCATTCAGGTAAGACTTGCTCCAGGTTAGCCCTAGCCTGGTAACAAGGACGGGGTGCATGAGGTGCATCAGTGTGTCAGGTAGGGTGAGGAGGACACCTTTGGAGCAACCCCCTCGGTTGTCCCCACCTGTCATGCCTCGTCTTGGTGTGTGCAAACCCGATTCCTTTCGATTGACACCAAAACTACAGGCACATCCCCAGAACATACCTAACCCGCCCCACCTCTAGTGGTCACTGAATCCACAGGACTGGACTGAAACTGGGCTGGACTGGCACGTCTGGTACATGGCTGTCGGATCCTAGGCAATCCTTCTTTCACTCAGACCTTCCTAAATTGCTTGCTAATGTGGGTATCGGCCCGGACTTGGAAATATCCTGAGGCAATGAACCCACAACATAAAGTTAGATGAGGTACAGTTCTATTATCCAGAGTAATAAGTACTGAAATATCCCCAACAATGGAAATAAATAAATAAATAGTTATGCTACAGAATGAGTTACCAAACTGCAACTTTTAAATCAGTTAGCCAGCATCTTTAGGGTTACTACCAAATGTGGGGAAATAAACCTGGCTCATCTCACACAATTAACTGAGTGAACTCACTGCTCTGGAGAGACAGGTGGACGCCACACCGAACCAGTACTGTCTGAAAGAGCAGATCTTTCACCCGGTGTGCAATAAGCCAATTCTCACACACTCGGGAGAAACACTGCTTTTATTCAGGCCCAGGTGCTCAGTGGATTTTCCATAAATCAAGCACACATAGTGCAGGCTTCTTCGTTACATTTCATATTCTATCTGGGAAGTTTTCACTCTGATCTACATGAGTTGTGTAGTTACGTGGTGTCATCCTTCTTGGCTCCTTTTCAGGCCCTCTGGCTGATGCCCTCCTTTCCTTGTGGGTCTTCTCTGATGCAGTACCCTCACTTTTTAAACTCATATATGGCCACACATCACCCAAAGACAACTTAAGGTGACTTTCTCTTGCCAACTTCCATTGTTTCTTCCAGAAAGAGCATTTGTCCTTGATCAAAGGCAGCCTGGGTTAAACGTTAAACATAATTCCTGTCATGTACTACATAAATGATAGTTGATTAAAGGGATGCTTAATTGAACACAGACAATACCCCTCCTTTTTCAAGGGAAAGTTTATTCTGTATTTACAAAGTTTATTCCAAATTCATTTGTCTATTGATTACACCAAGACACATCCAGTCAGTGCGTGTCCTGCTTTTGCACCCAAGCACACACACTTGCACAGCGCTGACTTCGTGGTGTCCGGTAAAGCGAGGCTGATGAGCAGGACACCTGGAAGAACACCAAAACGCACCATTATGGAAACTTCCAAAAGCACCGGGATCAGCGAGCACTTCTGGAATAACCCTAAGCGGTGTGTTTATGGGGGATAGCAGAGCGTACGTGGGAGAAGCGGCCCACAACCACCTCAGGAACATCGCTCCCGGGACACCCCCAACCCGCGTCCAATTCCCCTCAGCGCCGCCGCTCCCCCCGCCCCCGCCCGCCGCGCGCGCGCGCGCGCCCGGCCCTCGGCAGCCCACCGGCCGCCGCGCGCGCCCCCTCCCTCCCTTATTCCCTCCCTCCACGGCCGCCCGCTCCTCACAACGGCCGCCCTCCCTCCCCACGGGCAGCCCCGCGGAGCCCCGCAGCCCTTTCCCGGCGCCCAGCCCTGCCTTCTCCCTTCCCTCCCCGCCTCGGGCCTGCCTCGCCGCCCGCGGCCGCGGCTCGGGCCTGGCTGCGGCCGCCTCCGCGATCGTGAGGCGGGGGGAGCGTCCCCGTGTCGTCCCCCCTCTCCCCCCCCCACCGCCACCCCCCGGCTCCTGAGGTGCGCGGCCGGCCTCGCCGCGGCCCCCCCGGCGTGAGAGGGGAGCTCGGCCGCGTTGGGACCCGCCGCCGAAGCGCTGTCACGGCCGCGGATGGCACTGGGCCGCGCTTGGAGGCCTCGCCTTTTCTTCCTGCCGCCCGAGTTTCGCCGGGGGGGGGGGGGGGGGTGTCCTCAGCCGAGCCGCGGGGGTTGTGTCGCCGCGGTCCCCCTGTGCGAGCCCCCTGCCGTGCAGGTGGCCCCCCGCCCCTGCGCTGAGGAGTCCGCGGTGTGGGAGTTGCGCGTTTCTGCTTTCCCTTCTACTCCATGCGCCAAAACCTTGGGCTGTTGCGTAGTTTGTTGTCGTCTTTCTTCTGTGTCTCCTCTTCTTTCCGCGATCCGGCTTTTACCGGAGGGGACTTCTTCAGGGCAGAAGCTGCCGGTTCTTGAGCGTCCGGTGAAGTCCTTGCTCTGCTGCGGAAAGTATTAGTAGGAAAGAAATGACTGCTAAGGAGCCAGCTCTCTTTGTGGGAGGAGAGTGCATTTGTCAGTGCCCCGAGAAGTAATCATTTCTTCGGTGGATAGCATTTTCTGTTTTGGTCTTGCAAGTCTTTCTTGAGTGTGCCTGGTCATGTGGCTGAGAGTGACAGTGATGTCTGTACAGGGCTGGAAAAAAAAAGAAGAAGGTCTAGTTTTATACAGTATGTGCGTCACGGTGTTTTTAAATTGTGAGAGTCAGTGCTGTGCTCCAAACTGAGAGAATCTAAGACCACAGACTCGTCCAGCAGCTATGCCTGTTATTTTCACCGTGAGTGCAATTTAAAGTGGCCGTACCTCATCCCGACAGGCTGTGGCCGGTGCAAAACTGTCGGTTCGCTGAGTGTCATGTAATAGCTCTTTCTCTATTGGTAAGGCATGCAAATTCTCTGACCTGCTTCTTAGGGAGAGACGGGGAAATGGCACTATGGGAGGTGCTATTAGAGATTTTTTTCCCTGTATGTGTTCTTTAATGCCATATCAAATACAAGGCTCTGGTCATGCAACTTCTTTAAAGGAGAGAGGTAGAAGACAGCATTGGTGTTGATTTGAATGTGAGCATTATTTATCTGGTGTGTTTAGAAGTGTTCTCAGAAGAGAGTGAGTGAATGAAAATGGAGTGAAGGACAATTTTAAGTCTGAAAGAATAGAAAAAATTTATAGCTCTTTACTTTTTCTGTTTGGATAATTAATAATTATTAAAAGGAGCTTAATGTAGGTGTCTTTCAGTTGTTAGAGAAAGGCCTGTGGTTGTCAATACAGTAAAGCTAATTGTAGTTGAAATGAAGTGAAAATGTCTGCTCAGTGTTATACAACTGCTAATTATGAAGTTCCTGTTTGACCTTAAAATCTGTCAGATTTAACATCAGCTGAGTTGAAGTTTGAAAACTAATATAATTTTGTTTTAGACTTTTTTTCTTGTCAGGATGCCCTTGGCAAAAATTAATGGGTAATTCTTGACCTGAAAAGGTAATACGGAAGCTCCCAGCACTGAGTCTTCCAGCAAACTTAATTTTTAAAAGATAGGATTGCATCTTTACAGAACAATTATTGCTAATGCTGTAATACAACAACGGTCTCTTTGACTAAGAGATCTTAAAAGTTCCATAAGCCACAGAGAGGTGTGAAGGATATGATTGACAGAATCTGTGGAGACTTGACTGAGAATCTCTGCTAGTTTTTAGACTCTTGTTCAAGTTAACTGCTGCATCGTTAACAGCATTTCAGAAGACATCATTTTCTCTAACACCCAAGGCAAATAATCTCTAAAACACGACTTTCTAGGCTTTCTGTCTCTGAATTGTAGCATAAGTGGAATTGGAAGGCAAGGTTATAGACAGTAGCGGATGTCTGTAAAGTTCTGTAGTAGCAGCCACAAAACATCGTAGAATCCAGTGAGTTTATCTGCTGTTGCTGTGAGGCGCAGGATTCACAGGACTCTCAGTTTTTTGGACTACGAAAAAGAGCGCCAAACTATTTTCTGGAAAAAGGCAAAATGTCAAGAAACTTCTTTTTCAAATGGTACTAGATCTGCCACCTTTCAAAAAGTAAAAATGTGAGGCTTAAGTCAGTAAAATGCCAAAAACTTCTGGGTGTGGAAGTAAAATCTGAAAGGCTTTTGGTTTTGTTTTAAAATTGGTTATCAATTTTAAAGTTGCTAAGCATGAATTGCGAAGCATTGATAAACTTTAAGCATTGTTTAAGGAGATGGGAAGGGGTGGGAATGCTGAATTCAGAGCCTGAGAAGGAATTAATAAAGTGCTTACTGCATCTAAATACTATGTGAACATTTTATGTTCCTCATAGGTGTCATGAAACGTCTTGTTCATAAGCATATACATAAGGAATGCTCTTGGCACACCTTGATAAGTCACTTTGGCCTGAACATCGATTGCCTCTTGTAAAAACCTGTAAGTAAAATAAATGTAATTTGATTTGATAATGCTTTGATGATTTGCTCTCTGATTGTAGTTAGTGTGCTCTCTCTCAGAAGGGAAAAGAGAGTATCAGTTACTTTGTTTTGTAAAATGGGCAAATCTTTGGTTATATTAACTGACACTGTAACAGCAGCTGATAAGGACTCTAAAAGCTGAATCAATTGTTGTTTTACAGAAATGGCAGCTCAGAAAAGGAAGTCTGCGTTAGTAGAGCCTTCTGCTAAACGTCCAAAGCTGGACAAGAACAGTAAACCATCATCAGCAAAGAAGGAAAAAGAGGTGTCAGATACAAAGCATGTCTCAAATAAATCAAAGTCTAGTAAGTGTGCAGCGCAGGAGAAAACTGTACTCAAAACCTCTGTCAAATCAAACAGGTCAGTGACAAAGCAATAAGTAGTTATTCTACGTTATCTTCCTAATCTGAATTAGTGCATAAACGATCTAAAGGGAGTGAATTTGAGTTAGAGATACAGTTAAAATAGTTAAATAGTGCTAGTGGGAAGATCGGCCCTAAATCATTGTGTGATATCTGCTACATGATCTTACTCTGGAACCATGTTAGTGTCTTCAAATCCAGAAGGACTTCATCCAAGAAGGCTTCTGAAGGGAAAATAAATCTAAGCTAATACTTCATTTAAAAGCCACAACCGTCAACAATTCAAAAACTGCTTGAAATGTTAGAAAACATTCATGTGGGGTTCATAATTTGGTTTTGTAATACATAAAAAAACATTAAGCATTACATGTAAGAATAGCCAGGTGGAAGTGGTGTCTTTTTAGAAAGATTCCAGAGAAAATGATTCTTCTAAAAGCACTGAAGATACAGAATGTGTTATTTTTAAAAAAAAAAAAGTCAGAGGGTTTTAGGAATGAGGAAATTGTTATGACAAGTTCTACTTTCTGGATGCTGAAAAATAATTATTTGAATCTTTCAGTAACAACACCAATGAACCTGAAGTAGGAATGCGCATGACTACAAGATCATCGGGTTTCAACTCAAATAATAAAACAATACCTGACAAAAAAGTCCAACAGCAGCTGAAATCTACAAAAAGCAAGGAGGTATGCCAGAAAAAACCTGTGCAAGAAATTCCTAAGTCAAAATGCGTAACTGTTCCAAACGAGCCTGTTATGAGGAGATCCCAGAGACTGCAGCAGTTAACACATGTAGAAGTACCAGCAAGATCCCTTCGTAATAGAGAAGTTAAAGAAGAAAAACCTTTGGAAGTCAAACAAAGTAGCCAGGCAAAAAAAAATGCTCACAGCGTTACAGCAAAAGTAGTGAAACCTGCTGGAGCGAAAACAGAGCAGAAAAAGACAAAAACAAAGCCAAACAATGCAAATGAAGATAAAGAAATACATGTAGAAGTGACCGGCTCTCTGAAAGAGAAAAAGTGTAAGGCAGACAGCAAAAACGGTAATTCCAACAGCCTTCCACTCACCGTTCAGGAGTCGTCATTGTGTCACGATGACAGTCTCAAGGAAGTTAAGAAAGACCAAATGGGCCCTGTATCTCCGAATCCTAGCAACACAAAGAAAGTGGAAGCAGATTCTCCTAAGCCAAATTCTAAGACAGTCACTAAGGAAAAGCAACAAATGCATCAGAACATAAAAACCAGTACAAAGCCAAGCAAGGTTTCGCAGCCATCTGTAAGTGAAGCAAATGTAGCTGATCAACCAGAGAACGATGTAAAATCCAAAAGAGTAAGCATCCTGGAACTTTGTGAAGAAATTGCAGGTGAGATTGAATCAGATACGGTAGAGGTGAAAAAAGATTCCCCTAACGCTGAGTGTGGAAAACCAGAAGAGAAGCCTGCTGAAGTACAGCTGCAACAGAGTGAAACGCTTACTCAGAAAGAACCTAGTCAAAGTACTCAGTGTAAACGTTTTTTCCCTAGCAAAAAAGGAATGCCTGTCAAGTGTACACTGAATGGTAGAAATAACTCCTCAAACAAAAACTCTAAATGGACCAAAATTAAATTACTGAAAGCAAATAACATGAAGCAAAGTAACTTGCATTCCGCAAATGCCCTCAAGCTTTCTGTGTTAAAAAATTACCCTGAAGCTTCAGAGGCAAGTCAAATAGCCCCAGAAGCACAGCTTTCCAAGGCACAAGGCAAGCTGTCCCCAACAAGACTCTCGGAGAATGAGAGTGCAGCTTGTGTGCAGGATAAATCAGACCCTTCATCTGAAAGCACTGGAAGTAAAGAAGTGGCATTAGAAATAAAACAGCCTGCAAAAAGAGGTGCAGAAAACGGTTTATTGCGTAACTTGACAAAACATTTCTCTGAGCCGCGACCAGATGAGGTAAGCAATTTTAATTATGGTGGGTGGTGGGAGAGTGTTGTAAATCTGTTTTGTTTTCTGGGAGTGCCATGCTCAGGAGGTTTGTCTCAACAATCGCTATTTTACAGTTTCAGATGTATTAAAGGTCCTGTTACTGGTGTGTTAGCACAGACGGGGTGACAGTAAACTGGAAAATTATTCCTAAATTATGTAGTTAACTAAATGTTGATGGTTAAAGGTTCCTGCTGGAGGCAGAGGCTGTACAGATTTGTATGGACACTTTTTGATGACTTAGGTTTGCATGAGTATTCTGTTCAGAAAAGTTGTATTAAAAGAAATGGGGGGATTTTTCTTTACCTGAATCAGCTTCCGTTACAATTTAAGGTTCTAAAGGCAAAGGGTTTTTATGGAAAGCATTTTACAGCCTTACGTATAAAATGAAAAATATTTATAGCTAATATAATAACACAAACTTTAGTATGGACTAGCTAATTAGTTGCATTTTGTCTGCATGAAATAACAGAATAGAAAAATTGGTGCTACGTTCAAGATGTTAATACTTAGTTAACTGAGTGGTTTCAGTAATAGGGTAGAGGCATTAAGTGTCTGTTTTTTATTGAAATCACATGTTTTCTGTTTTGTTTAGAGCTTTCAGTTACGTTTGGAATCAAGTCCAGAAAGCTCTCCTGTAAAATATCTTACAGCTCCTAAACCACCAAAACAAATCAAAAAAGAACCTGGAGAAAGTGAGCCACAAGGTAAACACCTACTAATAAATTCTCTTCTTTTTCTGACCAGTTACACTGGAAATATAATAAGTCTTCCTTTCAGAGGAATGATTCACAGAGTAAGTTGGTGCAGAACTAAACTTTCAGGATCAGAACTGTTCACTGGAGGTTTTCATGCGTCTTTGCCCCTAACACCCATAGTCACTGTAGCAGCAGCAAATGTGGTTTTATCTGAGGATTGTGAAGTGGGAAGGAGAAGTATCTGTTTTTATGCCCAGCTCTACTTCTGACACTTCTTTGTGCATGAATATTTTAACACTGAAGTATTCTCAATTTCAGTATAAGTGAAGTGATAACTTAAAAACAAACAAAAAAATCCCCTTTCATTTTCCATGTAATAAACAAATAAACCTTCATTTTTTCAATTGGATTCTTCTCTTGCATCTGTTTCTGTTAAGGATCCTCTGTTGATTACCACTTCTTTTGAATAGGTATCTGCTTTTTTTTCCTCTACTTTATTCTACTTAATCTTGACCAAGTTATTAATTGAGTAATTGCTCTCCTGTTTTTATTAAGTAGTTTTCATTTTTCAGCCTGTGAATGCTGTTAGTCAGACCATGTGATGCATGTGCTGTGAATTTTTGACTCAAGTACGTTTGATTAAGGATTATTCTCAGTGGATCACTAGCATATCTTCTCATTAACTTTCCCCTTGACATTTCATCCTTTTGCTTTGTGTTCTTGGTTTGTTGGGTTTTGTTTTGTTTGGAAAACTGAACCTGATCTTGAGTGTACTGTTTAACTATTTAGCTCTACTAAATAGTTACAACTTTACTGCCATTTTAAGGTATTTTTGCAGGACAAAATATACTGTACATTAGAATGTAAAAACGTGTTTTTCTTTTGTCAATTCTAGATTGCTTCTTAAGCGTTAAAGAGCACACTTTGGATGGTGGAATTCATGATTCTAGTACTATGTAGAGAACTATTTCTATAGATATATAACAGTATAAACAGATAGAAGCTCTGGTGTAGTTTCACTACTGCCCTTTCTTAGCTGCCAGCACACTGCTCCGCAGAACTGACATGAAAATGTTAAAGAAAATTGCATGCTTTTTAAAGTATATGTGGCAAAACATACAAATACTGCCTCAAAGTTGCATCTCTTTATTGTTAATGTGCAAATTGCAGCATTGTCTTGAATATGTTTTCAAAAAAACCCACAATTTTTGTTATTTCCTTTGCAACTATAAACTTTATAATGAGATTACAATCTTTGATTAATTGTAGGTTTGGCTCCCAAGCAGGTGATGCAAACTTCATCTACAAATCAAACTTCTGAAATTGATAACAGGTATAGTATTTCATACATTATGAAATGACAGTCACCTTCCATAAAGCTATGTCAAATTTTATTTTAAGACTGTTCTATTCTCCTAGCCTCAACTTCCAGTTTCAAATAAGTAACTTGCTTATAAAAAGGCTTCCATTTTACCCAAGTGATTAGGTGTCTTTATTGAGGAAATTATTAAGTGAGATATGTAACTGTGCATTGATTTTAAAAAGTAGAATTTGGCAATGTTGGGAAAACGTTTCTAATAGTCTGTTCCTCAAATCAGATGAAAACCAGAAAATGTGGAAGGGATTGCTACATGATTTTCACTTTCTGAATTATTTCACGTTTTCCCTTCCAGAATAAATTCCCCTAATTTATTAAAATTAGGGTAGTCTTTTTGTTGTTGTTGTTTTGTTTATATTTTAGGTAGGGAGGAGGGGACTTAATTTGGGATTATTTTGTGACTGCTGTTAAACTAAGGTTCTGTGCTCTTAAACAGTCACTTAGAGACACTTAATGTTATTACTACTATCAGTTCAAACTGATATTTTATACTTGATCATGTCACCTTTAGTTTTTGACTGTAGTTCTGTGACATAGTAAGGAGAATAATTTTTTCGTACCTGAAGTCTTGAAAAGCAATGTAGTTGGCACAGTGGTTAGTAAATTGCTACTGTTCTCTATGCTCATAATGGAAACGATAAAAAGATTCAGTTAATTTTCAGTGCTCTATCTGAGGCCAGATTAAGGATTCTGCCAAACCAGCCGTTTTGTACGTGTTTAAAAAAAACCTCTACTCCTGTGGAATTTTACAAAAAATGAGTGTGAAGGTAGAAGTTAAAGGAAGGAATCTTCCTAGTTGAAGGAAGATTTTCAGATTTTTATATAACTACTACAATAACTATTTTTTCATATTTTTATTCTTAACTTTAATAGCTTTATGGCATCTACTCAAATTTATTAACTTTATTAGCTGAACAAACCTATGTTGCCTTACTAGTCTGTGTGTGTATATATATAAATTAGTCTTCTGAGAGCTTTTTAACCCTGATTCCATATGGTACTCTTGATTTATCCAAGGCTTAAACTATCATTCTATTTTGTGGTACTCCTGTCATAATGTTAAGAGTAATGTATATTACCTACAGCATAGCTCTTATGGTGGGGGGGGGGGCTTAAAGTAGCTACTTGCAAATTTTGGGGCACACGGCTAGAGAAAAAAAGATCTTGGATTTTGCAAGAAAAATGTTCTTGCACAGAAGATGCTCCTTTAAAGTATCTGGGAAAAGATGGTTTTGTTTCGTCCTGTTCTCAAAAAGCTCACTGAGTTAACTTGCCGCATGTGCTACAGCAGCAACTACAGTTAAGTATTTGCCCTATATCCTTAGTTTGCTTAGAAATAGAATATGTAAATGTATGCTTTCAGTTTTGTGTGTTTTCTTCTGGTTATCTCCACAAGTTTTATCCAACCTTGGAATTGATGTTATCTTTCCCCCGAATATAGTAGAAGGTTAATTTTGTTGATCATTTGTTATAGTGCTTTCCAGCGTTTCTTTCAGTTGTAACAAAGGGAGACTTAGCTGAGTGAGAAGATTGCAGTAATATATATCCATTTATCCCTTAGGTCCTCTTCTTCCTCCTTCCCATCTCCCTTTACTGCCTGTAGTAAGAAGATAAGTTTGAATTGACTTATGTTTTATATTGCCCACTTATGTTCGTGGGAATATTTATATGGTCTGCTTTAGCAGCCTGATGTGTGATACCTGACACTAGAAACTTAAACCTTGTGTAGGAAATGTATAGCATTAGGCATCATCCTTCATGCTCTGGAATTTTTTCAGTTAATGTTTCTGTTAATGGATGTGAATAACCTACCCTACTTGATCATAATTTTTTGGGGGCGATTAGTAAAATAGTCTTGTAATTAGGCTAGTCATGAACTGTATTTTTGTTTAATCCTCTTATTTGCCTGTTTTTCCAGTAGAATTGCAAACTGAAATACATAGGACTGTTGTGGGTAATTAACTTGGATTTGCATCTTGTTAAAGTTTAGTTATACTCATCACAAAGGTTTTAAGTGTCTAGGATGGTAGGTATAAGCAGTCCCTTTTTAACATGAAATATGTTTATATTTCAAGGGTTCCATTGTCAAATCCTTCATTAGCATCAAAGTGCAGTAACTTCCTACCATCTGAGGAACATATTCAAAAGCTAAAAGAAGCAGGAAAAGATGGCGATAAGCAGCTAATCATAGTAAGTAATACCCTTTTAGTAAGGTTTATGGTTTCTCAAATTCCTTTGGAATTAGCAGTGCCGTGTTTTTATGAACTAGTCTAAAAATCATTACTCATACGTACCACTATTGCCATTGTAAATGATTTGTGAAAATTGAGCCTTTATTAAATTGTCATTCAATAGTTTGGAAAAATGGTGGCTGACTTACATTTAAAACTGATTCTTGTTTAAAAATGCTCTTTTGGAAAAGACTGACTATACAGTAAAAATTTGTTTGCTTTAGAGAGAATGAACTTGCATTTACCAAGGTGCAAAATCTGTGTTTCTTAAAATTTCAGATGCATAAGGGGATTTACATCTGGAAGATTGTGTACAAAATTAATATGAATGGATTTATTCCTGCCTCGATCGAGTATACGTTGTTCTGAGACAACCTTTTTGACTTGGAACAAATGTATTTTCCTGTGAACGCACTAATTTTCACCGTACTATTTAAGAAGCATAATGGTTTGGTTCTTTGTTCTGACCATTATGTGCCATTAGTTACCAATTGCACGTATGTCTTTTAAAACAAGCAAATGCAAAATGAGAAGGAAGAGAGTGTTTTTTTATCACAGAAAAGACAGTCATTTTTCTATCTTGTAGAATCATGCAACTTCACAGTGAAACAATTGGAGTTTTTGTTTGTTTCATTTTGCTTTTTTGTTGATTAACGTACCAGATAATCCTTGAGAAATTAAGAACTGGAGCTGGGAATCTAGAGCAGGAGGGGAAGCCAGGCTGTGAAAAAGATGGAGGACACTTGTCAGTAAAATTACCCCTCTCATACAGACTTGGTGGTCTTGCTAGATTGCATTATTTTTCATGTAATGCATGGATTGTATGTGTGAAAATATTGACCAAAATAGAACTAGCTGGACTCTGAATACTTTATTGTATCCATACTCTTCAGTATTTCAAAAGCAGAGCTTCTGAGAAGTAATTTGATAAGTATATCCGTGATTTGCCTAAATGATACGGATCTAGACACTTGAACGCCTACTCGCATGATAAATGGTGTATATGAACAATACCTAACACTTACTAAGTAGTTCACCTATTGTTTCTTTTAAAAGTCATTTTACCAACAGAGTTAGAATGTGTGATTAAATACCGTAACTATATTAAAAGGACTGTAAGAGTATTCCTTTTCACTACAGTGAGGTTAACTTAATTTTTGGTCATACAGTAATAGCGCTTAACTGAACAGTTGCCTAGGACCCTTGACAAGAAGAAATGTGTAACCTGCTGCTTAGCTACTGAGGAAAGAACTTTTTTTTTAACCAGGTATTCAACAGTAAAAGTCCTATTCTTTTTTAACCTAACAACAGTTTAGAATATAAAGAATGGTTATCTGTGAAGAACACTAGGAAAAATGGAAGACCTAGTTTGTTGTTTTCTCTGTGTATTTCTGGAAAATGCAAACAAGCAGCATATTTCATTTTTAAATGTGAAAGTAACAGCTTCATAATGTCTAGTATGTTTCAACACTTCACACAAATGTAATTCACTGAGTTTGGAGTAGGTTTTTTATTCTGTTGAAAGGGCATTTTGGTAATGCCTGTAGTTCACTTTCCCAAGAGACCATTAGGGAAGGTAGTGCTCTGATATTCTTTTACCTGGGGGGAAAACTGATTTTAGCATTGTCAGAACACGTAGGGGATCTCAAATGTTTGATATGTCACTTTGTAAACCACTTTCCCTGAAGTTAGTTATTGTGGTGACAAGACATATGTCAAGTTATGTCAAGAATAGTTTGTGCTAGCTTCGGGAGGGGAAAGAAGCATTAAATGGTCTTCTAAAGTACCAGACTTTGTTCATCCAATTACCCAAAAGAATGGGATTAAATGTGTCTAATAAGTATGGTACTTTTTTAAAGTAATAGTTCAGTTTTGCAAATCCATTGTGAATTTCATAAATGTTGTTTCTGAATGGCTCTGAGGGGGGATTGTTTTTTTTTGCTTTGTTTTGGTTTTGGAGATACTTCAAAAGGTTCTTACGTACTTCTGTAATGATCCTCTAAGAACAGACAAAAGATTAATTCGGTTCAAAAGCTGCTAGCTGTTCCTGTTGAAATTTCCCCTATAGAGAAAAACAGTCTTACTCCACACAGCCAGATCAGTGAGACTAGCATTTATAGTGTTGGTAAAAGAAAAAAGTGTAGTTAATAGAAACCTTTTTTCTTTGAAGTTTCTAATGAGAGGTATTAAGAGAAGCAGTCTCATCCGTCTTTAATTTGAGCAAAGATGGGAAAAAATCATTATTGTATTCTTAACAGGGAATCACAGGATGTCTGGGGCTTGAAGAGACCTTAAAGACCACCTTGTTCCAAACTCCTGCCCATGGGCAGGGACACCTCCCACCAGACCAGGTTGCTCAAAGCCCAGCCAGCCTGGCTTTGAACACCTCCAGGGATGGGGCATCCCCAGCTTCTCTGGAACATTAACTCAAACTGTATTACAGATCTGAAAGGTGCAGTTTTGGGCTCTCCACTATGAGTTCTGATTTCCTGGGTATCTTACCAATCCAGTCCCTCTTAACATGTGTATGGAACTTTTTTTTTTCTTTCTTAATATCTGAAACGTTAGGGTTGGAGGGGAGTTGGGCCTAGTTTAACCCCCAACAATACTTATCGTTGTTGTTTCACTGCTTCTTTTTTTTTTCTTTAATAAACTTTTCTAGTCTTCTGTGTTTAAGTTTGACATCTGTCCTTTTAATTGTCTCTACAGTATCTGAAGGCTCAGAGTCTGAGATGTTAAAAATACTGTCTGTGTATTCTAACCTTTTTATTTCCTGAGATACCTTTAGGGAGGTGTTATTTAGGGTAAAGCTAGTCTTTGTTTTCCACAATATGCTTTATTTTTTATATTCAGTCCTTAAGGATGTGTAATACCTTCCTCCTTTTCCCATATGGTAGCTTTAATGAATAGATATTTTTTCTGTTCTTCTGAAGTTACAGAATTCTTAACAAGCTTCTGGGCTCTATGACTGCAAGAAGTAAAATTACTTAACTTGCAGTTGTAGATGTACTTCATAGCTGTTCTTGCACCATTCTCTTTCTTGCTACACATCATACAGTTATCTAAGCAGCTTTCAAACTTTGTTATCGTCATTTTAAAGAGGCGGAGCTAAGACGATGTACTGTTTTTTGTGTTCTTCAAATTTGCTTGCTCTTACACATATTAAAAAGCAAGGCTCTTCTGAATGCGGCACTTCAGCAGAAAAAAAGGAGGCATCTAAAGCTGCAGCAACTTTTGTAAAAGTGTGATAGGCAACAGTGGTACTCAGTGATGTCCAGAGATTTAGGTTCTGACCTAGGGGAGTATGATCTGTTCTTCAGGAGGAAATTCAGACTGAGGTCTAAAATATGTTAGGTTCCAAATCCCTTACTTGGTGTTTCAAGAAGTAGTCTGTTCTGAATGTTTGTGGACTGTACTCTCACACTTCATTTAAGTAATAGGTGTGTAGTTTAATAGGTTGACAGCTTAAGTGAAATGCCAAACTGCAATATAGAGTAGTGCACTAAAATGATTTTTTTTCCAAGTATGTGAATCTGATGTGCAAATGTGAGAAACTGAATATGAAATTATCTGTTCCTTTAACTTCTGAAACTGAAAGAAATCCAAATATGCAAAGCATATGTTTTCAATTTTCGTAAGATGAGATTTGTTCCTTTGAAAATAAAGCTAGTCTTTTGAAAATGATACTCAAGAGTTTTAGGGAAGATCATGTAAAAAGATTGAACAGTGAAAACAAATGACTGGCATGATAAAAGGATAGTATAGAGTTGTAGAGACTTATCTGCCTTTCTAAAGATCTGACTGATTTAATGTCTGGATGGGAGCAAGTGTTAAGAAATGTAGGTCTTTATGAATATCAGCAAATGCATGGATCAGGAGAGCTTGATGAAAGATGCTTTTGATTCTGGGGTTTGAGTTGGTGCTACATGTAGAAGGGGTGTGTAGGCTACTTCAGTTTACACACCTAGCTATCATACTTGAATTGTTGCCTACTGATACTTCGTTTAAACTTAGCATAGTTTCTTATTTGACTAAAACAGATAATGTATAAATGAAATGTTAATTTAAGTTAAAGGCACAATCCTTGATGTAAATAATAAAGGAAGTATAAAAGTGATTTCTTAGAGCTTGAAGAAAGTTGCATGAGAAGCATTTAAAATTGCAGCTTTCTTCCTTAAACTAGTATAGTCTGGTTGGCAATTTCTCTGAAGAAGAGGAGAATGACTCAGGAGCAATGTTTTGTTGTTCATTTTAGTTAAATACCATCTCTTGTTCTTTCCTGTAGTCCCAGTAAGAACATGACCAGGGAGGGAGTTTAGTAGAGACAAGAGAAGCCACTCTTCATTCCTTACTTCTCACATAAATCTTACCCTTTGGGACAGCTCGATCCTTAGTTTGGGGCAGGAGTGGTCATTCTCTCTTACTGTCACTCCTTCCCATTTCAGGTCCAGCACAGAAGCCCAGCCTTCTCTAGCAAATTCAGGTGGCTTGTGTTCAGTGTCCCTGGCCCTGAGAGTTTGAGATAATGTTTCGTAAGGTTAGCTGGGACCTGCTACAGGAATTGAAGCAGCAAGGCTACTAGCATTGGAACGCACTCTGTATTATAATTGAGTTATTGTCTTATATGGGTTGAGAATGAATTGATCATCCCTAGTAAATATTGTGCAGATTTGTTGTTTAACTTCGTATTTTTTCATATTGCTCTAGCTAATGACCAATGAGGACATCATTTCATTATGGATAATGACCCCTCCATTTTCATTTTTTTTCAGTTCTATTAAATCAGATATATAACAGTTCTGCAAGTTTCAAGTTGGCTAGAATTGCTTTTCAGAAAGATGGGTATTACTAATGTTCTAGTTTTTTTCTTTGTCATTGTTGTTGTAAATTCCATATGCTGCAGTTCATTTCAAAGTGAAGCTTGTTTCTGAGTTGGGTCATGTCTTCCGATCCTCCTGGTCAGCAAGGGGATCCACACGTCAGCTTCTGTCTTGAATGCATCTTTCATTGAAATAGCATCCTTTGACATTTTCATTTTCTGTGGAGAGACCCAAAATCTTTGTGTTGTTCCTTCCTGCTCTTCTCCATTGTATTTCCTTTCCAGCCTGCCTGTTTCTATGGCTGGGTTTTATTCTTTGCTGTATTAGAAGGCAAGAGGAAAAAGTAATCTTCCTCTAAAACACACTAGGTAATAAAGAAGGAGGTGACCTAATCTATGCCTGAAGAGAGGAGAAAAAAAAAAAAGGCCCCTTTTCATCTACTACAGAGGCACCAAATGCCTTTTTTGCTTGCAGGGCTCCTTATTCCACATACGGAGGATCAGCAGACATGCACCTTCTCAAAGAAGATATTGGTAAGACTTTTCTTTGTCTAACACAGAATTAAGAAAACTTCTGGAGAGTAAGACAACATTGTTGCGATGTTTGATTATAGTTAGCTGTGAAACAGTGGATCTTGAATATCCTGTGCTTACATTAATAATTGCCTGATATGTCGGAATGCTCAATTGTCATCTACACTCACAGAATTTCCTTTGGAAATAAAAGTATCTTTGCTCACTATTGTTTAGAAAATTGAGGCTTAAATAGAGTAACACATTTTTATTCCTGCAACCTCTCATTTTCGTAGAATCATAGAATGGTTTGGGTTGGAAGGGACCTTAAAGATCATCTAATTCCAAGCCCCATTCCATGGGCAGGGACACCTCCCACCAGACCAGGTTGCCCAAAGCCCCATCCAGTCTGGCCTTGAACACCTCCAGGGATGGGGCATCCACAGCTTCTCTGGGCAACCTGTGCCAGTGAAGAACTTCCTCCTAATGTGAAGAACTTCCTAATGCCTAATCTAAATCTCCCCTCTTTAAGTTTAAAGCCATTCCTCCTTGTCCTATCACTATAAATGCTACTCTGAAAAAGTATTTCCCAATAAGCTCTGAGTCAAAACTCTTACAACTTTTTTTGTGTGTTTATTGCCCAGTACCTAGTATCTGGTGCTTGCTGAGAATATTGAAGGCCATCAATGTGAAGTTAAAGCAAGATAAATTTAATTTAAATATTTCTTTTTTAAAATTTAAAAAAACACAGTTTTGTTTGACTTTGATTCCCCAAATCTCAGTTTTAAAGGGTTTTATTTACCCTCACATCTAGTGTATAAAGTTTGTTCATTCATTTATTTTCTTATTAGGGAGGACTGGCAACCTTGAATGTAGTATTGTTGTTCAGGAACACTTTGTCTTGATGTGTGCCCTTTCTCGTTTTGCTTATGCAGTGACATAAGGTTGAAAATAGATTCTCTAGGTGTTTTCTTAAAGTCTAAAAATGCGTTCTTTGTAACTCCTGACTTTATTTTGCATGTCCTGGTTTTGTACAATAGTCTACATTAGATTTACAAAGCTTTTTCCTTTTTTTTACTCCCCTGAAGCATTATGTCCTGTGGTGAGGGTTTGAAATAGTATTTCATTTACACAAAGAGGCCATCATCCTTGTAACCCGCAGGATACTGCAAAGTATGTGCTAAAATGTGCTATAACCAGCATTTGTTAAGGCTACAAGAGTTCAGAAGATTGCTTTAGGTATTATCATGTGTTTTGCTGATACTCCTGTAACAGGTTTTTAGTACTAACCTGTGTGTGCCACCCCTTGAATGCTTGCCAGAATTGTAGTATCAGTGAAACCCTATTTGAGGAAAAAATAAAACACTGATACAACATCCAAGAAAGTAGGCTTGTAAATTATGGCAGTACTGTTCCAGGGAAATAATCCATTCCTAGAGACTTCCAACATGGCGTATCTATTTACAGGGTTAGATAGGATGAGCTAAGGAGTTTGATAGCTCTGAGGATGTTCTTGTCCCTAATTCTTGATGTCTTGCTACATAGCTATTGTTTTTTTGGGTCTTGAGTTGTTTGGTTAGCGAACTAATAGATATTGTAGCTTAAATACTTAAAACTTCTCAATCTGAACAGAAATTGTTTCATGAAACTTAACCATTGTACTAATATTTCAAGAGCAGCTTTATTTAGCTGATTTTCTAATTTTTCTTTTAAGTGCTCTAAGCATCAAAGCAGACTCCCTCTTCACTTACTGTACCTTAGACATAGGGGATATGTCTACGATAGGAATTACTGGTTTGGTTCAATCAGTTCATCTTAAGGTAATCGCCAGTTCCTGCTGTACAGCCTTTTCTCCTCTCTCATGCATAAACCCTTGAAATTCAGTACATCTTGGTGGCCAGATTGGTTCCTTCTTTTGGACTATGTTGCTGCTTTAAAAGAAATCTGCAGGTAGAACAAAATGTCTTAGATTCAGTTTTTACGCCTTAAGAAACTTCCTGTTCTGACTTTGCAAATCTGACCTCATGATTCATCTCTCCTCCTTCCTTTGTAAAATTAGTATATTCCTGTTTGCCTTTCTGTATACAATAGGATCACACAAATTGACATTCCACTAAAGCTGTGGCTTCTCAAATTCACCTTCTTTCTTATGGCTGACTTCCAGCCAGAAGAAGCTGTTCAACTCTGAATTTCTTAAAAAGAAGTTGTACCTTTAGTCTCTTATTGGAAAGAAACTGATAGCTACATGTTGGACTTCTCTAATGACTGCTTGAAATAAGCTGCTGTTGTGTGGAGCACTGAGCTGGCATCTAGCTCTTAGACTTGCTTAAAAATATCTTTGAAGATGGAAGGAGTAAGAAGTGATTTGTAAACACTGTTGCAGTGTTACAAAATGCTTATATCTGTAAAGTGGGCTTTTCTGATTATGAATACATCACCTGTTAGAAATCAAAATTAAATTCAGGTGGTTTTTTCCTGCGGATTTGTGTCCTTTCGATCTGGCACATAGGTCGGTTTCCTTTAAAACAAAGCAAAAACGACAAGTGTTTTGCTTTTATACTATTGTATGTTTCAGTGTATAAAATTACTTTTACATGTTAAAATAGATTAAAAGTGACACTGCTGCTTTCATAATCTCAACATCCAAATGTAGTTTAAAAAAAAATGTATTTGAGCATTAAGCCATACCTTAAGACATGCATTTTTAGCTAGAGACTTCAGTCTAACTGGTATTCTTTGGCTTTTCACGAAGGAGCACTTTCTACAACTGATGCTTCATTCTTTATTAGGTGCTGACTCCTCAATCTGAGCATATTTGCAAGCTAATAACCCTGTTTTAATGAATAAATCACGAAGCAATAGGTATTGAGTAGTGTCCTTACTTTGGTAGTAGTTGGTTATAGAGTAGGAGAATAACACAGGGGTTACAAGTAAATGTATGATCTTCCATTTGTGTTGTAGCTGCTTTCCAGTATCAGAAAAGTAAGTCGTGGACTATTAAGATAGCAACTAAAACATGATAGTTACCAGCTTCCAATTAAGAGTGAAGAGTTAAGACCCGAGAATATCTTAAATAAGAGGCTTTTAATCAGTAAAAACTATAAAGTAATGGGAAGAGGGATTTTAAAAACAATTGTAATGCTATTTGCCTTGAAATACCTGTTTTTTTTAATAAAAATGTGAAAGGTGGTGATCAGCAGTTGCAGACATATTGCTGGTCTTAATGATTATTTCTGTAACATTTGTTGTGTATGGTAGCCTTCCAAGCATTCAGGAAAATGGCTTACCTCAAAGAAGCTCACAGCCAAAAGAACAAGCAGCAGCAGAACCACAGAGAACACCAAATAGTGTGGGTCTGGATGTGGTTTGTTTGTTTTCTGTATGAAAGATGATTATATTCACTGCAAGCAGTGTAACAACAGAAGAGTTATCTTTTTTTCTTGAAATAAAAGAGAAGTTGGTTGCTTATAATATGGTAAAGGGAAGGCTTAATTTTGAGGTTGGTTAGTGTTTGCTTTGTGATATGTGTGCTTTTTGAGGCTGTGAGGGTTTTCAGAAAATGGAATTCCAAATTCTCTACTTACTCTTGTGTTCTGCTCCATTTTAGCCTCTGTGTTGATTTTACTGAAGATAATTTATACATTTATAAAAGGGATATCTTATTAGGTGGAAGCTCTGTTGAAGTGTGTTTACTGTGCTTGCAAATGACAAATAACTTTTTTTTTTTTCCTTCTTCTCAATAGGATGCAGGACAGAAGAGATTTGGTGCTATTTCCTGTAATATTTGTGGAATGCTTTATACTGCTTCAAATCCGGAGGATGAAACCCAACACCTGCTCTTTCATAACCAGTTCATAAGTGCTGTAAAATATGTGGTAAGAAAAAAAATATTTTCTTCCTATATACTAGTTACAATTCATATTATTACATTGTCACGTTTTAATAAATTAATATCACAGGAGGCCACAAGTCCACTTTTGGAAATAGTTTCCAAAGCCGTAGCAGACAGACTGTACGTCACTTATAAAGGTATTCAGTAGGATAGTGATGTTGCATTGCTCTTGTATTCTGTCTTTTACAATTCCTTTGTCTTGTGGTATGGGGACGTGGTGGTGATAGGAAGACAAAGTAATGTTACTGTTTGAAAGTGCTAAATATAGGCTGCTTCTTGCAGTGGTAGGATTAATTGTTAGATAAAGACCTGACTGTTTTTGTAATCGTGTAATGTTAGATGGCTTCTAAATTTGTCTTAATTATGTGTAATTAAGAGAGAGACTGCCTAGCAATCTAGTTGATATAACATAGTAGTGTATCGAATACCAAATTTACAGTGTGATTGTAATCTTTAAATATAAATTTTAAATATTATTCCATAGGTTCATTATATGTGCTATAGCTGAGTATCTCTTGTATTAAAAGATTTGAAAAACTTTCTACAATTTGAAGGACAGTGTAAAATCAGCTATTTCACAGTAGCTGATATTACAAGACTTCCAGGAAATATCTGTTCACATGTCTGAAATCCAGAACAGAATCCACAAAGTCTATTTTCTTTATCACACATGTTACCTTCAGTACTCTACACTCGAGTAGATAAGACCTCCAGGATAACTGAACTGAGGCCACCAATTCATTTCATGTATGTACCAAATGGCAGTTGGGCTACTCTTAAATCTCAAGCTCAATTTTATCCTATGATTCATAAATACAAAAATACAACTTCAGAGCTAAAGTGTTTGAAACTATGTAGTAAATAGTTTTGGTATTTGTTCTGTTCTTGGTTAGTTTTTGCTTAATAATCCAGACATCTTAAAAGATCTTTTCTGATGTGCAGTAACTACATTGTAGGATGAGACTGGGCAGAAATGTTTCTCCATTTTATTCTTGTTTGTCTTCCCCCTGCAACCCCAAGTATTTTAGGATCTTGAATGTTACCAAAGTTGTAAGGATAAGTCATAGAAGATGGTGTTAGTTCTTTTGGACAGAAGCTGGCATATGAGTTCAGTAGTTATTCAAAGATGCTAGGTTCATGTGGTGGAAGGAAGCTGCACTGAAGTTTGAAAGTGAATATTTCGGAGCTTGAAAGAGCTGAAATTTCTCATGTGTATGTACGTCTAGAGTAACAGCATGATTAACAAAAAAGTGAAAGAGCAGACTGCCTTAAAACAGATATAAATGACTATACATAAAGTTAGAGAAAGTTTACCTTAAATTTAAAGTATACTTAATGTTTCCTCAAATGCTAGGTATGTCTTTAAAACTTCACAATTTTTATTCAGGCAAATTGTTTGTATTGTCAGTTCAGTGAGTAAACATTTCTATTTCTGAAATCTATTAGGAGTCTAGTTGTGTTTCATGACAGAATGCAATGGAGTGAGGACGTAGCTGGTAACTGTAGAGTATGATGCAAAAGGAGTCCTTTGAGTTTTTTAATTCTCATCTGTGTTTTTTTCCTCATAAAATTTTAATTGACTCAGTTTTCTGCCTTGCTAAGTAGATAGATCTTTAATATTAATCATTTGACCCACAGTTGGTGGTTCTTTTTTGATTTTAGTAATGTCTATGACAGAAACATTCTCACCTCCTCTTAAAAATAATTTGAATTGTAGATAAATCTTCTTGCCATTGAATTGGTACACCATGTCTCTATTTGTTAATTCTTAGTTGCCCAGAAACACCAGAAGAATGATTGTTTGTTATCCTACTTCTGGTAGGTTTGTAGTGAGGATTTTTGGAAGGACAATTTGGAAGAGATTTGCTTGGTTTCTAAAGATTTCTATGTAGTTACTGTATTGAATCTATGACTGTGTTCCTTTCCCTGACACGAAGTGTTAATGGGACAGTAACATCATGCAGTTGAAAAAATGTACTAGAGAAGATCTCAGTTTGACTCAGGTGACCTTGGGATCTTACTATATTAGCCCTCTGGATGCTATTTTCTATGTAGTTAACACACTTGTCATTGCTGTTGATTTGGAGGCCATTTTGAAATGTTTTATAAGCATCTTTCATTCTCCTGTTATTGACATTCTTCATGCCATGTGATGCAGTCCCAAACAGACTTGAGGAGGCTTCTGTCAGCCTTTCTCCCTATTGTCTCTTGTTATGTGCCTGGTAGTTTTATTGATGATTCATTTCACAGAATCACAAAAAGATGGCTGTATACATTATCACACCAGAGCTTCTCTTGCTGTGAACTGTGAAAATGGAATTTATCATTGTCTGTGTCTAGACTGCCTGCATGAAGCTTGTTTTTTATTTGCCTTTATTTTTTCAAAGTACCGAGTAGCCAGAAGATAGTCTGCACATAAATAATAAACTGTTTATTCTCTTCAACAGAACATATTTTTAAATCTTTTTTTTTTTAATCTCTATTAAAAAATTCTTCTTAGATTATCTCTAGAAATACCATAATGTCCTCAGAGGTAGGACAAGGAGATGTTACTGAGAAACTCACTTTGTCACTGATGGCTGATAGAGACAAAAAGGAAATTGTGGGCATTATATGGAGAGAGAGAATTAGTCAAGTGTAATGGCATTTTCTAGATTTGGGAACAGAAGATTGTCTAGGACTGTTATGGGTTTCCTGAAGGGTGTCATTCTCTATTGACAGAAGTGTGGTAACTGAAAAAGCAAGAAGGTTAGATAGTCAAGGACAGTCCTGGAGCAGGAATAGGGCATTGTGAGATTGATCCACTACCATAGACAATGTAGGAATCTGTCTCACTATCCTTCTGGTTTCAGACATTTGAAAATCTCCAGAAAAAAAAATGCCATTCTAGCACGTGCTTGCATTGCATGATTATGTACACAAGTGTTAACACCAGTGGTAAAATTGTAGGAGGGATAAGTGGTTCAGTTTTGGTTTAAAAAAAAAAAAAAAAATCTAACCATCTCTCTGACACCATTTACCATCAATTTAATATCTCAGCAATTTTTTTTAACAGCTAAGCATTTTTAATGAGGTTTTAAGTTGCAGAGACAAATATTTAACTTAGAAAATGCCTGTGGATTCAGGTGCCTGAGGTGAATGCAGTTAATGTATTTGTATTTCAAGCTCATCCTCTTAGTTAAGAATATTTTGAGCTGAACAAAACTGGGAGAAGCTGTTGTTTGGGCTAATGGCTTATCTGTCTAAGATTTAAGTAGATATTCTGCTGTAACAGCATCCAAGCCTATCTGTGAGGCTTGAAGATGTTGGTGAATGTCATATCATCTTAATGTTTCATGCTTCTCTTGATTTGCATTAATTCTGAAATTGATACATGTATACAAAATAAAACATAACATTTCAAATAAAGTTCTTACCGTTAGCTATCTTCTGTAAGAATCTTAGTTTAAACAGAATTAAAACAATAGTTATGTCCAAGAATCTTAATGCATTCTGCAGTCAAAATTTTCCATATTACACTTGGAGGAAGTAGAGACAGAACATCTGTAACTTGATGAAAGAGTCAGGATGAATAATGCAGTAGACCCATTTCTCTGCTACAAATTATCATAAAAATTCATAATAAACCTGATTATTAGGAGAAAATTTTACAAATGCTTTTCTTAGTGAAGAATTGTACAGTAATAATTAAGTTTTCCTCACTCTCTCAATATTTTTGGGGGAAAAAATGATACAAGAAAAATACACTACCAGTTTTCATCTATATGTACTCATTTGGGAAATAGTTCCTGTTTGTCTCTACTCCATGACATACATACATACATACATATATATAAAAAAGCAGGTTTGCTGAAAAATTTACTACTCTTACATAAGGACTTTTATAATGAGGAAATGCACAAACAGTCTATCATGTCTTCTAATTTATTTATTGTTATATTTTTAAAGACAAATCTACATCAGACATTATCTTAAACTATAAGCAGAACATATTTTGTATGAAACTGAGCACCAGACGTTTCAGCTGCAGTGCTTGTGGAGCCATCTTTCCCACTGTATTCTAGATTGGTTGTTACATACATACATAATACCCAGTGAAGGCAATGCACTGCACGCCATAGTTGTAATTACTGTCCATACTGCTGTGTCCCGGTGCAGTAGCAACTGCTATGCTGTATTGTCCTTTTTGTGAATTATTTTTTTTTCTTTGGTAATTTTATTGCCATTGCACTTCAGTAAGCAAGCACAGTCTTGTCTGAATTTTGAGGAAAAGGTACAGGATAGTTTGAAACACTCAGGTAGATTAAAAATCAGTTAGCTTTTCAGGGTATATTTTCAAACTGTTTGAAGTACTGGTAGGATAAGCAGCCATGACACGGTGGGGAGGAAGGCACCACAGCTGTTAGCACACGATGGGGCTCTGTGCAACACTGCTCTGCCTTCCTGTGGCGATGAGGTTATATGAGCCACGTTACAGCTACTTACAGGTAATCTGCTGTTAAGCACAGGCTTCCAGCGTCAGGAAGGGGTGGTGTGGCCATGTTTTACTCCAGGCCTTGCCGAACATGTGTCCTGACAGGAACGACAACTTTCCTTTCAACTTGATGCATCACAAGCTATGTACGTGAATGCTTGGGTGTCTTGTTCAACGAAAAGTCTTAGTGCCCTGAAGTAATGTCAAGCAAAAAGGGAAAAAAAAAATTCTGACATTGTAGTAGAATATTACAAAATACATTGCAGATACAATGCTTTTGTTTCTTCCTACAGTAATACCTTGTTGACTCCTAAGTTAAGGAGTCCTACTTTAGGTCTCAGTGATTGAAATACCTTTCAGGATTCTGTGTTTTGTTTCAAGTCTTGTTTAAAAAAACCAAAAACTTAATAACTGTGGTAAGGGAAATCATCTTCTGACCACATGGAAGATACTGGTACTAAAGTGCATTTGATGTATTGTAGATATTTAATAGGATCTGTCCCAGCTGAAGCTATAGAATATTTTCCTTAAAAGCTTTGATGTTAGAATATGAAAGAGCTGTGACGAATCTTGTGCATCATTCCCATTAGTCTGATTTAAAGGAAGCACAGTTCGTTCCTTACTAAGACTGAACAGTAAGGATACTGAAGAAGCAAAGCAGATAGATGAACTATCAGTTTATTTGTTTGAAGTACACAGAGCTGCATCAAAAACAAAGGTACAAGGCTTGAAAGTGTCCTTTCTGATGTAAACCAAATGAACTGAAAGTCTTGGATGAGCTTAGGGTTTACAGAAAGTTTTTGAAGAACTTCATCTAAAATACACATTTTTGAATAAATTTCGAAGTACTTGAATTTAGAATTTACCCTTCCTGTGATCTAATGCTATAATGATACAGAGCTAATCACTTAAGAAAATAAATAGCCAGATGACAATAAAAATAAGTTCTAAGTATTAGAGTAACTTTATCTTTCCATTTTGGCAGTAGGCCCGCAACATTCTGAATACTGTAATGGAAGGACTGTCAGATGTGTTGCATTTTTCTGCAGGCATGTTGAGTGATGCTCACAGATGGATTAAAGTAGGCTATCGAAAGCTTTTGTAGGGCAAACAGGTAGCCAGAAGGCACTGAAAGATGAAAAATGAAGAGAGGATGGTGTTTTTTTGAAGTTGGAGAGGCAAACTCCATGCCTTTTCTAACAGAATCAAAGCACAAGTCACAATCCCACCAATGGCACTTTTCTGCTTTCCTGGACATTGTAGCACTGCTGGTCATTGCCCTTCATGTTTAGGTCATAATACAAATTCTAATAGTTGTCTTGGCATTCAGTGCAACTGCTGCTGAGCAGAAAGGCAGGCAGGATTTAAATGGTATCTGTGTTGCAACTGTTGCCTTGCTGGGTGTTAAACTTGTACTTAAATAGTTTCAGGACTTCCAGCAAGCAGATGAATTTCTAAAATTGTTCTTTTCATGTCTCGTTTGGGGTAACAGATAAAAATCAGCATGATTACATTGAGATACAGATCAAGTGTTATAACACCTAAGTTTGTCATTTTTTGTGGTAGTATGTACGGCATTCATTCAGTGCCAAATTCCATTGCTTGGTCTTTAGCTGAACATTATTTTGTGGAAAGGTACAGATTTCAATGAGAATTATTCCATCGATATTGTTTCTTCAAAGGCTTTTTTATTTAAAGTTGCTTTGAGTTAGACTTGTAGATCAGCCTTTTTAGTGGCTGAAGTTACTTCTGCATTCAGTACTTTTAGGTCCCGTCAAAGCAACTTGATTTCTATTATCTACCAGTCCCATCTTACTAGATTTAAGTGGCTTTTTTGTTTTGTTTTTTTCCATGCAGGTACTGCTCATTATTCACCACGAGTGTGGATCTGAAGAAGAGTTAATTACCTCTATTTTTTTGAGTATGTTTATACTTCAGATACACACAACGTAGCCTCCTTCCCCATTAGATTCTTAGAAGGTAGTTATAATTTTTTTTTTATAGTATCCTTCTTGTGGCTTTATTAGTTATGATCAGTAACAAAATAAACTATTCCTTACATTTTGGGCAACTGCATGCCAATCAGTTCATTTAGAACCTCCTGGAGGTCTTTCGCATGCCAAACTTTAAAACTGAGTGTGCATTTGTGGAGGTAACTATGTTAAAAAGAAATCTTTCAATAAAACGTAGGATTCTTTCCATTCACTGGACTCTGGAAAATAAATATTACATAGGTTTGGAGATCAGTTATGTGAGCCGAGTTTGCTGCTTCAATTTTAAAATTCAGTTTGCACCGCAGTCCTTGGGGGAAAAATCTAGTTGGGAAATAAGACAGTTTCCTAAATTGTTTCTAGTTATAGTTAGGCTATTGTATTCTACAATAAATAAGATCTTATTATATCTATTGTGCTCATTTTAAAAAGCTAGCTGAAGTTTCCTTCACTGGCAAAACAACTGCTAAATAGTTTGAAGTCTCTGCCTAAGTTCAGTGTCTAGAACAATAATATGCAATTTCTGTTTGTAAAAGTACATCTTGTGTATGGTTTAGATAAACTTCTGTTTTATTTAGGGATGGAAAAAGGAGAGAATTCTGGCTGAATATCCTGATGGGAAGATAATAATGGTTCTTCCTGATGACCCAAAATATGCACTTAAAAAGGTATGGTGAAAAGGATTGGACTTATGTGTCTTATTTTGTTATTTGATATTTTAATATGAGTAATGAGGATGTAAAATTTGTAGAATTTATGTGGGAGCAGGGAGCAGAAGGACTCAAAACTGATGTGGTTCTGTCTGTAGCTTTCTCCACAAACAGGTTAGAGCTCTCACTCCTACACACTGCTGCACTCTTCATAGGGGGAATGGGTCTGAGCTAGAATGGAAGGTGGGGTGGGAACAGCATCAAGCAACTGAATTAAATTTTTTTTTTTTTTAATATACAGAATGTCTGCCAGATACTTTGTATAATAAAAAATGTTCTACTCTATTTAAACAAGTTGAAATGTATTGATCTTATTACACAGCATGAATACCTGCACCATTCCCTAGATGATTTTCAGCTAAGAAGAGATATAGTTAAAGTGGCCTCACTTCCATTCCCATGTGCAAAGTAGGATCAGCCCTGGTTATGATGCATCTGATAACTTTTTAAAACTTCTACTTTTTAAAAATAACTTCTTGAGTCTTTGTTGCGGTACTTCACAAATTTCCCCTAAATGTCCAACAGAATCTCCACACTGCAATTTTAGCTCATTCATGGAAGTTGTACTTCCACAGCTGTAGGTTACATCCTTCTTTTCCTTTTTGCAACAGCTTCTGTGTTCCTGAACAAACTGATTTTTTTGCCTGTAGAAGTTTGAAGGGATGTGCTGTTTTTCAGTCTTCTGTAATATTTTATAGAGCTCTAATGATTGTCATACAGTCCTACAGATTATTTCCATTTGTGCCATGTCTCACTCCTCTTTTGAAACTCGCTATCTAAATCTGAGCACAGTACACTGGTGGGGCGTTAGAGCAGAAGGGTACTTCAGCATTTTGCTGGCTAGCCTGTGTTCATACATCTTCATATGGCATTACATTTTTCAGTAGCATGGCATTGATTCATGTTTTGCTGCTGATTTGCTATGACCAGTAAGTACTTTTTCACAGTACTGCAGTCACAGAACAGCTGAGGTTGGAAGGGGCCTCTGGAGGTCACCTGGTCCAGCCTCACTGCTCAGGCAGGGCCACCTGGAGCTGGCTGCCCAGCAGCACATCCACACTGCTCCAGGGAGGCTGTGCAGCTCTGTCCGTGGAGGTTTTCAAAACCCTGAGCTAGCCTGATCTGATCTCACAGCTGACCCTGCTTAGAGCAGGAGCTTGAATCTCTTGAGGTATTTTCCCACCCGAGTTACTCTGCTATTCCATGGCTCCAGATAATATTATTTAGATTTTTTTTTTTAAATTGTTGGTTGTACTGCTGAATCTGTGTTTTAATGTGTTTCTGGTTGTCCTAAAATTAACAAGCTGTAAGCTTGAACGTTTTAATTGTGTAAGTCAGGAATTTTAATTGATTCCCTGAGATGGCTCTTTCTGATGTTGTGACTGAAGTGGGTTTTCTTTAGACTAAAATTGAATTTTCTAAGTTGCTGTACTGAAAAAATAATCTACGGCTTTTCTTATGGCATTTAATGCAGATAAGTTTGTTTACTAAGTTTAGTTTTTCTGGTGTTTTTTCTGAATTTCAGTATTACATCTGTATAAAGTTTTGCATGTAGTTGCATTTTCTTTTTTTTTTTTTTTTTACTAAAATGGCTGAGAAAAAAAAACACAACTTAAAATACCTAATTGGGGCAGAGGAAAAGAAACTGTAGCAAATGAAGTCATTTAGGACAGAGTTCTCTCTAATCCTATGTGGTTAAGGTTGAGGGAATCTCCAGTGGTCAGCGCTGTGGATGTGTAATAGCACTTTAAGAAAGGTGACCTAATGTTTCAAGTCAACTAATCTGAATTGTCATTAAAAAAAATGGTGCAATGTTAGGTGAGAAAATAGAGTAGATGATGCCATGAATTTTTGAAGTTATTTTAAAAGCAAGTTTGGAAAATTTTCATTTATATAACGTCATATATTCATAGCATCAGTAATTCCAGTATTGTATTACTAATGTAACTACAGCGTGCGTTAAATAAGCTTATGCCATTTAATGAACTGCATAGAAAAGGGCACGTTATTTCTGACTCCTTTAAGTGATGAGATGTTAAAAGCTGGACTTGTGTGTTGCACATTCCTTAGAATAATCCTTAACTTCTGGAATAGCTTTTGGTGTTTTAGATAACTTAATGTGTTCCTGTAAACCTGTAATTTTTATGTATATTTGTAAAAATGTATATTTATACATGCGTTTCTTATGCAGCATTTCAACTTCTTTTGACAGGTTGAAGAAATTAGAGAAATGGTAGACAATGACTTGGGATTTCAGCAAGCTCCGCTCATGTGTTACTCTAGAACTAAAACTCTTCTTTTCATTTCCAACGACAAAAAAGTTATTGGCTGTTTGATTGCAGAGCATATCCAGTGGGTAAGTGATTGAACTGGAGAAAGGTAGTCTGGAAAAGTTGGTGCTTGGTGACTGTCTTCTTCAGGCATGCTGAAACTGTGGAATTACCTAGGAGTTCGAGACTAGCCATTTGGCAAATAAGTACAGACACTTCAATGACAGGTGCTAATAAGAATTGGATTTTCTTGGTTGATATTATTTTAAATCAGATAAGCTTTAGGATTTTGGGGGGGGAGGTTAAATCATTTATCAATCTATTCCAATTCTGAAACTGTTAACAAATTAAATTAGACGGCATTCTTTTTAGTGAGGCATTTAACATACACATGTTCAACTGAAATATATTACACAAGAATTGCTGTATTTAATCATTGTTGATGCTTTTATAAAGTAACAAATATTTTGATGTCACCTGCAGGGCTACAGAGTTATAGAAGAGAAGGTTCCAGAAGTTAGTTCAGAAAATGAAAAAGTCATATTTGAAAGACAGAAAGCATGGTGCTGTTCAACGTCACCAGAACCTGCTATCTGTGGGATTAGTCGAATATGGGTATTCAGCATGATGCGTCGAAAGAAGATTGCTTCTCGGATGATAGAGTGTCTTAGGTAATACCAAAAATGTTTCCTTGGTTATATGAGTTCGATAGACCGTAGTCCAAGACATTTATTGCATTCCTTCGGGTCTCAAGCTTGCATTTTTACGTTTCCATTGATACTGGGAATGTAGACGTGAGCACAGTGGATGATTCCAGTATTCCGTGGCGTTTGGTAACTAATTGAACTCAGTATTCTACAGTAGGTTGTCTTAACAGTAGCCTTTATACTAAGTGCAGTTGTAATGAGCCAGCCTAGCCGACTGCAGATGAGCTTGGGTAAATGCCTCCAGGGTAATTACGAGTGGAGGAAGTGAGACTGTCTTTGGCCAGAGTGTCTGAGGTCAAAGTGCTAAGGACTGTGACCTAATCATTGGCCAAATGTCCATTCCTTAGGGGTAGCAAAGGGGAAAGAGCAGAAACAAGTACACAGAACTATTTGATACAGTCTAGTGGCTAATAGTTGTACTTAGGTGATAGTTTTAACCTTTTTATTTTTTTTTTGCTTTGCTCGAGTTCACTGAGACTTCTGAGACATTTTTAACTTCCATGGAGCTTTAGGAGCTAGTAATGAGTGTATTCAGCTGAAGACTAAGTACTAGATGCATAAAAGGACACGAATATTCACAGTGCTGTTCAGACAAATGTTAAAAATGTTGAATCTCCAAACCTTTGTTCATCTTTTTTTTTTTTTTCCCTGTTCTCTGGAAGTTCCTAAACATTAAGGTACTTTCTTCTAGTGACATTTCTTAGAAATCTGAATCACTGTCCTGAGTAATGCCCAAACTACCCAAGTCTTGTTATTGCTGGGCTGTCAAGTTTGTGCCAGCTAGCCTCATCCTGTGGAGTTTGCGGCACGGGTGCTCCTGTGTCTGCCAGTCTTCACCCTCTTGGGCATTTGAAGAGCCTGTCAAAGCTGTTCCACAGCAAAATGAATGCATCCAAATGGCGGGTGCAGCAACTAGAAATTTCCTATCAGGTCACATTCTATCTGAACTATCAGCTGTAAAACAGTATTCAGATAAGCATATTGCCATGATGATCTTGGGGTGCTTTTCTTTCTGAAGGCTGACTTTTAATTTGCATATTCAGTAGTTTCCTATAAACTATCTCAGACGGAAGGACTTCTTCCCAAAGCAATGCTGGAGCTGCTCCCTCAGTCACAGTAAAGGATCCACGGGGTCATTTTTAATGGATTGCTGCTGCTATCAACAAGAGGTGTCGGTTTTCCTCTTAGCTGTGCACTGCACCTCACCTTTTAGTCTTCTGGTGCTTGTTTGGCCTTCCACTAGATCATTTTTAGTTTATTAAGTAGTAGAAAGCAGGTTCACCCAAAGGAGCCCTGTTCTTCTGATGCCCAGTTAGTTGGTTTGCAGAAAGGCTGAATGTGCGCCGGGGTTGGTGTAAAGGAGGCAGCACAGGAAGTTGGAGAAGGCGATGTAAAGGAGCGAGGCTTGCTTTTTCATGTCAGTAAGCAGTTGGATCTGCTCAGCTGCTGGTGGAGCTTCAACGTCTGTCTTCCTGAGAAAAAGGCAGTATGAACAGGATGATTCTGGTAGCCAGCTAAATCCCGACTTCAAAATGTTGAAGGTATCCTAGCAGAAGTTAAGTTCACTTTGAGAGTGTCTGCTCCATTTCACTTGAGCTTGCAATGCTTGGAGTCAAAAATAAATAAATAAATCCAGTCAGACAGTTTGAGGACCTTTCAAAATCATCTTCCTTAATACATAGTAATGAGAAGGCAATAAAGCTGGTAATAATTGAAGAAGACTTTGTTGCTGTTGTCTTTTCCTCAAGATTTAATGGAGATGTCCATATATGATAGATGTTAACAGTTGCTCTGTAAGTACCTGCAAGTATATTTTACCAGAAATCAAAAAGTTAACTTTAATGGGAGTTTCTTCTGTTTCCAAAGAGGCTTATTCTTTTTTTCCCCTCATCAAGGTCTTAAAGCCTGAGATCAGTTTTCTAAGTTTAGCCATCCAAAAAAAATACAGTGGTATCCTTGATTCTTTCCTACCTTCAAGTAAGAATAGAACATACATACAATATTTTCATGAAGTTAAACAGATGGAATCTTCATGTAATTGTTACTGAAAGTGTATCACTTACGAATTTTGTGCTATGTTCTTAAATGTTCTAAATTAATCCAAGCTGTGCTCTTATCCAAATGTCCAATGTTTTGTTTGTTGGTTATTTGTTTCTTCAAACCAGAAACTTTAAATTTCATCTGGTCTGTTGAGACCCCTCAGTAAGGACCCTAACTGCTTTGCAGCTTACGTTTTCGTTCCTGGTGATTGTAGCCATAGTTCTAGCAGTGTCTTTTCTGTGGAGAAACAGTTGAAATGATTTCAGACCTTTTTTAAGCTCTGAGATTAAACTGTTGTTGCAACTCGGATGAAATTGCCCTCTACAAACATTTTCTTCTAAGATACTAAAACCTTCCTAGCAGAAATGATTCCTTTTGCCATTTGGAAAGAGGAGACAGAGAATATAAATCGAGGTTTCTGAGGGGTTGTAGCCTAACAGCATAAATACTCTTAGAGTATTTCCTGAGGGTGATTAATGTGTTGTGTTGTTTGTTTTTTCCAAACAGGAGCAACTTCATATATGGCTCATACTTAAGTAAAGAAGAAATTGCTTTCTCTGACCCCACTCCTGATGGAAAACTCTTTGCAACGCAGTACTGTGGCACCGGCCAGTTCCTAGTATACAACTTCCTCAATGGACAGCATCAGACTTAACTGCTCCGGAAGGAATTCCCTTTTTATTGGGGGACTTCTGCCAAAATGTACTGAATCGATGCAGACCTTACGCAGAAGCCAGGGCCATTTTTCTTACCGTGAACTCAGGACTGGTAACAACCAAAAGGTTGTACTATTTTATTAAAATTGTAAACAATGCAGTAATAGGCTAACTTTGTTTTTTTAAAAGAAAGATATTTTATTAACTTTTACAGAAGTTTGATTGTATTTTATCTAGTTAGTCATGTTTACATGCAGCAGAAAATTGTTCATAGTGGACTGTAAACTAAAATGCAAAGACTATAGTCTCACTGATGAGTACATGCTGAAGTTCTTAATGTGGTGATATACCAGTGCTTAAATACCACGGGTGGGTGAGGCAGCTGAGGCTGCTTAAGCAACAGAGTCCAAACCTGAGCTCCCTCACACCAGGGCAGGAGGCGTTACAGCGTGCTGGCCGAGGGCACTAACCGGGCAGGCTGCACGGTGGCTCCTGGCATGCATCCTGCACACGGCCGGGAGTAAGGGCAGCCTGGGTGATGGCAATGGGGGAAACTTGTTTCACCTCCTGTCTCCCCCAGAGCAGCTGTCAAGCGAGAGGTGGAATGAAACCCCCAAGGACCGATGTGCTCTTTGGTTTCCTCCAAGTGCTGTACTGAGTATATACCGTTGTTAGCGGACTTCACTTTGATACTTGTCACTCCTTCATAAAGCTGTCCTCTTTTAAAGGGTTTGTATGTTGAAAAACTGCTGTGGCCTTTCTTGATCTGTACATAATGTAGATAGATTAAAAATAAAATTCTTGATAGCTTTTTTTAAAGTTACTCTGTATGGATACTGAGTGTGAATGAATCTTCAGTGTACTTTATACTTCTGTTTATGTAAGATATTACCTTAGCAGCTAAAGGCAGCTGCTGTGTGTTGTGAAGCACTCCTTGGAAAACAGTCACTGCATTCTTACCTGTTTGGGATCAGAATCACCTGATTGACAACGCATTTGGATTGAATGCTTATGGTCGGTTCCCAGCAGCTCTGGCTCAGTAGCAACCTGCTATGAGGTAAGATGGGAGGTGATAATTTCAGCCTTGAAAAATGGCTTAAAACCCCTACTGTGGGACAGGTAAGATTCAGGTGAAATTTAAGCTTTCGGTTTGTTGTAATTTTGGAAGTTAGAGTGCAGTTAGGCTGCACTGGTTTGTACTGTGCTGTGCACTGCCCACACATGACCTTGCTCTAGGGCTAAGCAAAGAACCAGTGCCACCTCTGAAACATCGTTTGGTGGGCTTGAAAATGAAGTGGGTGATGTGTGAATTCTAGTCTGCAGAGGCTACGACTGGTAGGTTTTTAAGGGGATTGTGAGCCACACCGCAAAGGGCTTTGTCAGAAAACTGGTACACAGAAAGCCTAAAGGTGACGAGGCTGGTATTCACAGCTTGTGTTCCTCCTACCTGTTGTGTGTCTGATGCAAAGCTGCTCTCAGATCACAAGTACCCAGCCTGAAAAATCTGTAGTACTGGCACTATGCTGAATTAACCTTTTTATTAACATTGAGTAGCATGCAATGTAGCACTATGATGCGAGTTTCTCAGGTATAAGCACTATGTTTTAAGACATTAAAAAACAAAACAACACCAACAGCAAATTTGTCTGGTGCAAACAGTTAAAATAGAGGCAGTCTTAAATGGTAACTTAATATATTCAAATTTAATGAAAGCACATTATAAACATACCATAGCCACAACTTCAGACAGTTTCAGTTCATAAACAATAACATGAGGTAGACTGACTAGTGAAGCTAAATTCACCAAGTTTTTGGTTAAGAAAACTTTACACTAGGAAAGCAACATTTTTAACCCTCCTCCAAAAGTCACAAAAAGCAATTACATAACTTAAGCAAAAAGCATTTGAATATGATTCTTTATATCTTAGTTTACATTCAAATTTAACCTGTGAATAGACAATAACATCTCCAGGTAAAATATAACGCTGGCCAATTCAATACATTCATAGGAATGGCCTTGATGGTGAGGCTTAAACCAAAAATGGAATAGCGATAACCCGGATGTCAAATAATGGTATCCTTTCCAGGAATTCACAGGCAACAAGATAAAAGTTTTCAACCGGACAGGCCTACAGGGTTTGAGCTTATTAGTATTCTCTTTTCCATTCCAAAGCCCCTTGCTTCTGCATGGCAGAGAGAGAGTTAAGGAAACTGGTTTACTGTTACTAGCTAAAGGAAGGCAAATATGCTGGCATTCTGATTGAACGCTCAACCTTCAGGACAATTTTGCACTGCTTTACCAGAGGGCTAGCTTGCCATAGTAGTCTCAGCACCTGGACTTCTAAGAACTTAGTGCAAACATCACAAATGAAAGGGAACCTATTCCTGACTGCTCGGTACCTCAAACTTCCACATCACACTGAGACTCGGGGTGTCCTCCAGCCCTTCTGGCAAAACCAGAAACACTGGAATGCAGTCAGGTGGGTACCAGAAGTTTCAAGAAACATCAACAAGTGTTAAAAGAGATAAGGCAGGTTGTGTCTGAAGGAAAATAAACGTGCAGAACTGGGTTGTTCACTTCAAATTTGCCAAATGTACAGCATCAGAGTTAAGCTACGTTAACACAGATACATGCAAACCATTTTCCTTTAGCCTCAGTCAAATATATTATTTTTTTTATCTGTAAACATCTTGTCACCAGATAAAGAAGTTGCTCAATTAACACTACTTGTTTGTTTGTTTGTTTTAAAAATGCAGCTTTGGCAGGTCCTTCTCCAATGAGTTGCAGGTCAAGTATGAAGAAAGATATGTTAATTTCATTGCTTTGGGGGATTAAATGAACATACCTGAACCTCTTTTAAATACATGCTGCAATTTTCTTTTTAATGAATGTGTTATGATGTGTAGTGAAAGATATTTTTTGAAAACATACAGAAATACCAATTGGGTAACCAATGTTAACTGCACGAGGAAAACAGTGTACCGGTATGCTTCAACCCTGACAACCAACTTGTACTGCGCCGAGTTCTTTCTGAAACAGCTTGCAGGTTACTGAGTCTTGCTCAGTACCCCCAATACATGCCTGTCGCTACGCCCACTATCTACAGGGGTTAACCAAACGAAGGGCTGGAGCCAAGGAGGTACCTAGCGGGGTGCAGTAGTGCTGCTGGGAGCACCTGTGTGCACAGTGCCTGCCACACATTTGCTGATTTGTTCAGGTTTAAGTAGTAAACTTTGAACACCTGTGGAAATTTTGCCAAAGACAGTTTCAATACGTACACAATTACAAATCTTCAACTAACACTGCACAGAGAACAAGACTATTCCTTTTAATACAAATACCTACGTTACATTGTAGTTTCAAACCCCTGAGTAGTACCGTACCGAAGTACAGAGCTGAAGAGAAACAGTGGGCTCTCCTCCACGTATCGTCAATAAATCCCATATGCTGCGTTGAGTTTCTTGTAACACATTCAAGCTAGCAGCTGCTAAGAGCAGCCTCTTCCCCTAGCTCAGCTGAAAATAAAGAGAATTCTTCATCGACCAAATCACGTCCTCTTCCCAGATCCTACGCCTTGGCTGGCTGTGTGATTAGTGTCAGCGGTTGTGACTGGTGAGAAAATAACGTGAATCCACGATCCTTGAAATCGTAACTGCTGTGATAATTTTATACCTAGGAATAAAGCCTACTTCAGAATGCTGGGGAATCCTTTAGGGAAGTCTAGATAAATATTGGTTGCACTTTGCTCCACAGTGATTGTACTTTTTTAAAAAAAAGTTCTTTTTTTTTCTTTGTTATCGGTGTCTTATCGAAGCTTATATATGGCGTCCGGTAAGAAAATAGAGTGGTTTGTCATCGCTGCTGTTAGCAGTTTGAAACTCATCCCGAAGTCGGAACTGCCACTCGTCCTCCAGCTCCAAGCGGACGATCGTCTGCCGTAGCGAGCTTCTGTCTTGACATATGACACACAGCGTGGCACCTTCAATTGAAAAGCACATTAGATCGTCTGTACAATCACAATTCTCTTTTCTCAATTCATTGCCCTACATATTAGTGTAAGTGCAAGGTGTCACTATCAGCTGTAGCAGAGAGCATGAACTTGGGTCCAAGATCCTTAAATCATTACTGATGTCATTGGTATCAGCGGCTCCATCACCCCGCTGCACCCCAGCATGTGCAGCTGCCTCAGCACAAGAGGGTGGAGGCTCAGACACCACCACAAATGCACCAGAGCTTTCCAACATGTTTTAGCTTTACTGAATGTGTATGGCAATTCGCTGTGTTACTACTAAGACAAAACGATGAATAACGATTTTGGCAAGGTTTATGAAGCTGTGGTAGGGGTAGACCCCACCATCTGCCAGCTAAGAGCTGCCTATCCTACAGGACTGAGTATTTACTGCCACCGTATAGATGACTAGAGTAGAATTTCTCATCTTCATCAGTGATGTCTAAACTCTCAAGTTGCACAGTGTGTAACTCCCTGAATGATTTCCATATATCCTTGTTTTTGTGCTCCTGTCTCTGCTGTCACTTTAAAATAATGTAATGAACATGATTTATCCAAGCTTAGCTAGGGTTCAGTTACCCGCACTTGCTACTAAAGGGGCAGCATTTTACGCTCCAAAAATAAACAATCCATCTGCTTCTCTTGAAAACGATGGCAGCAGCAACTGGAAATGGAGCTGTTAATGAACCTGTTTGTTCTTCTACCTTTTCCTCTGTGCTACCACTTCACAGGCAAGCAAAGCAACATGGATGTCCCGCAGAGCAAGGTGATTACCTTTCAGAAACCTGAACCGCTTGAGGAGGTCTGCACCCACGAAAGAGTCACAGAGATAGAGCAGAAGTCCGCTGAAAAACACCCCTTCACAGTTGACGTTGACTGAGTGCGGGCGGGAGCTAACATAGCATATAGCCACCTGGAACAGAAGGGGAAAAGACAGCCAGCCCGTCTCTGTTAGCAAATGCCTGAGCAGGGCTTTGAGCAGAACGGAGGAAGAACTTGTGGTAACAGATGAGTAAACATGCTGCTGAAAATACAATGGGAACCCAAAGCAGTACTGAGCAGACTTCTCCCAGGAAATAACATGGTGGACAAACTTCTAGACTAATTCAGACTTGGTCACAAAGTGTGAAATACATCATTTTGGCCCCCTGCATTCATTCCGTTTGATTTCCCACTGCTCTGTGAATTACCTGCTTACAGCAACTATAAGGCTATTCAGGTTGTTCTAACGAGGATACGTTTGTTAAACACAGTAAGAAATTCCACAGGTACTGAAACTAGTGGTGACACTCCATCTCCTTTGTGCAGGCATGTGTCTTTTGCTGACCACAGGCACCAGCTAAGTGGTTGCCAGCACTGGGGCTCTCTGCAGTTCAGTGCCGTGACACTTTCTGTACTGAAGGGTTGTAGTTGTACAGACAGCTATGGAGCACACCTAATGTCAGGGCAGAACGGCATCATCTCGGGGCTTCTGCTTCACATGGAATATTATTTCAGATGGACATGCCCCGTTCCTTTGTAAATACCGCCAATTCATCACAAATCTTTGGTCTCTGCCCACACCACCCAGCGAGGCGGTTTTACTTCAGCTCACACGCCAGAGCCTCACTGTTTTACATCATCTTCAAACGCTACCCTTGCTGCTGAGGGTCCGCAAAAGAAGAGTTTTTCAACCTAAAGAATGATGTGGCAATAAAGGTTGGCGTCTACCGGTCCCCGTTACCCGGTGTATTTTGTACCTCAAGTCCGATGTTCAGGTAGCAGTCAATGGCCAGTACCGGGTTCTTGAAGTTGTGAATGGCCTTGGGGAAGAGTTTGTACGTCGCGTGTTGAAGGAACTTCTCCAGGAGGAACTGCGACGGGGCTGCCAACAAGGTGTGCTCACTGTCTGGGGCACAGACGTACTGAAGAGGCATTATTGGTGCCAGGCTGTCCGAAACCTGCAACAAAACCAAGGAGAGCAACTTTTAAGCCCCCTAAGTGCATCTTCTCTGCAAGAGTTCATCCAGTTAGGGAAGGGATCACCACAGCAGGAAGCGGGACAGCTAGGGGAAAGAAGCAAAAATGCCCACTTGATTTTGACACATTTGTACAGCACAGAAATAAATGAATTACTTGCTCCGTGGTTGCTAAGTACTTCTGTGGATAGCTGCATGCCTCAAGAAAGAATACCAAAATTCGGAGTCTGCATTGTCACAATGCCTTTCGTCGTGTCTTACAGCTCATGAAATACAATCCTCCTTGTGCAGAGTCACCCATTAAAAAATGTTTCTAAGGAAGAGTTTTCTCATAGCTCAATCCACTACAGACTCCACTGCAACCACAAGGAAAGGAAAATGCACAGCCAATGAAACTGACCTCTCAAAATACTCAAATCCAGAGTTTAGTCGGTTAAATCTGAAATATGGGGCTAAGTTTTCAAAAGAGGGATGACTGGCAGGGACACCTCCCACCAGACCAGGTTGCTCCAAGCCCCATCCAGCCTGGCCTTGAACACCTCCAGGGATGGGGCATCCACAGCTTCTCTGGGCAATCTGTGCCAGTGCCTCACCATCCCCTGAGTGAAGAATTTCCTCCTGATGCCTAATCTAAATCTCCCTTTTAGTTTAAAACTGTTTAGTTTAAAACCATTAATAGACTAGGAGGATTGTTGTTAATAATTTATAGTTAGCAATATATTTATTCTTTTCTATTTAGGTGGTAGCCCTACCACAACGTAGGCTGTGAACATCAGCTTTCAAATACGCCCTAAATAAACCTAAAGGGCTAAAAAATCATTCATTCTAAGGTAATCAGGTCCTGACTTTACCCTTAGTGTAGGATGGAGCACAACATACACACTCACCATGATTTTTGGCTTAACGACAAAGTCCTTTTGTCCTCCAACCTGGATATGTTTCTTCATGACACTGAAGTTGTTGAAGCGACAGATGAGGAGGCCACTACTGTTTGTCCTCAGATTAAAATCTACATCTTCACAGAAATACCTGGACATTAAACACAAGGTGACTGAACTAGCTGTGCTGCTGCTGGGAGTAAGCCAGCTTTCACACACCCTCGGCTAAAAAGCATCAGGACTGGCCTAGCAATGATTTCTGGAGACAATCCGATACGGTTCCTGTACAAATTCTCTGCCCAGCTCTTAAGAACCATTTCCTCAGCATGTTCCTGGTGTAGGGAAGCGATTTCTGGTAATCTAAAGACAAAACAAATCTTGACTTTTCAGCATGTCTGCAGGTTTCTTCCTTGTAGCAAGTTTGGCCGTGCCTCTCATCCTCGTCATGTACTGGCACCGAGCACTTCTTCCCCTCCCTTTTTTTTTCCTTTTTTTTTTTTTTTTTTTTTCATATTTTAGAGTTGACACATTTTAGAGCTCTGCAGTGTCCAGCCTCCATTTCGGAGTGGAGAAATGGGCAAATATTTGGCTGTGGGAGACAAAGCAGCAGAGACCTAACGCTTACCCTGCATTACTTCAGATGCGATGCTCCTGTCTGTGGGCTGACTCCCATCTCATGATTCAGCCAGGCAGAGAGCATGAAATCAAGAGCTCTGCAAGCCATGCCAGACCCCGGCTTGCACTGGCTAGCTACAGTTCCTCGCTCAAATACACGGGATCCCTGAAAATAGCAGCAGGAGATGCCCCAGGGCCAGAGAGTGGGTTTACTCTAAACTCACTTGGCCAAGATCAGGGGGACAGGGCATTCGCCAAGCCAATGTCTGCGATGAGAATTAGAGGTAAAGCCCCCTGACAACAGTGCTTTATTTAAATGCTTCAGGATGGAGTTAGAAGGAGGAGGGGGAAAAGGAAGTTTATAGCGGAAAGTTAACTGTTCATCTCTTCAACTGCCAGACCGGGTGGCAACAGGGAGGAGAGCTGACCGGAGGAAATGCCCGGAGTCCCTCCTCAGAGCACATGGCATAGCAATGCTCAGCCTCTGCCTACGCTCTTGCTCTCAGTCACACAACAGGCTCCTGCCTCTTACCAAGGCACGCCGGAAGCTCCACATGCTTCCTGTGACTGCTGACGTTTTGGCCTCTTCCCTCTATTACTGGTCTCCTCGTTATTTTTTTTTTCTCCTGAAGCTTTTCTTCTTTGATCCCTGCCTTTTCAGTCCTCTGCAGCCCTCCCCTGCCTCGCCTCACAGTCTCCCTCTGGCAGCTCTTTTGGCGCAGCACGCCCCACTGTGCTGGGATGGTGCACCTTAGCCAGGGCCTTCTGGTTTATCTCAAAAGCATTGAGAAGTACAGCGACAAGCTTCTCATCACGCCAACCCGCTTTACCACCAGCACGTATTGCCTACCTGTTCAGATCGTATTGCACATTCTGGGTCAGGTCTATGTTGAGCAGTATAAAGTCACGCACGTGGCACCTGGAGAACGGAGCCTTCGTTCTCCGGGCATTCAGCTTGCTGTTCCACTTCTGAACGCCCAGTATTGCATAGTGAACGATTTTGGGGGTGGCTTCGATGTGCTGGAGAACACTCTTCAAAGAGACGTTCTTACTGCTACCCCCAGGCTCCAGGGACTGGCTGCAAAATGTAATCACGGGCAGCATACAAACGTGGCTGATTACGTTTATAGAACATACGCTATATGTAAGTGCTTTTGTGTGTGCATACATGTAAATATATATGTGCGTAGTTAATGGGATGTATATGCAGGTCCAAGAAATTCCATTAACAATCACTACTGTTTATTCTCCATGCTGTAAAATATAGAAATAAACAAACACAGACTTCAAACAACAGCCAATTAATCTTATCCCCTCAATTTACTCATCTGAAGAAAACGGGCTCTTCAGCAGAATCATGTCTTCTGCAGTAATTTAGAAAAGGACAAGGAATCACCTCACGCACCATTTCTGGAAGGCTATTTGTTCTGTAACGAACAGCACGAGCACTGAGAGCAACAGCTTAAAGCCTTCTAAAAAGCAGGAGTTTCCAAAACCAACCTTTCATTGGTAAACATAAATTGAATCAAAACAAACGAGGGAAGCAAAATATTGAGAAATCACTCCAAATAGTCACTGAAAGCAGGAGTGGCTTTCGGCACAGATGTGCACAAGCAGAGGTTTGCTCATGAGGCTCCCTGTGGGACACGGATGTAAGGGCAGAGCCAGGTGGAAGCAAGTAACAGCGTTAGGTTGGATGTCGGTGGTAAGCGGGACAAAGCCTTCCCACTGCTCGGAGTGAGGGGCTGATGGAAGCAAGGAAAAGGCTGGTTTTTTTTTGGCATTTTAGGGAATATATCTAATGTCCAAGCGTGCCGTTCCTGGACTATTTGCCTAGTAATTGAGTAGATAATGACCGCTGTGAGGCCTTTTGGATAGCCTGCCTGGTGTTACTACATCAAAGTCACAGCCAAAAGCTGCTCTCTTAGCAGTGTTTTGAGTACACCCCCAGCAATCCCAGCTGCACTACTTTTCCAGCTGTCTGGCCGTTCACTTGCTGTCGGATGCTACAGATGAGCCTAAGCCGCAGGTGTGGGTGCTGACTGAAGCAGTGCTGCTGCCCGTGCTGGATCGGCGCGGGCAGCCCAGCGCTGGGTGGTGACTTACCTGGACTGTTCGTGGACGCTGTGCATGTTCCACAACACGCAGGAGTCATCCATGACCACAATGAACGGCCACACACACTGGCGTTTGACCCCCAGCTCCTCCAAGCGGTTTCGTTCCAGCTCTAGATTGTGGTAGGACAGCTCCTTAATCAGAAACCTGGCAGCACCTGAGAAAACACCGTAAAGGAGACAGGCAGAAATCTTGGTTTGACTTCATCAGTCTCTCTTCTCAAAGGCTACGCAATGAACTGCGATCATTACCCTTTATGAACTTAGTGCTCAGAACATCTTAGTTTAAAAAGAAATCAAAATGTCCCCTTTTCAGTGTGACTGAAGTCTAAAAGGCAAGATATGAAGAAAAGCAGACTTTTTAAGAGACTACAGAAAATGATTTAGTGGGCATTAAAAGAATAACTTGATTCAAAAAGTGTCAGAGATCTGCAAACTGAAGCTATTTAAAACTTCTTGCAGGAAGAACTCTGAAACTCCAGGAAAATGAAGTCCAAAGTTCAAGTCCCCAGTGTTCAGCTGCAGTTAATATTTAGCTTCAGCTAACAAAAAAAGAAAAATCTGTAAAATGTCTAGAATGAACATTCACACAGCAGGGCTGAGTAAAATGACCAAATACGGATGAAAACCCCAGAGATTTTAAATTGAGTGATCACTACAAATATCCATCCTGTGTCCCTAGCAGCATTTCTTTTAAACCATCACAGTCTGCACACAGACTGCTGTTATCACAGCACTGTGCAGCTTTTCACAACGTGATGCATATTGTCCAGCATGGATGTTGATATTTTCACAGCACCGACAGTGTCTCTTACCAACGCCAGCATTGTTGAACATGCCAGGCAGGACGAGCATGATGTGGTTGGGCCAGTATTTGCGGTACAGCGGCATTTCGTACTCCTTGACTACGAGGAGGTGAAGGTGGCTGATGCCTTCCATGGCGTGGTAGAGGTTCAAGAGGCCGTGTTCGTGACGTCCACTTGATGGAGTGAAGATTGGACTCTTGACTGCATTCAAATTCTGCTAGGAGACATTTTGCCAACATTACATAAAAAGCAGGTTATTCCTGACATGGATTTTTATTTATTATTTATTCTGGTCTTGAACATTATTGATCGTTGCAACACACCAGGACTGGGATACTAGGAATACAAATAGGGATGATTCTCTTCAAAAACTCCAGTTCTAAGGAGAGTTAGGCAAGAATTATGCAAAGGACTAATGTAAAATAAGGAAAAAAAAAAAAAGAAAAAATAAACCTGCCAACCACCACTGACTTGCAAATGTATGTCAGGCTGACTGCACTCAGCACATGCAGCCAGCAGATGGATGAGAGCAGCACACGCACCTTGTCAGAAACGAGTGGGAGACGCATGCTTTCTAGATGTTTTCCTTGCTTGCTGAAGACAAAATGGTTCTCTTTGGACTTGGGGATTATAAAATGCAGTTGAACCTCTTCTCCTAGCATTGAGGACGAAAATGTGAAAGCATGCAGGGTGGAGTCAGATACCTGTACAAAACAAAAAGAAGCGGGAGAAGGATTTGCAAGCAGGTAATCCAAAAGGAGTACTTGGCAAGCTGCTCTTGCAGTCACAATACTGGCAGCCACCAGAACATCCACAACATTTTCTTTCAGTAACTGAAGTTAACTGTATTATATTCTCATTTCCTCTACCATAAGCTATGTTGTTCAGGCATGTAACTTGCCTCGCTATTAAAACAGACAGCTTTCTGTACCAGTAACGATCTTTGGCCCATCTGGACTCTTCTGAAGTCTATTTGAGCTGGAAATTATTTGTCGGTATTTTCAAGGAGAAATGGAATACACACACACACAGAAAGATTTGTCCAAACAAATTTTCCCAAAAGATTCAAAGACCCGTGTCACATATGGGTCTGCCTCCACAGCAGAGTGCCCTGCCATTCACAGACAGCGGCAGCAGCAGCATGGCCGCCTTAGTGTGGTATTTTTCCATGAAGAGCACTCTTCTAAGCAGCTAAGTAACCAAGGCAGACCACCTCGTTAACAAGGCTATGAAGTATTTGGGTGAGCCTGAGTTTGCAGTGAGCCACGTACGTGTATGCAAGGTGCCTACATATCTGCTAAGACGTCATCCTCGAGAGGCACGTGTCTTACCTCAAGGTCAAATCATTTACTCTTAGCAGTCACCCCTCTATAATCTTTACTAAACAACTGAAATAATTAGCCTAAGTGGAGATGAAGAAAAAAAAAAGGGGGTTTATTTAGGTTCTGCTAGAGCATTTAGGTATCTCTTCCCCTCCTTAATGCTCAATATCCAGTGACTCCCCTTTGGATATCTAATTTCTCTGAGTTTAACTCTCATAATTCTATATACACAGCTCAGACGTACAAGTGGATATTCATATTTATTACTAGTCACTGTGTTTGACAAAGATGTGTGAAGGGAACAAAGGTGTCCTTTGGGAGGATTTGCTTGTGTCAACACACTGAATGAAGCATGAGGTTTCAAACAGATTTGCTGGGGCTGCCGTGTAATAACTGAGACTGTACATTTCCAGGTCAGCGTGCTAGGTTAATAACAAGCTGTTGGGAAAGATTAGTAAGCAAGAAAAGAATGAATTGAGATGAGAAACCTCCAAGTAAACCATTGCTGGTGGTTAATAATGTCTGAGCTATTAACCAGGAAAAATCTTACCTGCCAGCCTCCCGCGAGCATAGCTGTTTATTTTGGAGATCAAAAGATCAAGAGGATTACAAAACAGCTAAAAATGATCCTTTTTGTCCCGTGACTCGTAAGCTACTGTTGAGAAGCACGCACAACTACATACAAAGGGAGGAAGAAGTAGGCCTTCCAGTCTCCCAGCAGAGGTGTGTGGATGGCCGGCATTTAGGAAAGGCAAGCTTCTCTCTCAATTTTACAGTCCTCTGCCATGAGACACTGTGAACCCTGTGGGCAGGCTGAATAATGCTTTGGCTTGAGACAACTAGTCACAATATTCACCCTTTGTCAGAGGCAGCTGGAGAAGAGAACTGCTCATGCAGAACGCAGCACACACAGTTGATGCTCCAGGGTCTGTAGCTCAGTATCTCCCCTGAGAATGGAAGAAATTAAACAGTTCCATCTCAGGGAAGGTGAAAGCATGAGTCCTGAGGCCAGAGCGGTATGCCTGGAGAGACCACAAGAAAAATCAAGGATGCAGTTTACCCGTGGGCCTTGGCACTAACCTGTGCAGCAGGATTAATGTCCATGTACTGATGGCACTGCTCGCAGTGATGGAACGTGTTGTAAGCTGCGTATTTTGTCAACATCATGGACACGGTCTCTCTTTTCTTAGGTTCCTCTGACTTTGTTTCTTTGCTTGTTTCTGTAACAGAAATTTTATGAGTGATAGAAACCAGAGCCTGGGAGCCTGGTAACAATTGTAAAGAACAAATTGTTCTGTTCCATATCATTAGGAGATAAACGCTCATGTGTCCAGTCAAACCAATATAAAAATAATTTTTGTAGGAAAAGTATTCCTAGAAAATTCTCCTTTGGCTTACCTTGTTTCACTCTTGACAGTTGTTCTGTGTACACTGGACTTATAGTTCTGTACTTGGGGTCATGTACGCTCAGGTCAAAAGACATTTTACTGAAGATCTCGATATCTGGCCAGTGGTCATTGCTAGACTGAGTAACTTCGCTGCTTTCTGTATGATCTGCAACAACACACTTTAGGTAAGCAGTATCAGGTACCCACTAAATGGTGCTTATGTGACGTTTGCTGATTTACAATTGCACAAGACTTCACACAGGTGCACACATACACACAAAAAAAGACATCTTTGAATATCATAAGCATTATATCCCTGCCCATAGCAAGGGGGCTGGAAATAGATGATCCTTAAGGTCCCTTCCAACTCAAACCTTTTTATGATTCTGTGAATATTACCAAAATTCAAGATAGAGTTGACAGAAAGACATTTCAAAGAAATGGTAATTTCTTGGAAACTGTGGGGTGAAGGAGCTTCATGGATATCTTTCTGCTCTGCTCTTCTTTAAGCTGCTGAGGCATAATTCACTCCATGAATTATGTTATGTTTATACGTAAAATGCTCAAATGAACAGTTCTGTCTGTGCAGAAGATACAGGCAGGTCTTCTCGGTCCCTTTATGGATCCCTTTTTAGTACACGGAAAGGAGAGAAGTGGGCAAACAAGAAGCAAAAGCATCCAAAGGCAGAAGGATGAAAGCAAGGAGAAAGAAGGTGCATAACCTTATGAACTAGCAGCTGAGTATATGATACAGGTGGTAAATACACATTCCTGAGAATGGGATGCGACCAGCAAGCATCAGCTGGAACACTTTTGCTTCATCCAACAGACGTAAGTCTAAGGTAGAGAATCAAGTGTAAGTAACGTGAACGTGAGAAAGAACTGGCCAAAGATGACAAGCTGGAGCTTGGAATGAAGCTTGAACGTCAGTTGATTCAGTTTAAAATTAGAGGGAAAAACACACAAAAGTAGGGAGCTGAGGTTACTGACTTCAGAAAGGCAAACTCAGATGAAACGAATGCTGGGTCTACACACAAGGACATGCTCACCCTACCCAGACTGACCCACAGGGATGTGAGCCAGCTGCAGTTCAGAGGCTGTTACCTCACTGGCACTGCTCGAATGAACATAGGCCACTGGTCAAGTGAGGCTTATTAATGTGGTCACACAGACAAATCCTGAGAGAGCTGGCTCAGTAAGCCCACTTGTCTGAGGACACCAGGGACTTGCCTGTGAATGAGACTTGGATTGCTTGGAATCCCGGTTGCCAAACAATCAGTAACCACCACCGAGCAATATAAGAACGCCGGGAGGTGTTCAGAGGCAAAAAGGACACTAAGAATGAACAAAGTCCAAGAGGAACGGAAACAGCCCATGAGTTTTGACTCACATATCATCAAGTGCAAGATTTATAAAAAACAACAACAACAACAACAACAAAGTTTTGCAAAGTGTCAAGCTGAGGCAGACCTCAGAAAAGTGCACGGAAACAAACAAATTTTTCCTTGGCTATAGTAAATGCTTCACTATAAGCTGAGATGGAAACCAGTCTCTAAAAGCTTGATACACACTGAAAACAATGAGAAAGAATAATCTCCATGAAATCTATGAAACTCTCACTCCATTATTTTGGCCTTGGTGTTATTCAAAACTTGGGGAGGACGAAGGAAATACAGATGTTGAAATAAATGAAAAAAATGCAATAAAACTCAGCATGGGTTGACCAAAGAAACCCCATGTTACTTTCATTACACAGATGTATCTATTTCTTTAAACAAAAGAAATGCCACACATCTTACCTTTTACCAAGTAAAGTATTTGACATGATGCTATATGACAAATTACTAATACATCAGAAGAAAATGGAGACAATGAATGGTCTGCAAAGTTGATCAAACAGAAGATGGCAGCATGTAACATCATAAGCATTAAGGCAGACGGAGATTACCAGCAAAGCTAACAAAGATCAGCAGAGGGGCATGCTGTTCAATACTTTCCCTAATGTCACTGTCTCAAAAAATAAAACCAAACACAACACAACAACAACCACTGCCTTACGTTTGCTGCTGACACAAAGCTAAGAGTCATTGCCAATATAGAGAAGGAATAGAAGAGCATCCAGAAAGAATTCAATGCCCTCAAAAACTATAGCAACAGTCACTGGATGACATTCAGCAGAAAAAATTATGAGTCATATGTACCGTCAAGGACTAAAAACAAGCATTTCTGCAGTAGGCTGGGAGTCCCTCAGTTGGAAATGACTGAGTTGCAGTGGCACCCACAAGTACATGCTAAGGCTCAGTGTCAGTGAAATGGGAAGATGGAAAAGACAAGTGCAATCACTGGTTTCATCAGTCATGGGGTTTTTAGTGGAAGCAGGGAAATACACAAGCTGTAGCCCACTGGGTTGGTTAACCGTCCTGCACGGTCTCACATACAGCTCTGGTCAGCCATGTACCAGAAGAATAAATTGAAAATAGATGTGCAGACAAGAGCTGCTAAACCGATGCGAAGAATAACGAGCCTGTCATTTGTGAGGATCCTGCAAGCTGGCTCAGGCTACCTAGATGAAAGCTGAGAGGGAAGACGATTGCTGCATGACTACATCACAGAAGCAAACATCAAAAAGGAGTAAAAGTATTTTAATTTAAAATAACACTGTTTTCCTTCTCCCCCAGGATGTTTATAATAGGGACAGCAATATCTTTGGGTTGGGGAATAAAGAAAATATTTTCAATCATCAGAGTATTAGGGGCTCTGGAAAAGCATTCCAGTTGAAGCTGTGGGAGCAAAAAACCCACAACCCAAAACCCCAAGTAAACCCAATCTGCTCTTCTGACGCAGCTTCATGCATTCCTGAAAGGGGTGTGACACAGCTGCTGTGATCACAACAGACCAGACTGCATGACACAGAATTGTTCTTATTTTTTTTTATTTCATCCTAAGTTTCTGGGGAACTTTAGTTCAAATGATGAGATAGTAACAGTCCCAAAAGCTTCAAATCAAAGGGGAATACATTTTTCAAAAATTTAGTAGCACTTCCTGAGCAGAAATGCCAAATTAATCTTTTCAAAGGTTTGAAAACAACTGCATTTTCTGGATGTCAGGTCTTGAAATCTATGCACCACAGACTACAACCACAGAGTTATGTAAAGAACACCCTAAGAGGAATCAATTTTAAAAGGGTTTGTGCTTCTCAAGGCCAACTGCTGCCACAGCAGTTAATGGATCTGTGAGATCTGAGAAACGAGCACAGATTCAGAGTGGTGTCCTCCCCCCAGCCTTTTTCTTTAGCATAACATCTGTAAACTGGTTACAGAAGACAGTCTTACTAAAAATTGGTATCTAACTGGTAATTAAACACAAATAAATAACTGGTATCTAACTGGTAATTAAACCTAAATACTAATATTGATGTTTCAGCCGGAAAAGTAGTGTTCTTCAATCTGTTATATCTGTTTAAAAGCAGCCACAGCTTAAAAACTAGCAAGCAGACATATTAAAAACTAGCAAGTAGATGTTTCCCATATACAGTTTTGTATTCACTTTCATTTTAGTGGCATATAAGTAACACATTTGAAAGTTCTTAGTTAAGAGCCATGTAAAATTTACATTTTTATTCATCTATTTTAAAATATAGACAGGTGCCTACAACAAGTCTAGCTGCACAGTAATGGACAGACAAGTGGCAGGTGTCATTTATGAAGTCTTTTTGTAAGTCTAAAAAATCTGTCACTGCTTATTAATATGTAACAGAGTCACTTGATAACGCAAATCAAAAATTACTTCTAAATACTCACTGGCATTTATTTCTTCTTCATCGTACACATCTACTTCCAGCAACCTGATCAGCATGCGAAAGAGGATCCTCAGGAACTGCAAATACGAGCCAGTCTTTCCCACCTGAACCAGAGATGAAACAGAGTCTGAATCCCGAGTCAGACTAACTTGCAGGAAGGACACATTTCAGATAAATGCATTTGGGCCTACCCCTGTTATTTTGCCATTCTAGTTCTGCCTGCAAACATAACAAGACTCAGTATTCCCTATTTTGCTGAATGGTATCACAAAATTGATCTGCGAGGAAAATCTGGCTCAGAGCAGAGCCTGTATCACGTTTTTTATGCAGGGAGATCACCACAGATAAACTGTTCACCCACTGCTATGCTCATGGCAATTTTATGCCCAGTGCCATCCACGCGTATGCAATATGGCTTAAAAAACCACAACATATAAAGAATCACCCTTCCTTTCCTTACCGCTTCCAGCATGAACTTAACCTTAAATTTTGACCAATTTGTGATCTCAAAATGCATCGCTGTCTGTGAGTTTCATGGGGCCCCTCAAGTACAATCTCCATCTGCAGCTGTAGCAGTCCTCATCGCCCGTCCTCTCACCCTGCTAGTAAGGCAAGGCGAAGGAACTGTGCTCTTACTTGTGGTGGTCCCGTCAAAAGCAGCCGCCTGGGGTGAAAGCTCCTCGAGCCGGACGCCTCACCCTGAGCGCTGAAGTCCGCGTGGTGCTGTCGGGCTGTCGTCCACTGCCTGTAGTAGAGCGACTGCTCCTCGCTGCTCATGCCCTTGTGAAGCAGGGGCCTGAGAGAACTCAGCCAAGACACGTCGGCGTGAGGCAGGAGGGCAGAGGAGGAAGGCAAATTCCCGCTTTTCTGCGAGCTCAGGAGGCAGTACGCAGCTTTCGACAGGATGACGATGCGCGGCAGCGCAGCACGCAGGGCCTTGCTGTCTTTGGCTGAGTGGCCAGGCCACCGAAACGTCTGGGAGACTGAGGACAGCGACGACAGTTTCGAAGTGGTGCTGCTTGCCATCTGGTTACCCAGGGAGTCGCATTCTTGTTTCAGGGTCTCTCCAGCTGTGAAAGCAGGGTAAGCCCCCTCATCAACCGAGCTGTGCGCCACAGTCTGAAAGTTGGGTGATGGTGCTTGCTTCTGAGACTTGTCCGCAGCACTCGAGGAGCTCACACCATTGTCAGCCAGGGAGCCTGGCAAAACAAAGAGCAGGCAGTGAACTGATACTGGCTGACATAAGGAAAATGCAAAAAAATCATGAACCCATTTGATCTAGAGCACAAGCTTAACCTACAAGTAAATCTGAGCATGAGTACAGCCAGGAGAGGCTTAGGCTGGTGTTTCACCAGTTAAAACAAAATCCATCTGTGCCTCTTGCTGGAGAGGCAAGAGCCATTCTGTTAGTTTTCAGAGCCTGAACACAAGTACCCCAATCCCAAATGACTGCTAATCTCAGTATGTTAACTATCATTTCTCATCTGGGATTTAGAATTTCATGGTACAACCCTCTGAAACTGAAGTATAACACAACACTGTCCACATAGATCCGCTCGACCCTCCTGTGGAGAACAGAGCATTCATTTCACTGCAACCTTAAGGTGAAGTGGGCTGTGCTCCCTCCCTTCTCCATACCAGTCAGCTTTAACTGTATGGTAAGACCTGGTGCCTGGCAAAGGCTCGATTCAGCTGCCTTAATACCTCAAATTCATAGGGAAACAGAGGGAAGGAGCTAGAAGTGCCAGGCAAATGCAGGGAAGGAAAGGCCTGATGGGAGAGGATTCTCCACTGAGGCCTGAAGAAGTACAGTGAGACCCAGCCACCCTGCTGGTCTTGGCCAGGAGGCAAAAATCCACTTCTACACAGAGCTACCCCCACAGTTACTCAGCATTTTGCTATTCCTAACATTAATCCTGTTAATTTCTACTCTGATTTTTAAGATCTTTTCAGGATCCACCAGACAAAACTATCAGCAAACGTGAAATACAAGTTTAAAAAATAGTAATAATAAAAGACCCATCCTCCCACTGCAACGCTACTCCCTTTTAGCTGTAGACAGGGAAATTGCTCACGATGGCAAGAATCTGCACATAATATTTCACTGCTCAGCCTGCAGCAGGGTACAAGCCGTTCCATTTTGATGAAGCATCTCAATATTTACATTCAAATTCCAGTCACAGATAACTGAAGACTTACTCTTTAGAGCAGCAGCAGCAGACAACTGACCTGAGGTTCCGGTGACAGCGCTGCTATTACTCTGCGGTCTGTCCAAGTCTATCAACAGCTCATCAGAGTCATTCTCGCTACCATTAGCCTTCTCATGCTCCTTCTCACTCAGGTCAAGAGCTACAATGGGCCCTCGAATTGCCTCCTTCGAGACGTAGCAGCATGCCAGGCCTACTTCTTGCTCTAATGCAGTCCGAGTTAAGTAGCTCGAGTCAATTAGCCGAAGGTCGCAGTATTTCAATGACCTGCAAAAGCCAAGCCAAGAAAAAAAGGATGGTTTTCTCCGACCCTGAACAACACTCCCCATCTTTAATTGCTTATTAAATATTCACGAATAGTTCTACTAGCCATTAAATATCACATAATTTTAAAACACACAGCACATAAGCTGCGCTCCTTGGTGCTTTGCACAGACGTTCACTGACCCACACAGTGCAGGAGCTTTACTTTTCACAAACAACACTTTCCAAAATTTTAAACTGTTCCCAAAGTCTTCTAAAACGCGCTTCTTTGTGAAAAAAATGACCAGTTGGTATTAAACCACTTATCCTCCCCCACAAAAAAAACGTATCAAAACATACTAGAAAACAAACATATTGCAAGAGCAGTGACAGCACCTGGGGAAAGTTTCTCCCAGAGGATCCTTGCCAGTTAGAATAACGATGCAAGGCAGACCTTCCAAATCCTGATAGGTGCGAGGAATCCAGTCATCCTGCTCATTTCCCCTCCAAGCCTGTGAACAGAGAACATCCAAGTCACATCTAAATGAAACCTTCTAAGCAATCACCTGTTGTTTTGTTTTCAGTTCCTAACTTTTCTTTGTATACAGGGCTGCTCTTGGTTAAGCAGAGCTTGGTGAACATGGCTGAGTTCATCAGGGTTCTCTGTTTTGGGTGAAACCTCCTCAAACACTGCTCTGTCTTGAGCAACTATATCAGCATTCAATCAAGACAAGTGTGAGCACCCTACAGCAACTGTGAGAAGGAAGCAAAGCTGAAAGACTCAGAGACCATCGCTTGGAAAGGAAAGAAACCAGTCTGCCTCTCCAGACTCTGGAATTATAAAGCTGAAATGGGAAAACGCAGGTTCATACCCTGCCATTCTTGTCAATACATTGTGAGTACTGCCTGGTAAAACTGACAGCACAGCCTCTTCAGTCAGTGACTAGTCAAGGCAGAGATCATCAGCAGACGTCATCAGGGATCAGCAGAGATCATCAGTCTCTTTACACATAACCTATAGATTTCACATGTCCATCTTGAACAGAGACATCGAGGTCTCTCCAGACAAGGAAAATAAGCCGTAATTGTTTCAGAATCAGCAAATATTTGAGCTACAGCATTCATTCTGCTGGAAGAAGTTTTTCCTTCTTTCTTTTTAATAATGGACAAAACCAATTTGGAAGAAAATTCAAACCTAGCTGAGGCACAGAATCTGTTTTGCCAAGTCATACAGATGGCAAGCCCAGCCACTCAAACTGCCCATTAAAATATTTATCTATGTGTTGACAGATATCCATATAGATTCAATATAGATATATAAATTACAGAGCAACCAGACTCACGCAAACTGTGTGGAAAACATAACCTAAAGGAAGAACCCTGCCTTAAATTCCCTCTTGGTTCTTCTGTTCTCAACCTGTATGCTCAACCTGTTCTTTCCTTACCTTTCCTCCCCACAAAGGCCGTGTTTTATGAGTCATTTTTGCAGCCAGATGAAGGGGATTGAAAAAGAGGTCTCAATAGCAGAGCAGTGACTCAGCATGCCATTTTACCTTCTGAAAATTTCCACTGAAATAACCTATGACTAATTTTTTCTTAGCTTAGGAAGAGCATGATTTGGAACAGTATTCCCCTTCTCTGTTATGGCTCTAATTTTCTTTCTCCAGCCCTGATTGTTTTTCCCCTGCTGATTTCTGCATCTTCTGTGTAACATGTTCATAGAAAAAAATATTTCTCCAACTACCTAACAACCTCTGCTGGCTCAGTTAAACAGCCTCAGCCACAGAGAGAGATTTTCTGGCTCAGCAGGGTTAGCCTGGCTGTGTGTTAGCCTGCCTTTCCAATGCTGGAAGATTCTGAGAAAGTGCACGGCTAGAAAATGAAATGGGAGAAGGCTGATTCAAAACTGATTTTTCTTTCTTCTAGCCTAAAGAATAAAAAAGAAGCCTGAGTGCTTGGAGCTTTGAGCTGGAAACCCGCATACAGAAGATGTATTTTTTTGTCCACTTTATTCAGGAGGGGCAGAGAGCTGCAGTCCTCTAGGCCCCCCACTTCTGAATGGCTCCCAGATTGACTTATTACACTTAAAAGGTGACCTCTACTGCCATGACAACATGGCTGGTCTAAAAACCAGTTATTTAAATTATTTTCCATCTCTTCTTTCATTCCTACCTCTAGCTGTTTCTTCCCCCTTGGAGCCTGGCTCCCAGATGGCAAGGACTGACCCGTGTGGCATGCCAGAGGGCTCCTCTGATGGAGGGGGACACGGTTCAACAACCAGCACCCCACAGACTGCTGCCGGCCCTCCCAGCCCTGCTGCGGCACCACACGCACTGGTAACTCGCTCTTAGGAAGAGGCTAAGTTAAATCAACCTGTCCAATGCAGCTGTAAACTTTCCCTTCTGGCTCCTGAAGAAGGTCGAGATGAAGTCTCATCCTCCCTGCAACCCACCGCAGGTATCGGTGGGGCCAGCACTTCAAGACTCAGCCTCACCAGCAAGCACTCGGCAGCCTGGTGTCGCTCTCCCCTCCTCGCCAGGGCACTCACAGTGGAAGCAGGCAGCAGTCAGATCCCCCCTGCCTCTAGTCCCCCAGCACCAGTACGCCTCCTAACATCAGGAGAAAAGCCAAGCGGCAAGGAGACTAAATCAAAATTGTCTGCAATGAGCTGGACTCAGTGGGAACCCGGCTGATGAATTTTGTAATGGGAATAGTTGCACAAACCTGTCCCCACACCACTTCAGATAGCCTGTGTTATACTGGGCACCAGACTGGCAGGTTTTGAGAAGCTGGGTATGAGCCAGCAACGTGTGTATGCAGCCCAGAAAACCAACCATATTCTGGGCTGCATCAAAAGAAGTGTGGCCAGCAGGGTGAGGAAAGTGATTCTCCCCCTCTGCTCTGCCCTTGTGAGATCCCCACCGGGAGTGCTGCATTCAGCTCTGGGGCCCCCAGCATAAGGACATGGACCTGTTGGAGTGAGCCCAAAGGAGGGCCACGAGGATGATCAGAGGGCTGGAGCAGCTCTCCTCTGAGGACAGGCTGAGGGAGTTGGGGTTGTTCAGCCTAAAGTAGAGAAGGCTCCAGGGAGGCCTTATAGCGGCCTTCCAGTACCTAAAGGGGACCTACAGGAAAGCTGGGGAGGGACTGTCAGTGTAGTAATAGGACAAAGGGCTTTAAACTAAAAGAGGGGAGATTTAGATTTGACATCAGGAGGAAATTCTTCACTCAGAGGGTGGTGAGGCACTGGCACAGGCTGCCCACAGAAGCTGTGGATGCCCCATCCCTGGAGGTGCTCAAGGCCAGGCTGGATGGGGCTTTGGGCAACCTGGTCTGGTGGGAGGTGTCCCTGCCCATGGCAGGGGGTTGGGATGAGGTGGTCTAAATTCCCTTCCAACCCAAGCCATTCTGTGATTCCCAATCCTGCAGCAGACAGGGTTTGAGAAACAGAAGGGGTGGCTACTTTAAAGGACATTTTACCCGGTTTTGGTTGTAGAGAAGCTCTTTAAGAAAGGCTCACAAAATTCCTTCATTTTCTGTGTGCTTTTAAACACACTGTACCTCAAAATGAAACTGAAAATGAATCTCTGTGTGAGACATAAAGCAGGGATCAGGGCAGATAACCTGAACTACATTGAGGCTGGTAAGAAAGGCAACCAAACGTTTTTTTTTTTTAATTGTAGCAAGGTTAATAGAGGAAGTGGATGTGGCTAGTTGTACCAGCCTCTTATTAATCCATGCAATTAGCTTGGTGCATCTATGCTGTGCAGAAAAGGCTTTCAGCACGCAGTGGTTTGAGAAAATAAGTCTACAACAAACAGAGTATTTTATCAGTTGCCAGAAGAGCAGAATATGGTAAGACTGAGCAGACAGTTAGATGCACTAGAGAGATTAACTGGTGGAAATAATTAGTTTGTCTAGGGAGATCCGAGCTCTGCTTTCAGAGGTTCAAAGAGGAAACCTATCTGACTCATGCTGTTATTCAATTTTAACAAGCAAGATAACATCCGGTGTTTGACTTCAGGGACCAGAAACAATTCAATTTTTTTCTGAGTTCCTAAATCATTAATACTCATCAAAAGTACCGTATACTTCCTTGGAAAAGATAAAGATCATGGACTCTTTTCCTATAAAATAATTAAGTTTAAAACATGTGGGAATGCACACAAAATATGTCCAGCAGTCAGATGACTACAACGATCATACAAAGAAATACGTAGTTTCTGCTAACCTTCAACCGTGTCACAAAGTGTTTTGCAACTGTAAGCTCTGAAGCAGGATTCCCAAGGAGGATCTCAAAGCGGTACTGCAGACCGAGCTTGTCTCTTACTTCTTGTAACCTCTCCTTGGCCAGCATGGCCAGCTGCACGGACGGCACCCTAATGACGAGCATGTGGCCGCAACCGTTCTTATCCTTTCCTGGAGAAGTGATAAGGTCATCCATTATGCTGAGCGTTTCAGGCGTGCTGTGGTCTCTTAGCGAGGCCATGGTCGTGAGAGCCATCAGAGCCTGGGAATACTGCTGGATGAGAAGGTAGCAGCGAATCACCATGCTGTGCAGCCGAGGATACCTTTTGGGAGATAACGGTTCTGCGTTAGCGCATGCAAAATCACAGTAGTATCTGAAAATTAACCACAAAACAGGACTGTAGTAAAGAAGTACCCATTTTTTTTCTGTAGTGCTTGAAGAATGAAGCCTTTAATTTTCACAGACCAAAATTTTGCTCAAAACCCAACTGTGTTTTAATTAAACATTCTCCAAATGTGGAAAATAAAGTGCAGAGTCCTGCTCTCAAGTAAAAGGAATGATAAACTTCTGTTATCTTTATCTGGGACAGAATTTCAACTAAAGATCTTTAACTTAATGGAGATATAGATCATCTCAGATCTGCTTCACCCCAAGAGCAGGGGCTAATAAATTTTGCTGTCCAGAAGTTTTCTTCTTCTATGAACTCAGAGGACCATCACTGCTTCAGGTGTTTTCTGGAAGAAGTACTTCATGATTTCCCATTTCCCACTCTCTTCCCCAGAAAGTTGGACTTATCAATAGGGATTGCTGGCTCTGAGACAAAACTTTCTAGTCTGATCCTAACGTCAGTATTATGGCACTATTTGCATATGTACTAAACCTCCTTCATCCTTATCCCACTCCACATCTTAAGAACAGAAAGAGAGCAATAGTGGCCACTGTCTCTTCCATTGGATTTGGTCAGTAAGACTATGAAACTTGAAGAACTGACCTATTGAAATTAATTGACCTTACTAATATTCATCACATTTATTAATTACATATTTGTAGATAATATGGATGTATTTAATGATTCGTGTTGATAACTTGGTATTGCATTTTACTTCGCAAATATTCAATTTTATACATTTTCAGTTATATTGACCTACATAAAATAGCAAAAAACAGTACAGAAGACAGAACAATTCTGTTCTATTAAATATGGCAACATGAGAACTATAGCCTGAACAGTTATAACAGATCCATCCTGCTGATATGCATAACAGATTAACTCCACGTTGCTGGAAACCATATCATTGCTTTTGTTTCTGTAATGTGAACGTTTAATTCTATCCTGGAGATGTGCTATGAAATGAGCTTGTTCAGGCAGCTACAGGGTACTTACAAGCCACTTTCAGCCTCTCAGCTGCGAACCAAAAGCCCAGCCAGCTAATGAAAGAATAAAAGTGAAGTTTTTGAAATGATACTGCTCTCCTGGGCCACCACTGACAAATTTGCTGGCAGTCTCAGCAGAGCGACACCAGAAGCAGTGAGCTATTTAATTTCTGGTACCTTCTTAGCTTAGTAAGGGCTGAGCCAAAAGGCAGGAGCAGCACAGACAAGCTTGGACTGCCACTGCATGGGCCTAATCTTTCCATAAACAAATGAAGTACATCCCCTGCTTCTTCAACATTACAAAATTTGTTATGAAAATAAAAATTGCACATACTTTACGGATCCCCAGATCAACATCAAATGTCATCATGTCTTTATCTGCCTCAGTTGGGGCTCATAAATATATCTGTACCCTTAAGATCCCAATTAAACAGAATCCTATTTACCTTTCTAAAAGCGTGTTGACCATTTTTTCAAAGGTTTCATCACATCTCAGAAGAGGACTTGTGACTCCCCATTGGAGAGATTTGCTGTATTCATTCAAGCCAAAGTACAGCTTGTCTTCACTTGTGGTGTCATCCTGTTCCATACAGAGTTAGCAAAAATATAAGAAAAGCTGGAAACAATTTTAATTATTTTCTTTTGTCATTTAAAAAAAGTGAAAAGTGTTTTCTAAAGCAAAGTACCCTTTCTCTCATCTCTTCTCCCTCAATGATGTTATTGGTTTGTTTCAAAGAATATAATAAAATTTGAATTGTTTATCACAACTTACTATTTGTCTACCTTTAGGAAAAGACAGGTGTAGGTCCTTTCAAATTTTTCAATATACCTTCTACCTTTGATTGCAGTGGTTTTTCAGAATCCTGCTAATTCTTTTCTGACTCCCTATCTCTGGCTTTGTATCTACTGACAACTGTTACCTCATTTCTATTTAAAGCAGAACCTGAAAACAGAAGCATTATTCATTTCCAAAATTCTTCTTGATCGTCAGATTCTACACATCTCTAATGACAAACAGAAATTAATCATTTCTTTGCTGGAACGCAAGTGTGCTGACAGCAATCAGAAAGGCAGAGTATTTACTGCCTGAAATTTCATGAGGTGCCTGCTGGAAGCACAGCATGGTCTCCAGTGCATTTACATCACCAGTGATCACTAGGAATGTAATTAATCACATATAATCTCCTCCTTTTCTGTGAATTATCTGTTTAATCAGAAGACTGAAGTTGTTTGACTTTTGGGAAAAAAAATGTCTAGACTGTTTTACAGAACATCACCTCAATGGCTTGTATTAACAATCAACCAAAAAGCAAATTTTGAGTATTCATTCACTCCTTCATTTCCACTATTTTGTTTGACTGATAACATACTGGAAGTTTATGGAAATGGCTTTTTATTTTAACTTTAACCTTTTTCCAGCTAACATTTTAAAATACAGAAACCAATGGTCCACTCAACGCCATAAAGTCAAACTTGATGTAATTTTTTTTCAAACAAAGAAAAGGAAAAAAGGGTATTTTTTAGCAAGGGTAGACAAAACATCCTCAGAATCAGCTGGCTGAAATGGTGAGTAAAGGTACAGAATGTTGAAGTGACTTTTCTCACCTCTTGTCTGCACAGTGATGGCACTTACGACACCGTAACTTGTTAACTCAGCGCTCCATTTTTATTAACATTTGAAAAGTTGTGAATGGACTTGACAGGCTATATGACATACCACTTACAGTCAAAAGTTAGACTGCTTGAAAACGCAAAGCCAGCTCCAGAGATTTCCGGCATGTCTACATAGCTTTGTCTGACCAGAGCAAAAGAAGTCATTACTCATCTTATGTGACTGGATAGAGGAAAACATGAAATTCCTGGGCCTAAATGTCAATGCTACCTCTACTGTCACCATCCCAGTAGCTAAGCCTGACTGAACAAACTCCAGCAGAGAAAGAGCTTCCTTTTAACACTTTGCTTTAATGTATGTAACTGCTAGATTCTGTTAGGTGTAGAGTCAACGTTAAGATTCACAATTAAAATTATAAATTAAACACTTACCACAGTATCAAATTGTATCCAATGTACCTCATTGCTAGAGCTGATCCTGGACTGCTGCGTTTGCAAGGCGTAAGGAAAAGAGCTGACCTGAAGAACAAGGAGGTTGAATGCTTCAAGGACCTCCCTGCAATTAATAACTCTATCAGCCAGACCATGACTAGGCTCACCATGTGACAGGGAACTTGAAATGGCACTGCAGAAATAAGAATGCAAAGAATTGCCTTACTGACATCCTGAGATTCAATGGGTTACTCTCTTCCTCCAGAAAAAATTCCAAATGACCATGGCACTGAGAATCACAGCCCAAAAAACTCTTTGAAAGGGTGAAAGATGTCAAAACCATTTGAGTGTTCTCTGTGGGCAGAGTCAGGCAACGGAAAAAAAAAAAAAAAACTAAATAAAGGACCAAAATCTGCTGAAAGTAAGAAGTTGAATTAGTGTGCCAATTTAAAAGATCATCAGACAGAGGAAACCAAAAATAAGCCAAAGCTGATGTCCTTCTTACTGAGGAACACTGTTGCATGAGTTGTGGGGTTAGGATAGAGTAACAGGTTCATAAAATCCACTGGATTCTTCAGGCAGATACATTTTTCTAAGAGACCGGGAACCTGCTGTCATGATTTCCAGCTCCTGGAATCACCTTGGCCTACAGGATAGTTTAGTATATTGATAGGACAAGGGATAATGATTTTTAACTAAAAAAAGGGTAGCGTTAGATTAAACATTAGGAAGAAATTCATTACTATGAGGGCAGTGAGGCACTGGCACAGGCTGCCCAGAGAGGCTGTGGATGCCCCATCCCTGGAGGTGTTCAAGGCCAGGCTGGATGGGGCTTTGGGCAACCTGGTCTGGTGGGAGGTGTCCCTGCCCATGGCAGGGGGTTGGAACTGGGTGATCTTTAAGGTCCCTTCCAACCCAAACCATGTTATGGTTCTATGATAAACAAGATTTACAAATTCAGTATAACAAAAATTCAGTGGGGAGGATAAAATAGGAAGAATGTTGCTTTTATCTATTTTTAGCTATCCTTCAAGGAAAGTAGTTTATTATCTCTGCTATCCAAATGAGTCCAACAACCTAACGCACTAAGCACCATGTCTAAATCACATTAAAATTTTTCTCCTCAGTTTACTCACAAAACAAGACCAGAACTATTTATTTATTTACTTCTTTCTTTTTGTCAATAGTAAAGTTGTGATTCAGCATGAAGAAATGTTTCTGCACATCTGTATATGTTGTTCTGTGCAGATCTGACACTGACCAACTTCAACAGTTTCTTAAATCCTTTTCTTACAGGAGCTAGGGCATTTTTCAGAAGATGAAAAGTATTAAATGTATGTAAGCCTTCTCATAATAAAAGCAACATGGTCACCAAGGATAAAAGCATGAATTAAAACATGGCTAGTTTGAGAATGCTTCAGGTTTGCATACAGAAAAAAACAGGGAAATAGGAAAAAGACAAAGGAGCAAAGAAAGTTGCAAATTTCAGCCCTTTTTCCTGTACTTCAGTACCATAGCTCTTACCCCTGTGAACAGTTCTATTAGGGATACGAAAATCTGAAGCTAGTCTCATCCAACTTCAGCTGAATCAGGATTAGCTAACTAATTAGTTACTTATTTATCAGGCTCAAGTAACGAAGACAACTTCTGATTTTGAGGAACAAGGTTCCTTAGGCCTAGAGGAACCTCTACGTGTTAAGTCTTTTGGAATACCTAACAGAAAGATACTGGAAGAGGATTGTTTTCCTTCAGGATATCAAAGCACCTACCTTGTTAAATCTACATGGGCATTGTCATGAACCAGCACAAACAGTGTATATGGATTCTGCTTCACTCGCTTCATGAAAACTTCAAATTTTGTTTGAATCTCATTGTCTAGCCGAACCACGTATTTCTCAGCTCTCTGATACGCTGTTCCATTGTCTTCTAGGCCCAAGTCCACAAGGACACCTACCAAAAAGGAGAATGCAAAACAATATTTCCTCTGAGTACATCCAATAATTAATTGTCATCTGTAGGTATTGTCTGCCAATATCACAACTTAGCCAAATCACTGATATGCCTCAGGAAGAAGATTATCAGAATGCATTTTCTCTCACAATGGAGATTGACATCTGCTTCTTCGCTTCTGGATTTCCTACAAGAAGTGTCTGAAGACCTTCCAAAGACTTCTCACATTACCAAAAAGGAAAAAAAAAATCCACAAAAACGACCAGAGCAGCACTCAGTTGGCTGTGCTCCACGATACTGGGCCAAACTTCCCCTTATTAGGTAATATATTAACCTTGCCACAGTCAGAAGTAGTTAAATCTTAAATTTATGTAAAACTAACTCTAATATCATTTTTCATGCCTTGCCTCTGCCTCAATGTTAGCATCCAAATGTCAATAAAACACAACTACTCTCCAGCAGTCTTTGTAATGACAAACTGCCATCATATTCCTAAAATAGGCAAGATGTGTATAGCTTTGAACGCCTTCTGAATTAAAGAAGTAGCAATAAACCATAGTGACCTGTGGGTCAACTATCTATTTGCCAGGCCCTTAATCATTTTAAATATTATGTAAAATGTAAAGTGGATACCACTCATTTTAAAAAGTAAAATAAATGTGAAACACTGATAACAAGCATCAGACAACCCCTGGTTTAATGTGCAGCATTAAGACACACATATGATTAAGTAAATAAAATGTGTGAAGAAGCAAGGAATGGAACAACAACAACAACAACAAAAAACACAGCAAACAAAGTTACTTTAGGAAGGAAAAAAAAAAAACCCTACTTCAAGTAATTCATTCTTTTCCTTTTACTAGTAAAATAGTACTAAGCTGAGAAAAAATACAGGCAGAGACGGACCGTAAAACATCGGCACAATCAGAAAGTGTGGGACTGGTTAGTTCAGAGTTGAAAATAAAAGGGAAAAAAAAGCCATCATCTACCTAAAGCCACTCATGGAAACATTACACTGGAAGCTCATATCCATTACTTTCAAATGCAAATACAAGGGTTTATTAGATACAGCTGAAGGTAGAAAACAAGTCCTCCTGATGAAACAAACAATAAATATCCTAAATATATAGCTATCGTAAAGACTTAATTACTCCACAATATCAGAGATCAAGAGCCAAAAATGACCAAACAGGTATACAGACAGTCCACGGTTCCATTAGACAGGATTTTTTTTTCTGAAGAGAAACTCTTATGTTTTTCTGGACATATCAATCACTAACAGACTGGATAAAAAGAGTTGTTCTCAAAGGGGACATATTCCATCACCTGGACACTAAAGCTTTCTTGTTCTTGATGTATTTGGTACCAGCTGTGGTGAGATGCAGAACCCAACAAAAGAACTCACTACCTGAACCAGTATGGCAATTACTGTCTGCTAATGTGAGTGTACTACTCATTACCTATGTAAATTTACCTGCACTTATGCATGTGCTAATACATGAGAGCATATGCACAAAGTGTACCTAGAACAAATGGCACTAGCAATCATAGGGAATAAAAGATCTGAACAACTGCATTCGCTCATCCTCCCTCTCTCTTGACAGCTGGATTATTTCTTCAGGTCACACGTTCCTCAGATCTGTATGAATATGGCAATTTCTTTTGCCACTTCTGCTGTACAGCTTGGGCCTAGTTTACGAAGGGAAGATGTTTTGAATACATCAATGATACCAGCTAATGGAGCCAATACAGGGCATGAAAAATACATATAGGAGCACTTATGTCAGAGATGATTTAATGGCAAGCACATACTTGGGTTTGATTTATCAGTCTCTTTTTCCTCCCCTTCCTTTTACCTGATTGTCGAATCCGTTGCAGGGTCTGCTGCACCAGGACTTCTGAACGGGGAACTATAACGATGAAGTCTACTTTGCTGAAGTGGCCCAGGTCCAGGCTCTGATTGCCACTGTCTGCTATAGCACAAACCTGGGACAAGAGCTTTCTGGCAACTGTAAGCTGTGGCTGGTAAATTTGGAAGGTATCAACATCCAAATCTAGAGTGTGCGTGTTTGAAAAAGAAAAACACAACAAGAAACATGTTTACTTTCCCACCCCCCAATATACATGACCCTCCAAATAGCCTACCCTCTATTATGAGAAAAAAAAAAAAAAATCACTCACCAGAATAAATCCTAACACTCTGGAAAGCTGGGTACAAATCACAAATGTCAATTTCCTCTTTTTGATCAAAATGTGATTATCTGTCAGATGACCTCAGGTACAGTACTGCCCATTTTTAAGTGCTTTAAGTGTTTCTGAGTATTTTTAAGGGTGCGGCCCAAGGAAACGTCAATGCCAACACAGAGAAATGCAATCCGTTAAACAAACCAACACATACGTAATATGCATATAGTGGAGCTACCTGCATAACCCTAATCTGCTGAAGCTTGCTGTTCTCCTTCAGGAGCTTCCCTCTCCCACTCCTGCCAGGAGAACCAGCTGAGGTTATGGTGCTCAGGGCACCACGGGAGGAGAGCTACCACACCTATTATTAACCTGAGGAAACTGAGCCTGCCTTGATAATCCTGCCTAGAAGATTCTAGCAGGGTGGCAGGAAAGCTGGGAGCTCATTTGTACATCAGGCCTACTCTGATTTCTTGAGCCCCACTCTAAGCACTGAGATAGCCATGTGTCTATCTGTCTTATCTTTACATATACTGCAACGGGAAGATAAGCAATACACTTATGAAATAAATCTCAATTATTTTTTGGGGGGGGAGAGCATTTATTTGTTTGAAGGTTTCCTGACTTTTAACAAAATTTTAGGCTCAGATTTAACTGAGCTTAGTAAGTGTCAATATACTAGCTGCAGAGAACTGAGGGACTGGACTTTTTATAGGCATGTAGAAGAACATTCCTGTTTCCTGCAAGAAAAAGCATATTCCTATTTTCAGTATTTCCAGTAGGCAATTTCTATGCCTGACAATCCATGTTTAACTAGCCCCTGAACGTTTTCAGCTTGCAGGTTACCAACAGTAAAATAGGATTTACTAGAATCCCATTACAGTTTTTCTTTCTATCAGTTTTTCTACTGGGTTAAATCCTGATGAACAGTGTTTATCATTAAAAAATAAAATAAAAATAAAATAAGAATAAAATAAGAATCCAGATCTAATACAAATTTAATACACAAGAACTACAGTTGTTTTTTTCAAGTAACAAACCACTTTTTAAAATGTTATAATTTACATGAGGTTTTACAACTTGAGGTTATTTGGGGATGGTTGGACCAGATGATCCTGGAGGTCTTTTCCAACCTGAATGGTTCTATGTTAGTTTTATAAAGACATACATGTGTTCACGTGTGCACTTCTCTCTTGTTCAGACCTGCTTCATTGTTCATTCCTGTGGATCTACTTTGGGAGAAAGGTCCCACTCACTGCCCAGGAGACTTACCTCCCCTTTATTTTTTTATTCAGGCAGCTTCCTGTAGCTTAAGTCATTGTATAGCCATATTTTAAAGACAAAACTAGCTCAAAATAATTGTTTTCAAAAAAAAAAAACATGAAGGATTAAAAAAGCACCACTGCACATCATTACATGGTAAGAATAAAAATAAAATAATAAGAATAATAAAAAAATATCAAAAGATTGTTATAATTTCAAATTAATCCTGTGTGGAAGCTCAAGGCTTGTCGTTCTGGCAACCACCCTAATTGGATCTTCTGATCCATTTGGTGACTATAAACCATCTTGTTTTCATTCAGATTTAACCCTGAGATGATTAATTTGAGCTAACTAATGTGAGTCAGAAGCATACCTTTCTTTCACAGGGAAAACAAAGCTTTATTGGAGGTTGAATTTGCTTTAATACTAGACCTAAAAGAATCTCAGTGTTCACAGCAGCTCAATGTATCTTCTTTTACCATTACTGTCATATGAAAAGGAAAGTGTGGTTAAAACTCTGAATAATGAAACAATTCCAAAATGGGAAAAATGATAATTAGCATTTTTAGGTAGACACTCCTAGCTCATCCATGCACCTAAGTATCTCATCACATTATGCTGAATAATACATATATCAAGTAAGCAAATTATAGATTACTCTTGCCTAGCACACTCACTCCAAGATCTTAAAAACACTCTCCTCAATAGCTGGGAAAAAGTAAGCCCCAGGGCATAGCTGCATAGTACGTATTATTTCCATTCTACGTGTGGAAAGTGAGGAATATCAAAAGTTAAGACACAGGAGGACACCTGGGGAGATCAGGAGGAGAACACAGTTCTCCTCTGCTGTAAACGTAAGGTTACATACCTTTTCTAGTTGTACAAGGGTGAGATGAGCCCACACTGACATCTTCTCTACTCTGCTTTGTGCAGAACAGAAGGTCACGTATTTTAACTTTGGAATTATAAAAGTTAGGGGGAAAGAACATTGCTGAAGTTGCTACTGAGGATTTCTGTCCAGGAGACTGATGGATTTCTACATCCAGATGGCAATATTAATATTTGAAGGTTGGCACACTGACTACAGCCTTCAGACTCTTCTGAGGCACATGTATTTTGACATTTAACAAACTACGCACTTATTTCACATCTTCCACGTAAAATAACATTACCTGGTTCTTGTGTAGAAACCATGGCAATTGCCTCCTGTGATGATACGCACTCACTAACATCTCCATTAAAAGGAATAATGACACTTTCCCCTCGCTGCTGTAACATTTTCTCTAACAGCTTGTCCAAATCATCACCTAGTTAAGAATTAACAACACCAAATTATCTGAAAGCACTTTAAGATAAATGATGTATAACATGACATACAGATGTTCTCACATGGCTGATGGCAAATCTGTGAAAGGGCAGCAGACTGGAAATAAAGAGAAGAGAGGGCCGGGAAATTTGCCAGTTGAATAAACTCAAAAAAAAAAAAAAAAAAAAATAAAAGAAAGAAAGAAAAAGGAAGATAGACAGAAAGGAAAAAAAAAAAAACAAACACAGATGAATAGTTTCAGTTCTGTGCCTTTACAGCTAATGGTGACATGTGATGATGTCAGATGTTACAAAAAGAAACACACTACAAAGCAGCTTCTAACACCTGTGCTGAAAGTGCAAACAAAGAATGATTCCCTCCTGTAAAATTCACCAGTCCAAACAGTGCTAAAAATGTTTTGTCACAGGAGGAATAATTCCCACTGCACAGGTGAAGGATGAGTACTCCTTCACGCTCACTTCATGAAGGGAAAGAAAAGATGCTTCACAGTGAAAAAGGGAAAACTGTATTCATGTGTGCTTTAACTGCTGAACAGAAGACACACTGACCCTAAAAAAAAGACACAATCACTTTCTTTGCTGGAACTTCTGTTTCTTAGGTTTACTTACCTAAAGATGTGTTTTTGAAATGTGATGCCAGGAAACTAACTTTCCCTGTGATGAGCTCATAACTGATCTCTTTCAAAAATTCACTGGTGGTAAGCATGCTTTCTGCAAGTGCTCTAGATTGATACTGACCTGGAGAAGAGGGGAAGAAAAGCAAGCTCAGTCTTTAACACAGTGCACTGTGAACACAACATTTTCATCCTAGAGGTAAGGGGCACGCTGATGTTCTGTTATGGATCTCCACTGCCTTTACCCAGCACACTGGGAGACAATCTCAAACCTATTTTGCTAGAGACAGGAGAAACAGTTATATCTGTCTAGCACATCGTTTGCCAGCCACTGCCCATAGGTTTGCACACTTGAGTGACAAATGATATGCAAAATAAATGTCTATACCTTATTTGGAGTGGAGGATTTTGGTTAAATATGAAAAAGTAATTATCCCAAGTATGGAAAAAAGAAAGAATATTACCAATTTATCAGAGGAATCTGAAAATCAACATGGTAAAAAGGATAAAAAGCATATTCTATTTTACAGTGATCTGCAGAAGACTGTGGTCAATCCAGTACCCATCATGTAAGATGGCACAGCTGCTACATGAAACAGAAGACAGACAGACACATTTGCTACTGGGTAACTCCAAGATATTTTCTAAGATTGCCACTGAAGTTCCAGACCTCTCAAGAAGCCATAATGACTACCATACAGTTGGTTTTTTAGGTCCTCATGGACATCAGTACTCCAAGTCTTGATGGAGGAATAGTAAACTGTGACATTGCAGTGTAAAAATATGAAGGAGAATAAAAAGAACAAAAGGGATGCAAAAGCTGGAAATTTAAAAGCTGGAGCAATGTCTTGAGAAAACGCATTCTGCAAATTTCCATTAATACTCACAGTGTACTGCAAATGTACTTACCTAGGACTACTACGCAGAATTCATTTCCTCTTATCTTTGATGCGCAAATTGCAACTACATAATCCGGGAGCTTTTGCTGATGTTTCATTTCATTGAGAGACCTCAAGGTCTCCGAGATGCCCTCTGCCAGTGAGTTCTGGGTAACAACCACGTGCACGAGGTCCCGGGACACACTAGCAATTAACCTAGCAAGCCAAGGGAGTTGACCTGGCGACACAGAGATGCACTGTGCACTCATCTGCAAGGATCGCTCTCTCAGAGTGAACTCCTGCATAGCTTTCAACATTATCTGCTCAAATTCTTCCCTCAGGGGTATCTGGTCAGGACCTACATTAAAAACAAACAAATAGGAGAACAGTATCTCATCAAAATGTTATTGAACCAGGATTAATCTCTTGTCTGTCTTGATGTGACAAGCTCCTTCACTGTATTTTTTACATTTAAAAACCCAGTCCCTGCTCAGTGGATATCTACCCACATGGCATATTTTTCCTTTTTCATGTTAGAAGCACCCCCACCCCACTTTCACCATCCTCCTATTTTCTTTTTGACAACAAGGTATTCCTTTTTATCCCTAGCTTTTCTACCCTCAGAAACCGGTGGGACAAACAAGAAGGTGAGGAAATCCGTGGCTTTCGCCTGGAACAGAAGGATTAATCACATAGCCTCCATATGCCTTTACAGCAGAAAACACAAATGCTCACCCTTGCAGTCTAATCACAGCCCCGCAATATGAACAAAGCCTGTCAACTGGTCTTCATTTTGCTTTTTCTCATCGTGCATACACGTAAACTAAGCATAGATACAAGCAGACAGGTTTAACCTCTTCTCTTATGGTTTAATTTAGCAAATTTTCAAACTTGTAATTTTAAGAAGCATACGTACATACAACTTCAAATCTACGTTCCTCAGAGTTTGTAAACTGTGTTATGAACTTCAACTGGAAAATCGAAATAGAAGCTATACTATCTTAGTATCAGTCCCCCAGCTCAGGTTTAAATAAGATTTTGCTCGATAAGATTTATCTTGTGGTTAAAGATGCTCAGGAACATAGGAAGAATATTCATGAATGCAGAGCAAAAAGCAACCATAGCTTAAATTGCCAAGATCCCATGTCAGTGCCAAAGCAGAGAGCTTCACACTTCAGTAGTTTGCTTTTCTATGACAAAAAGGGGGAGTTAAATACCAGTGATATGTGAAATGCTTTTTTTTTGTTTGTTTTGTTTGCATGTTTTCTTTCAGGGCCAAAGAAAAGAAACAAAGTGAGCAGTGAAAAAAGGAAGCAGAAAAATTGTGTGAGAAGCAGGGCAGGGAATGGGTAAATAAACCAAGTATGTAATATGCAAAATTGCTGCCTGTTGTCATTTTGCCTTTTTGAGAAGTAAATATGGAGAGTGCCTTCACCCAATTACCATAGGATGGCAGGACAGCTATAGATTTCTAAATGCAAGGCTGCTTACATTTTTGCTGCGAAGTTCTGATTAACCTCATTTAATGCATGGACATTAAGGCCTATAAAGCGTTGGTGAGAGTTATGGTTATAGCTCTAAATTTCTAATTATCTTTTTAATTTTTTTTGGAAATATATTTTCTCTTCCTTTCTAAGGTGATGATTTATAAGAGAAAAACTTTTCAAAATAAAGCTAGTTATCAGAAAGGCACTGATAAGGAAATATTCTGAAATTAGCACTGTGTTCAATACCACAGTTGACTAGTGGCAATCTTTCCCCACAACGATTATCCAGAAAAACAAAGGAAGTGAGATCATTTGAGAAGAAAGACAAAATGATAGGTGTTTGATTATAAATAGTTTCATAAATATGTAACAGGTATCTGTCGAAGTTAGAAGAGAGGATCTGATAGCTTCTCTACAGAAATGAGTACACAAAGGGATCGTTGTCACTTCAGAAAACGAACTGCCAAAGGAATAATACCATACAAAATCACATCTGAGGAAGACCTTATTAACAGAGTTATGCTTCCAAAAGCACCTACAGTTTAAGACATGTTCAAATGCCATCCATTTCTGGGCAGACACACTCCACTGTGTGCCCCAACCATCTGAGACTGGGGGAATTGCTAGAACAACCTCCTGAGGTATGGGTGTCTATCCCTTCCGCAGAAGACAGAGACTGAGTTTGCATGCGCATTCAGATATGGAAGCTACGAAGACCTCTGGGTGTCACAGCATAAGCACAGTCAAAGTGATTCGAAAACAAGAATTCAAAGAAATCAAAGTGATTCCCACAACAAGAGAGAATAAAGAATGATTTTATAATTCTAGACCGGTAGTTAACAGAGCATCCAGAAATCTCCTCCATCTGAAAAAACAAAACACAGACCTTAGTGCTGCTAGAAACAATACTGCAGTAATAAAAAGCAGAAGACTACAAGTGACAGAACCCATATAACCCATGTGGCAAATATGGGAACCTGAGGTACAAAAATAAAGCTTGAGAATACTTCACTATGAATGCTGTCAAAGTTAACAAATGTGAAATCCAAGTAAGCAAAGGCAGTAGACTGTAAAAAGCACTGAAATCAATCACTCCTCATGATAGTTTTTTAGTTATTCCTGTATCAGTCGGCAGAATTTATTGCAACACTATGGCTCACAGTCACAGCTTAAACTGTGAGTAGTCTTCATAGTAGGTTTTAAATGAAAGTATCAAGGACCTACTTATTTTGTTTGCTTTGATTTGTAACACCACTGTGAGATTGCTCAGCTGGTTTCAGAAAACGTAACAGGATTATCCCACAATTAATAGTGTTGTCTGGTCTCACAGGGAAACTGAAAGGAATTCTCCTATGTGTACATAGATACACATATATATTACCAAAAAGGAGCACTTCTATAAATAATGCCTGTATGAGCTGCAATCATGTACAGTCTTACACAAAAATGTTTTGCACAAGTAGTGAGATCTGAAAAAATTAGGCAAGGCTCAGGCTGTGTCATTCTTCTGTCTGCTTTTTTGATCTTTGCCCTTATCTTATTCTTTTGTAATATCCTCTGGAAGAAATAATAGCTTTTAACCCTACTTACTCAAGAAAAAGGATCACATGAATAAACTGATGATTTATGTGTGTAATTTGTCTTTTCTCCTCGTCAAAAACTTGGGAACATGACTGCCCTCCGTCTTTAATCTGCTTGGATTATACAATATGGGATAAAGGCTACAACTGTCAGGATTCAAACAGTTTTAAGTTTGGAGCAAGATGAAAACCTGTGCCATGTTTTGATCCCCATGTTCTTTAAAACGTATTTACTTTGCCCCCTCATTTCATCTCGCACTCCACATATGTCCAAGAGGAAAACTGCTCAGCTTTCAACAGCTAGTACCCAAAGCCAAACTCAACACCTGCTAATATGGCAACTTCTTTATGCTGAAGGCACCGTGCTTCCTAGACATAGCTCAGCTAAGCTCCAGAAGCTTTGAACAAGGCCTGCTCTAGCTTGCAGCGAAGACAGACTGAACATCCCCTTAAGGCTGGATTTGCTTATGGAATGTGGTTCACTGACTCCATGAGATTCAATAAATCATCTATTTTTAATTGGAAATGCTGTACCAGCTTGCTGCGTGATTCCCTGAAGGAAATTTGCAAGCTGCCTCTATCAATCCAGAACTGTGTGAGGCAGCTCGTTTTAAAATGCAACCTCTACAAACTTTCCACCGAGGATGAAAAACTCAAGTAACAAATTTAAGCCCACTGAGAGAACAGCGAGAGAAAAACATTCACCCAATAAAGAAAAAGAAACACTTTGTCTGTTCCAACCTGGCATACAATGGACTATTAAGGGCATTTCCCAGCAGAGAATGATAAATAAAGCAAACAGGTCACGGAGGGCATTACAACACAGAAGATAGCCTCCTTCCTGTCTATAACAGTTTTGCATCAACAGAGGCCAGCAAAGCAGAAGAACACAGGGGTTAAACCTAGACAGAGTGCATTTACTCCCCAGATTATAGTGTTATCACCAGCTGTACTTCTTTTGAAATGTCTGCACATTTCATACCATTATGTATTACAGGTTCTCAAACAGAAATCCAATTGAGGAAAAGCAGCGTGATCTTCACAAAAGTTACTTCACACACCTCTATAATAAACTGTATCTTTCCAAATACAGAAGTTAAGAAAGAGACTGCTGTGAGAAGCTTCCTAAAGCTATCCTGCAATATTCTTTGACTTCTAAAACCTTACTGTTAACATTGCTGTATTTTACTCCAAGGTAGGGAAAACAGACCTGTAATAAGAGAAAGAAAATGTGCTTTGCTCTCAAACTTGCAAAGGGTCCGTTTCAAATACATTTGCAAGAATGAGATATTCATTGAATAACTTGCCTAAGTCTGAAAAACAAATGTGGTTTTCATGTAAACGGTGCTGTCACCAAAACAATGATGGCCATCACACATCTGCTGGCATTTGTCATGAAACTGAATAAAACAGACCGAGCGTCCTTAGAAAGAGCTGTGATAACTGATGGTTTGATACCCTAAGCAAATGAGTTATCTGCATTGCAAATGAGGATCCATTTTCACAGAGGTGACCTGGTCAATCCCCATATGGAGAGCAGAAGCAGTATCAGTCCTTAAATTCGCTTCTTCAGTCAGATGTTCAAAGGAGCAAAGTCACACACACTAGATGGAGCCACCTACCTCTTCCAGGCACAAAAACTAGCCAGAAAATTGGCTCTGAAACAGAAATAAAAAGAGTGGGGAGAAAAAGGACAGTAAGGAATAAAAACTGAAGTGCTTAGGACAATCTGCTTACCTAGTTGGACAAGATACTGAATAGTTAAAAGTATCATGTTCTCCACGCTTAGCAGCTGACTGCTGGTCAAACCCAGGAGATCCAGATCCTTGTTTTCCAGCTGTGGAATCTTGTAGCAATTCACCAGTAAGGGACTCACAACAATATCACCGACATTTCCATAGAAATAAGGTAAAGTGCCATAACCTTTCATAAAAAAAAAAAAAAACAAAAGCAAATAAACAAAGCCCACAGAAATTGACAAGATAATCCATTGCATTAAGTCTTGCACAACATAAACGTTTCCAAACTTCTCCTGAATGTTAACTTGAAAAACATACTGCATCACTGGCCACTGCTGACATTATAATTTCTGATAAAATAAATTAAACAGGCCACTGCTCCTTTGCTGTTTTTTAAAACAAGTGATCACAAAGATGTGCAAAAGCTATGGATAACCACATACCATCAGGATAACAATTATTTTTATCCAAATACATATGAGAATAATATCTGTTTGGGTCTTAACCTGACCTTTAAATATACATTCTCCATAATAGAGTGTACAAAACCCAAAAATCAATGGAAGGAAAAGAACATTGATCTTAACATTATGAAAACAGCATCAGTAACATTAAAATTGATTCAGCTACCGCAGTATTGCCATGATTAATTGCATTTTTTTCCATGTTTATGTTCTGTTTTCATACACAGGTTAAATAAACATCAACAACTAAACACGCTGTTCTGTAGGGCAAAGCATATGAAAACAGGCTAACTCTTCTTTTCCTTGAGAATGTTTTCCTTTCAAAAAAAAAAAAATTCCACACAGATTTTGCCAAACCCATCCATTTGGGTACATCTGGTTCTGTGCTATTAATAGGACCCTGTTTCTCAGGGACACTAACATTTAGCCTAGCTGAGGACTTCATTGGCAACTCTCCAAGAGCCTAAGGGCTGCATTCAATTTGCACTTAAGCTGATAACTGCAGACACCCTCATCTTTAATAATGCAGCATTTCTCTGAAAACATTAAAGCACCATGCTAGAACTTTGGAATACGCTTCCACAAAACAAGACTAAGCAAAACAAACCAAAAGAAGTGTAACCCTAGCCTTGAGGGTTTTACTACCCTTTGAGGGTAGATGGCCCTCTTAGTTCTTTTGAAATTGCTTGTATTAGGATTATCTCTGTAAGTGAGGACTCTGAGAACTTCTCTATGTCTTCATGAATGATGAATTATTCCATGGACTGTATTGACAGGCATTTTCTGTTAACACTAAAGCTACTTTATACAAGCAGCTGTATCGTGCTGGACTGAAAAGAGATTTAAGGAGTTAAAAAAATCACTCCTCAAAATTTTGGCAGTGCTGGCCAAACTATCTTTTTTATATATTATGCCTTTATTGCTCAGCTTGCAAAGGGTATTCACCTTACAAATCACACTTTTGAAGTAAAAGCGATGTCTTTCTAAGGGTTAACAATGTGCTTCACAGAGCTAAAGAATTTTAAAAGCCTAATCTGTTATCTCAGTCACTTACAATAATTATGGACTATAAAAGACAAAAAGTTAGTACAATTCACTTCTGATTAGCCAGGACGTATCAGTTTTCTGGTTCTCATGCAGAATCCCTGGGCTTCAAGATCTGGATTTTACATGCTACAGGAAATATTTTCTTGTTTTGTAAGTTGTTTACACTGGAAAGCTATTTTCATTACATAGAAATAGTTCTATTCTTGGATTTTACAAAAATGTTTTTTGTAGAAAATTTCAGTTTGGCCCGAGGTTTTGCATAAATCTGACCTCATCATGACCCGTTTGCAAATCAGGTCCTCTTAGAAATCTCCAAACTTTCAATTTTAAGTGTTGAGCAACTAAGTAAACTATCCATGACAATCCAATTACATACTGTACTGAATGTCAGAACCAACAAAAAGAAACCAAAATAAATAAATAAATAAGCCTTTCTCTTAGGGGAGCATGCATTTGTTCAAAATGCAGGATTTGGCTCCCCAGTGTAAGACTCACCTATCAGAATCACTGGTCTGACTCCCGAGTTATTCAGCAGGTTTTCAGGAACTATTACAGTCTCCCCTGCCGGGATGGGTTGAGGCTGTAAAATTCCAGTTAACATGGATTGAGGAACTGGGACTGACAAAAGAGGCTCTATAAAATAAAGGAAAGAGAAGCTTCCATTACTAAAAGGCTCATACTGTGATTTGGCCGTATGAACATTTAAAAATAAATAAATAAATAACTCCAGATCACAAACTGTAATAAAATTCAACAGGCCTCTGCATTTCCTGCTATAGTTTTAAGTAATTTAAATTAAGAGCCTATACCCTCCTGTAGACCCACCCCTAAAATAAAACTGTTTCTGGCCACTGTATTGTTGGTGGGAATGAGGGAGGAAAACACAAGGTTGAATATGCATCTTCAAACAAAGCCAAGTACTAAGCCAAGAGGCTACCTCTAAGACAGTGGCTACCTCTCAATAATACCTGTCAATAAAAGGGAAGCGACTGCTCTGACTTCTGACCTAAAACATATGTAGCTAGGAAAGAAAATACAAGCCAAAATCTCAAAGATGTCTTTAGACAGTTGTTAGAAGGACTAAAAAAAAAAAGTGCAAAAGTGCAAAAGCAGCTTTCACAAGTAAAAAGAAACAAAATGCAAAAATGTGTCATCTGTTATCAGGTTTCAGTGTGAGACCTCCTTCAGAAGTTTCTCAGGCTTCATTTGGTTGTTTGTAACAGATTTTTCAAACAATGCTATCTGCAGAAGACATCACAGGCTGCATGAATAAATGTATGCATGCATACATTTTAGTGGTGGAAGTAGCTGTGATTGATTTGAGTTGCTCAAGCAGGCAGGCCTACACTACCATGTAACCCTTCTTCCCGTGATAAGTATCTCTGAAAGTCAGTTCCAAAACATCCCAAAAGCAAGTCCTCCAAAGCAGAGTTAAGAACATACTGTGCATGATGACAAACATGGTTTTTTTCTTCCCTGGGTGTTTATTCTCCTATTCTATAGAGAGATCAGTAAGCAATTGTACGTTCCCCTTTACCAGCTATTCTGAATCTCACAACTGCAAAGTCCATCAATAGTGAACAGTTTTATTAGTAGTTACGCATAAAGAGGTACCTACATGCACATTGATGACTATTCACACATATTTATATTTAATGCTATTTCACGTTGTGCTATTACACATCCCTTCTATATGTGTCTATCCCTTTTCCACACACGTGAGCTATTTGGTCTCACAAACTTTATCCTTCTAAGCAAAGATGACCTACGGAACATCAGTGTCCTTGGTTAGGCCAGAATTACATAAAAGCATCTTTCCTACACCAGCACTGAATGTGCAGTGTGCTGTTTCTGTAGCATGCCACACCAGATAGAGATGCTATATTAAGTAGAAGGCTAAGGGAAATCCTTTAAATGTTCAAGTAGAAGGTAAATGGAAACCCATTAAATATGTTCATATATACATACATACACCTGCACAATTTCAGAAGAACTGAGCTATCTTTGGGGAACTTAGGTTTAGATCTTTATAATTTCCATCCTCCTTTTTCTCTCTCCCCCAGGAGTTTCACCTTCCCATTGTACCACCTTAGATTACAGAAACAAGAACTGTGTGCTTTTCTGGGTCATGTGAAAAACTCTCCATGGTGCCCTTAACTACTTCAGCAAGCTCTGTTATGTTTTCTATGCAACCCTTAAGAGAAGGAGCACAGGGATAGCGATCTGGCTGAGAACAGGTTTTTTATTATTATTATTTTTACAAATATCTGTATCATTCAAGTTTTACCTGTTCTAGTTGAGGGCCGAATTGCAGGAACAGGTACCACTAAGCCAGGAGGAGGGACTGGGGAGCCAGGAGACCATCCCCGATGACGTTTCTTTGGTGGTCCAGAACTGGACATTGATGCTGTGAAAAAAAGCAAAAATAATTCTAAATGCTGTTGTTCCAGACTCCAGCCCACATTTCCATCTCACAGTGGTGTTGAGCTGCTTTCACACTACAGAGTTCCAGAGGTTTACACCCAGCCTTACATGAAGGCAGACTATGATGTGAGAAATGCTTCTACCTGTGTCAAAAACTACAGTGTTGTCATCAGCAGTCGTGCCAGAAACCAGAAGGATCTGTAAAGACTGAATTGCAGCAACAGCTATGATGGGAAGAAAAACAAAATCACGAATTTCAGGTTCAACAGCCACTGCAGCTTAAAAGGGACACAGAGCAGAGGTTTTCTTTACCTTGGTCTCCAGCTGCACAGCCAGGGCTAGGAGAGGTCAAGTGAGGCATTGGCCGAGAGACTGTAGAACTCAATACATTATTTCTTCCTCCATTAGCGTTTCCATTAGCAACATCAGCGGCACGCAGTGAAAGAGGAGCTAAGTATAATAAAATACAGAGTGTGTGGCTTGAGACAATGTTGAAAACAAACAAACAAAATAATACAGCAGCATGCACGCACAAAAGAACAGGGCAAGATGCGTGACTGAAAGAAACCCACTCCAGGGAAAGCATGAAGAGTACTTGGCAGAGAATAATTTGGACACACGCTGCAAAATCCTAACCTTGAAACAAGCTCTCCAAGTTTGAAGGCAGAGAGAATAGGATGAAGAAAAAATCCCCAATCCAAAAGAATAAAAAATTTACACACAAGAAAAATCACCGGGATGCTTATGAAACATTTTTAGACACTGAAAATTTTAAAAAGTGCTCATCATGAATTCATTTTATAAAGATTTCTAAGCCTCTCTGGTCTATCTTTGTATTTTTCTCCCAATCATCCATGTGCTATACACGGAGTCACTACAGAGCTCTCATCTGAAGCCGTAGAACTGGAGACTGGGCAGGCAAAACAGGACAGTTTGCTGTGAAGTGCACACGCTTGGAGTGTTATTGAGGCAAACCATGCTTAATTCTGCTACCTCTGCGTGAGACAATCCTCCAGTCCCAGCAGGCCTGACACCCTGGCAGGCCCCACTATATTCAGATCACGAAATGAAACTACAAAAACAGAGGATCATGAAAAGTTATCTTTACACTTCTGAGCCCCTTCTTACTCTTTTTCAGAGTCTCATTTTTTTCAGGACAAAAAAAAAAATGGCATAAACTGCCTAGAGTGGACATGGATTCCAGTAGGGACTATGGCTCTTTTCCATATCTGCCAGCTCCACTGTGATTTAGCTCCCAAGAAAATTTCCAGGAACAACAGCAGGAGATGGTGCAGCAGCTTGCTGACGTTGGCTGCATCAGAGTCTGAGATAATGGTATCGTGCTTAGTACACTGTAACATGGAACTCTGCAGCCACAGTCATCCAAATAAATTCAGGTTCAAGATTCTCGGGTTGCCAGTTAGCAAAATTTAAGTAGCAGCACTTTCCCACTGTAAGCTCCCATTTGTATCCCCTTGTCAACAATTGGGTTTGGACAGATCTGGTGGATCAATTACAGAAGCAGTTGAAATGGTGGGAAGTAATTTCTGTGCATAATAAATTCTCTTACTCAAATACAGAAGGGAGAAACACTAGTTTCATTTATCTGAAATGCAGTATTTTCTGCTATTTTACATAAAACTGTGTTAATGATTTACTTGATACAGGTACATTCATTAGGTCCAACAAAGTAATATGCATATATAGCAATATATATTGTATCAAATAGCAAATATAGAATCACAGAATCATTAAGGTTGGAAAAAACCTCCAAGATCACCTGGTCCAACCATCACCCACTAAATCATGTCCCCAAGCACCACGTCCAACCTTTCCTTGAACACCCCCAGGGACGGTGACTCCACCACCTCCCTGGGCAACCCGTCCCAATGCCTGACTGCTCTTTCTGAGGAGAAATTTCTCCTCGTTTCTAACCCGTCTGATGTCATATGGCCTTTCCCCCTAGAGGAGGCTTTTAATTTATTAAACACACAACACAGAAATGCATCTGGAGTAACTATACTCATTGCAAAAGGAGAACAACTCTCAGTTAACGTCACATGAATTAGTGTAATGTCAAGAGGTGATGTTTTGGCTCTCCTAGATCTTAGGAAGTGCAAGAGGAATATGACATGCACTTTTATCAGAATGTCAAATCTAAAAGCCAAGGTGTGGCTCTGTTTGGGAATAGTAATAGACATGGAAGATTTCTGTGCAGAGGACCAGTAGAATATGATGGTTTTGAAAAATCCTAGTGAATGCTTTCCTTCCCTTTTTCCACAAAAAAAGATAAATCCTTTATTTCTTTGCTGCTAAGAAGACAATTCCCTTGTCTCTCAGTTATCCTGGAAAGCAAAGTGCTACCTGCAGCAAATGTCTTTCCTACAAGCTGTACTGACAAAGCCAAAGGTTTCACAACGTTCTTGCTCCGAGACGGGTCTTGAGTTCCACTTAAGTTAACAGCAGAAGACGATTTTGCTGGACTGAACACTGAAGAATCTGAGAAAAAAGAAAGAGGTTTAATTAATTAAAAGCTTTTTATATAAGTATATGTGCATTATATATACATAAACATGCATACACATTTATCTACACGTATCTCTGCATGCAAAGCAATCAAACCATTTTATGCTTAAGAGATCATTTAAGGATATCTTGTAGGAGTCGTAACAAACATTTACTGGGCATTTCTGAAGAATCTAGTAATACACTAAACCCATGATAGATCTCTTTCACAATATTTTGCATTCATAGAACAGTTGAAAAATATTTTAACTGTAGAAAGAGTTATCTCATTGCTCCTCAAAATACCCCTGTGGGATAGACAAGTAAACGCAGTTATCCTGTGTTACAGATGAGAAAGCTAAGGCAAAGAGCTTATGTGACTTGCCCCTAGCAAGCACAGGGAATAAGCACTTGGAATAAATTGCCTAAAAGGTTGTGGAATCTCCATCACATGAGATTTTCACAAACAAGATATTGAACCTCTGTCAGTCTCAGACAAGCTTGACTTAGGGCAGAAAAAAAAAAAATCATATATCTAACCTCTGAAGATCACCCTACAGCACTACTATCTATGAGGCTAGGAAAAGTGTATGCCCATTTATAAGCCTGGGTAGGGGATGAAGGGTAGCTGAGCCCAAACTCTTTGCATGAATTAACAAACAGCAACTCCTTAGAACATTTTACCAAGGCCCTGACAAATAGATAAACAATAATTATGGATGGATGACATCCATATGGACGCTGAACAACAGCAACAAAAAAATAATGTTTGCCCAGTATAAAAATGTAAATTGCAACAGATTCAAAACCTCTCAGCATGTAGACGCCTACTTAAGCATGAAGGTATTTAAAAACCGCAAGTTACTTCAAAGAAAAACTGAACATTGGGATGCTGATACACTGGCAAATCCAAACTCTTATGGCCAAGGTGAAAGAACATTACCTCAACATCTGTGCAGAAGTGAGTTTGCAAGAAGTAGGCAAAGTAGGCTAAGTTCACCTACAGATGTCCTAGCAAAACAGCCAGGGAAAGAAAACAGAAGGCGAAAACCAGCTTGATCTGGCAAATACATTCACCCCCGGGTGACACACCATTTGGCGAAGAAGGATGGGGAGGGTGTCTGCTTTGCCATATGGAGCGACTGAGATGGTGAACAAATGCAGAAGCCTTGGCTGCTGCTCCAGCAGAAAACCTTGTCCGTGTTCACAGGACAAATGCTGACTGGCTAACAAGCAGACCACCAGCTCAAGGGCTTTGGAGGAAAACGCTAGTCTCTCATTAAATACAATGCAGCAAACATGTAATGAGAAAGCTCTTCTCAAAGCAACTGTCCAGAAGCTTTGGCTCAGGTTTATTTGTCTTGTTGTTTTTCTCCCCTTCTCTCTCATTCTAATGTTTTCTTGAAATTGTATCTATGAAATCAGCTATGGCTGGTATATGTTTAAACATCACACTGATACCTCAGGCAGGACTTGTACTGCTACCTCTTATTGAAATAGTTTAACTTTCTATCGTAAACCCCTGTTTCTAGTTGCTTTGAAACATCCGAACTTGAGTTTTCTCTCTCACATTTCCACCTAAAACTGGACTTCTGATACTGTTCGAAGTTACAGCCGTTGTTGCCCTGCCAATAAAAACACATCTCTTTGTAAAAGGAACTGCGTCTTCCCGTGCCATTTTGAAAGAGGGACGCAGCACTTGACCACAGTGTCATGGCCACGCTGTACTGTCAACTTTAACTAGGATGTTGCAAAATTCTCTTGTGCTGCAATTTCTACCCTGAAGTTACCAGTTCAGTGCAGCACTCGGTGTTACTACCTGCCTACAGGTGTTCTCCTAGAATGTGGAGACTCAACTGTTCACTTACATAGGGAGAGAACAGAAATGTTTGAAGGGAAAAAAGGGTGAGAGTTCACAATAAAATGAAAACAATTTGGGGAGGTGACTTACTAATAAGTACTTTGATTTTAAAACAAGAGTCCGTTCACCTCAAAGTACAAGTAGCTATGCAAGCCTAGGAGAGAAAAAGCTGCACCATTATGGGTGATGCATGTCAAAATTCACACCACACACAAAAAAAAAAAAAGGTGCCCTCCCCCTCCTCTGGTCAGAGGGAATTCATATGTATGAATGTGGCATTATCTTCACTAGGAGATAACCATAGGAGATGAAAAGGTTTTGACAACTGTGACCTAAGAGTACAAACAGTGACACACAGAAAAACCACGCAGACTGAGCACTGCAACGAGAGATAAGGAGAAAGCGGTATATAAAAGGTGTATCTATTAACTCGGCAGGTACAATAGAAGACAAAGCTGTGTAAATATTGGAGCGCTTGTTATTTCAAATAAATAGGTTCTCATGCATCTGCACAGTTCTCATGTCGGGATCTGGAAGCCAATGGATCATGCAGTGAAATGCAGATGTGTTCAAATGACATTCTCATTACAGTTTAACAAAAGCCTAAAGCATACAGCTTCCTGAACAGAACCAGGGCTGACCAGCTGGGGAAAGGGTCTCTGAACACACTGGTCAGTGATTACAATTCCAATTTCAGAATCCATACGTTCAGGTGTTGTTTGCGATGGTTTTATAACTTTTTTTTTTTTTTTTTTTAACGTTGCATGTTTTAACAAGTTTGTTTTTTCATCTGCATTTCATACTCCTCTGGAGAAATGTATGCTGTGGTACACACATACCAACCAGTTACAACAACCAAAGTTTTATTTTTCTATTTTTAATTTTTCAAGAAACAGCACAGACATGTAAACATAAAACAGCATAGATAAAGCTGCAATGAAACAATGAGAACAAAAGCTCAAAGAAAGCACCTCAGCTATTTGCAATAAATAAAGATGCTGCTTCTTTGTCAGCCAACGTCCATTTGATTTTAATGGTTTCTCCTAGATTCATTAATAGCTTCTCAGAACTAGAAAGCACGTATGAGATGCATGCTAGCTCATGTAACTTAGAACAACTGTATGTGCATGGGGAAATTGCTTTACTAAGCACACCCATGTGTGAAATACAATTCAAATAAATAAACAAATAAGCAAATGCATAAATAAAAGCTGTCCCCCTTAGCCCAAAAGGAGATCTTTTTCCATTTCAAGGCAAATACCCTAGTCTATGTAGTAACATCCCACTATAAATATGTAATTCAAATCTTTTGACATCCACAAAAAATTAATTAAACAAATAATAGAAGACAAAGAATCAAATAAATTAATCAAAAGATCATTTAATGCTTTTTTAATTGAGTGTTCTTTTGAGAACTAAGCTCATCTTCAACCTCACCTGGGTCTTAAATCTCTCACAAAGCCAATTCTGAACGGTATCCTCCCAGCTGTAATCTACACATGGCTTGAAGTAAACACCCACTTATTTATGGCATCCCTAAACCAACAATATCTGAGGTAACTTACCACCCCCCACGGTTATCTTTACAGCACTTTCAGCTCCTACCTGTCTGAGTGAACCCTGATTTGTATCCATTAGCTGATCCACCCTCTGGGGTCGTGGACGGTGACACCGCAGAATTTGGTTTAGCAGAGAGGCTAGCAGCAGATGATTGCCTGCTTCTACATTCTGCAAACGAAGCAGCTACAGTACATATTAACAAGGCCTGCCTTCCAGTTGGGAAGTTCAGCAACACAGTGGCGGAAGGGGACAAAATGTTAAAAGCATACATCCAGCACGTACAGCAAACAGCAGCAAATGGCAGCATTCAACAGAAATACAGCTCAAGCAGTTTAGTCAACTTTGTCTTCTAATTAAGAAAACCTCCCCGGGGGCCGCTGAGAGTGCCAGGCAAATAGAGACCAGATGCTGCAAAATGGCAAGAGCCCTCAGCTCTCAGCTTGCAAGAGATTTGAAGGCATTGGACATGTCCCAGGAAACACTCAGCGACTTCTGTGGCAGAACCTTTATGAAAGCCATCATATGTTGCCCTTTAGAAGGAAAATTGTGCTGACACATGGATTCTTAGCATGTCTCCAGAAAATCTTCAGGGAGATCCTGTCCCTGGGAACGTCTGTCTGGATGAAAACTGAGTTGAGGGAGGAGAAAGTAACTTTAAATACCTCATATTAATCCACTTTTTTAAACCACGATCTAATCAGGTTCTGTTTTGAAGGGAAGAGGGTGTTTAATAGTGCTTCCCTTCCAATTAGACCTTTAATGTTAAGGAAAGGGCAAAGGGATCCTGGATAGATGGAATCAATACGGGGAAAGCGCCTACCAATGCCCATGAGATCAATTCTTGCTCAATTTTCTAAACTTTTGTAGGTTCTCGAAACACTTGCAATGAGCATATAGTCAAAAGCTAGCCCTGCATCTACCTCTTCCACACATTTGTGATCAGAAGGAGGTTTAAAATAGTTTCTTATGTGTGTTACCCCTGACAGCATTTACCAAGTCACACACCAACCCCAAGTGCACGAACATCAGGGGTTTCAGAGAAAACATCCCCAAAGCCAGCTCTGTTCTTCTCCTGCGTACGTCAACATGCTATTAGCTAAATTATTGCCTGCAATCAAAACAAAATCTACATTCAGTGAAACAAAATGAAGGGTAACTCCAAACTACACTTTCTAACTACGCAAAGATTGAGATTGTCGTGAGTAGTCTTGCATATGGACATTGCCAGGCAGCACAAAATGTTCCCATGAACAATTTGCTAAATAGTGCATCTGACTGCACTGTATTGTGTGGATAAACCCTTTCATAATTCGTGGAAAAATAATACAAAATAAGGTTTCCTTTTTCAGTATTTGGAACTTCAAAAAGAGGCTATCAAATTAAATTTCTGAAGTTTTAAAGGAAAAAGCAGCTGAAAAACACATCCTCTCTGAAGTAGTAGTAAATTATACTTGTAACAGAAAAACAGCTGAAGGCAAGATCCCTTTGAACCCCGAACTGATACAGCACTATAATTACTCATACAGTTTTGTGATAACCATCTCTCTGGTGTCCTGTTGCCATTCACACGAGGATGTGACTCTTCAGATGTGTGTCAATCCTCCCGTGGAGCTTCTCCTCTCCTCACATCATCCTCTTTGGAACAAGAGGCACCAGCTCAAACTCTGTCTTTACCGAGGGATACAGGCAGCATGCATATATACCAGTTTAGCAGGCAGTGAGTAGGTAAACTGTTCCCTCTTCAAGTCTTGGTACGGCTCTAACTCAAAAATCGTGCATCCATCAATACCAGGCCCCATGGTTACCTTGCCTCAGGGTCACAAATGTCATTCTCGTTAGCAGAGTCATTAACAATATTGCACGGATAGAGGGTAAGCCCACGTGTAAAACACACTGTAAATGGCAAGAGTATGTGAGATTTCTCCTCTTTCCTTGAGATCAGTGACCTGAGTTTTCTTAATCTGACAGTGTGCTGGCTATCCTCAGGCATTAGCCAGATTGAATTGCACCTGCTAAGATGAGTATCAATGCAAAGCCAATGCCAGAGCCCTGGCTGTGAGTCATCTTGCTTTAGGTAGAGAAAAGACTTAGCAGACTGAGGAATCTTATTTCTTCTACCAAGGTGGCTGCACAGCCCAAGGACAGATTTAGGGCTCCCAGTGAAAGCACGGGGAGATGGAGGATGACAATTTACGATTGTATGGTTACTATTAAGACTTAATAAAACTCTTCAACACAATACAGACTTCAGTGAAATCTGTGGGAACTTTTCCTTAAATCACAAAACAAATTGAACTTCTATAGTTTCCTTTTAATGCATACGTTTTCAGCAGCAACTTCCAATTTTTCATTCAACATCACATCAACATAATAAAAAACCTCTAAGTGAATGGGCACCTTAATTACCTTTCCAGCAAATAAGAGGTCCCTTTGACAGTACACCTTGGGAGCTTCTTACTAGGTAGTACTTTAAGTGCTTCTGCTTCTTTGGCTGAGTGGTTAATTTCAGGTTGATATGATTGGAAAACTCTGTGAAGTACCGAAATCCTCTTTCTCCACAGCCTATACAATTCCCAGAAAATCCTGGACAAATGAAGCAGAAGGTGTACACACAGATTAAATGGTTTTGTGATAGCTGCTAGGAATAAAGCCACTTCAACCTACCTACTCATCCAGTTCAGAGTGACTTGAAACCCCCAGCCAGATTGTTACCATAGGTGTCCTGCTCAGACCACTCATCAGGCAGCAGCCAAATGCAGGCAGGTTTTAGTCTTAACTTTTCTGAAACTCTTCCATCTTTCCAGGTCATACCAACTTATGCCGAAATTCTACCACCTGTGTTCCGCTCTACCCAGAGCAGAGAACTACTTGTAGGGTCAGGAGAAGCCATGATGCCCAATGAGGAAATTTCCACAGGATTTCCTATTTCTGTTCCACATTTCTACATTAAAAAAGCATGGCTTCCAAGCTGCATGCTTCCCTCTCTCAAAATAGGGGGCTAATCCAGAGTACCCACTGCAAATTTGTGTGGCTAAAACTAGCCTAAATATCTAGTGACTTTCTCTGAGACCCCTCATACAAGGCACTCTCCAAGTAAGCTGGACCTTTCACCATATTAAAGGCTTAAAAGCATTTATTTAAGGTCAAATGTTTAGATTTTCATTGCAAAAATTAGAGGTGCTTCAGAATGTTCATGAAAACTTAAAACCCCTCATGAAAGTAACAGATTTAGGAGTTAAAAAAGTAGGCAGAAGGCTCCTTTTCTGTAATATTTCTCACACGGCTTCATAAAAGAAGATGAAATTTTGGGTTGAGGTTGCAGGCACAGGGTCTGGCCTGAGGACTATACGCAGCCTTGATTTCCCGTGGCATTCACAGCTACATCAATGGCAACGTTGCACTGCAGCAGTCTGAAATCTAGAACTAAGCACAGAGCATATTCTACAATGGGCCTGCCCTAAAATCCTTGTTGTTTGAGTAAATGCACTTCCTCTATTATCTAATGCTGAACAATTAAATTCTTCCAGCTTATTTGCCACTCCACTAATCTTTGAATTACTTTCAACCTTTAATGAAAAAATACTTTATATTCTTTCTGGAACATCAATAATGATTTAAAATAGAGCTAGGCTGATAAGTACCTAGCCGAAATCCTTTATTTTTGATTTTTTCCATTTATTAATCAGTTCAAGACCTATAACGGAACACGTTTTTCATCCTCATTACTATCATTATTTACCACAACACCAAGCACTTCAGAGAACAGTGGTTCCTACCTACACTCACCTGTCAGCCAAACTCCTAGTTTTATGAAAAATTGTTCAGTCTGTCTGTCTGGCAAAATGCATTTTCCATAAAACTCTTTTATTAATTAGGCCATTGTCTTCAGCCTAATTATGCCTTATTATCATATTTTACCATCACATTGCTAGAGGGAGCCAAGAAGTAAGCTTCTTCATCCTGGTTCTCCCGAGACTGAATCAGTTCTTCCCTTATTGCTTACCACCCAGAGGAACTATTGGTGCCATGTCCACAGTCGTCAGAAATAGTCATTAGGGTCTCACAGGGTTACTGAGTCAATTCTTTGCTCTTAGGTACCAGCTACAGAGCCACAGAGGTATTTGGATATGTAACATCAGCAATGCCAGAGCAGAGTTGTGAGTCACTAGGCTCATTATCAAATGATATCAGAGATGATAAATTAATACAGACCTCAGGGTGTGAGGTGGAGTGCTTACCAACAAAGACAAGCACAACCACATTTGATTAGATTGAACACCATCTGTCTGTACATCAGATAGTTCGTATTGATCAACTCTTGACACTTCCCCTGCTCACTGGGGAGCAGCTCCTATGAGGATGGCAGCACACACCACATTATTCCATGCTCCCACTTCCCCAACCGTATCCAGAAAGGACACATCACACCACAGCTCCCATCTAATTCATGCCAGTGAGATTTCTGCCATAGATACAAAGGTTTGCAGCATGTGGTAGCATATTAAATATGCTTAAGAGAGTCAAAACATTAACAATCACATGTACATAAAGGAGGTGTTTTCAACAGTTATGCAAAATATTGATTGTTTGCACCAGAATTTGAGCGGTGTGGCTAAATAAGGGTATTTATACTTTATTGTGATTTCTTCTCTGTCAAAAGGTCTTTCTCAATATATGCTAGGCAGAACAGTGACTAGAGAGAGAAATAAGAAAATAAATGCACATCAGGCTATAGGAGCCAAAATACATTAAATCACTTTTACTAGCCTGTTGTGTACCATTTGTGAGCCAGGGAGGAAATCTAGGTGTTTACGTGCCATTCTTGCATTAAAATTTTAAAATCTCATAAACATAACCAGTTGTGATATAAATGTTGTTTTTTATAATCTATATATTACAGAGTCAAATTACCCTCAGAGCTCCTGTTGAAAACAATGTTCCTGGTGGAGCCAAGGGCAAAATTTGTCCCTTAATCCACAGAAAATAGCTCATCTTCTACAGTTGCATGAGCATATTTCTTCTTAATGTTGTAAGCATCAGTAGAGATAAAGAGTATCTGGGTAGTTCATATTTAAAACGCCAGGGCTGCAATTGTCTTCAGCCCACACAGAAATCACCCAGCTTCAATTGTGTTTAATTGTGGAATCAGGAACTTGTTTTAAAATGGGCTTTTCAGGGGGAGGTTCAGCTGTGGATTTAATTTAATAAAAACAAGCCTCTCCTCAACATATTTCTAACAGAAAGTCATTAGCTGAAATGATTTCAGGTAATTTTGAACCGACCAGTTTCTCTGAATTATTGTGGCATGAAGAAAGAAAACCTCTTACCTAAAAGTGCATTTTTTCCATGATCATCTGGCAAAAACCGCTTGTCGACAGCGCAGACTAGAATGTGCTCAGGAAGGTGTGGAGACTTGGCTCCTACTAACAGGAAGCCTGCTGGGATATCTATTTGCTCCATGCACAGAGATACTAACCGTAAATCCTTGCCTGCTTGACAAAAACCTGGAAAAAAAAAAAAAAAAGATAAATCTTCAAAAGATTATGTTTAAATTTCTTCTTTTATCAGCTCCATAGGCAAATGGAGCTTCACAACTTGATGCAGTAATTTATTTATTTTTCATTACCGTTTTCAAGGAAAACTGAGAAAACTGAGAAAGCATCTCATCAAATCCACCAGCTTAGGGTTTCAGGGACAAGAGATAAACTTTTTTAAAAGAGATCCTGAACATACTCAGGCAGAGAACAGAGATGTCTCTAAAGATAAGACATCAAATGGCTCTGAAACTGTTAATTTTTCACAAACACTGAGAATAAGAAGGAAAGCTCAAGATTTTAAAACAGAAAGCAGCTCTGAAAACATCCAAAGATTTTTTTTTCTTTGCTGAATTTTAGTTTTCACTCTAAATTCAGAACTATCAGTTTTGGTTTTGTTGCTTGCAACAGGCTGCCACTGGTACATAGCTATCACTCAGTAGTACAAAAGTATGACAAAGATTGGTGACTGAAGTTTGGTACTGACCAGAAAAGGAAAAATGTTATCAAATATAATTTCTAAACTGTCTCTAGATTAAGCATTTTAAGAATTCCAGGATGCAAAAGATTAAGTAATTCACCACTTCAGTAAGAGGTTGCTCTTTTCAACACCCTTCTGCTCTACAACTATACACTGATCCTGTCAGCTCAGGCACAGGTCTTTCAGAGAGCTTTTTGCCTTTCTCCCTGCTTCTTTTTTTTTTTATTGGAAGCTCACTCAGACATCTCTTAGGTGGAAATGCCTTTTGAGACGTACAGCGTGTTCCTGCAAATCTCCCGTTGAGTTTCTTGAAGTCCCAACAGCAGCAAGACTTCTAGTCTCCAGTTACTTTTTTCCTGCACACACATATGCAAAGAAAACGAGAACACAGCGTTGGTTGTTGCACTGCTGGTTAATACCAGGATAAGGCTAGTGATGTGGGCACAGCTGGGGAGCAGAGGGGGCTTCCTCTGCTCCATGTCCTGCGGCAAAAAGGTGGCGGGTTGGGACACACGAAGAAGCGCGGCTGGGCAGCCCAGAGCTCAGGACTCATGGTGAGTTTGGTAGCCACTCACCAAGCAGCCACATTCCGGGTTCTCTAAAGGCTAGATGAGATAGCTTTGGGGTTTTCAAATCACTGAGTAATCTGGGGACCTTGGGAGGCTGAAGTACCAATATTTTGCTAAAACCAAAGTCAACTCCAAAGTTAGTTTTTTTTTTTTTTGACTTAAGTACATGAACAACAACATTTAAAGACTTTCATTAACTTCAGCACTGGATCACAATCTCCCATCACTTTCCTGTTCAGCTCCATCGTATTCTTTTTCTTGAGCAAGTTCTACTTTCAAATTAGGAAGTGACGAGTGTCAGAGAAAGCAGCAGTCATCTGGTTTCCTCTACAGGAAAGGACACAATCACACAGGGCTTTCTGATTTCCCTTGGACAGAAGGCAGTGAAAGCACCACCAAGTTTTATTAGGAACCAGTCTCTATGGTGTGTTCCCCTCTAGTTCCTTCTCCAGATTAAGACCAGTGCTACAGCCAGGCCTCACACCTCTCCCAGCAGCAGCTGATGGAAAAATACTGTCAGGATAAATACAGCATCCAAAGGCATCACACAGTCACCCACTGACCATCTCTCTTTCACTACAACTACAAAAATAGGGTGGCGTAGACAACACATGCATGCATCAGCATGAACCAGTATTTCAAAATAAAGTATCATCATGATGTATCCTATTGCAACATGATTGTTAAAAATATATCAAAACGAAATTTGAAATTACCGTAGTATCTATTAAGACTTAAGCTATTAATGTGTATTCATCACACTTAACTTAAAATACTATTCAAGTAGCCCATAGCTGGTACAGAAATTGTAAATAAATACCCAAGGCACTAAGCTTGTAGAAACATAACGTGATCATAGCTTAACCCAGAGCCACCTCAACCAGTATTAATACATGTCTGCACTCTCACGTACCGTGCTGAAACACTTAGTTTAAAACCTCAGCAAAGACAATGAAAGCTGATGTTTTTTGGTTAGTTGTTTTTTTTTTTTTTTCAAATCTCAAAACTTAACCAGGCAAGGATGATGTGCAAAGTGGAACGCATAGAGTCAGCTATCATAAACTTCCTGGCAAGCAGCAGCTTGCTGAAGACACGGTACCATACATGTTCAGTCTTGTGCCTACACACCCACGATGTGCTGAACCAGTTCTTGGCTGAATGCTTCCTTCAGTCGCTCAGATAGCTCAGATGGAGCAGCAGCCCATTCAAGCTGAGAGCGAGCCCAGATTTGCCCTCCCACATTCCTTCTCTCAGCCAATGAATTAAAACAAAGTGCCTGAACCATTTATTTATTTACAGATCAATGAATTGTAATGACTGCTTACCAATGAGAAGGAAGCTATGCTTTAGGGGAAAAGCATTAAAACTGCCTACTGAAAGCAAAACTTCTTTCCTGATTAGATGCAATTGGATTACGTTAAACTCTATTTAAGGTGTATTCCTTAAAAACATATTAATCCTAATCAAATGGAGGGCTGCCAACGTATTACCTAGACTTTTCACATTAATTTATAAAAAAATGTTGCAGATAAATATGCAAACAAAACTCCCTTACATTCTAAACAAAATCTGCTTATTGAAATGTCTATGTCCTTTAAGTTCTGATTTTTCAAAATAGGCCTCAAATATTTGGGGCATTCAGTAAAATCTGAGTATCTGACATACTTAAAAAATACCACAGTATATCTAGATTTAAAATAGAAAAATGACCCACCGTTGACAATGTGGGCAAACAGGAAATCTGTAGATAAGGATTATGAAACAGCAAGGGTGATAAGATTTCAAGACAGATTTAAACCTGTCTCTTTAAACAATTGTTCTTTAGCCTTGTCTCTACCCAAAAAAAATCTCAAGAAATGCCCAGAAGCACAAACATTGACAAGAAAGAGGCTTTGGAATGAACTGTTAGCAATAGCAATACTTGGACACCAAAGAAAGCAGGAATTTGATTATCAATGTTGTTAACGTTTCAGTATGGACTTGCTTTCCAGAAGAGTACACGACTGATATCCAGAGAGCTGCATATAGCGATTGGACAAGGGGTAACAGTCTTAAACTAAAAAACAGTAGATTTACATTAGGCATTAGGAAGAAATTCTTCACTCAGAGGGTGGTGAGGCACTGACACAGGCTGCCCAGAGAAGCTGTGGATGCCCCATCCCTGGAGGTGTCCAAGGCCAGGCTGGATGGGGCTTTGGGCAACCTGGTCTGGTGGGAGGTGTCCCTGCCCATGGCAGGGGCTTGGAACTAGGTGATCTTTAAGGTCCCTTCCAACCCAAACTATTCTGTGATTCCATATCATATGAGAAACTTGGAGGTTTTGGTGTCCCAGTGAGGTGAAGCAATGCTCCAGCACTCCACGGGATCTGGGACAAAGCAAAACCCGTGCTAGGAGCAAAGCAACTTCATCTACTACTTGAGCCACTGCACATCACCATTTTGTGTGAGTCCCCAGTGGATAAGGGTCAGGAAAACCCTAAGAAACACACCACAACATCACAGCACCTTAACAAGTTTATGAGCATTACTCTAACATCTTGACAGCACCTACTGAAGCAAACCTACGTGTCTCAGTCTGCTATCCCAGGCAACAGCAGCCTCTTCTCTCAGAGACTGTTGTTGTGAACACATTTCATGTTTCTCACCATTTAGGCTATGTGGGACTGTACTGTGGGAATGCTGCATCCTGTATAAGCTACAAACAAAACCTAAGAGTCACACTCTGTATCTGTCATCTCTTAGTCCACCCAAAGTAGGATCTCAGATCCCTTCCATGCCCCTCTTGTTCCTCGTTGCACAATCTCCTCCTGCATCTTCCTCAGCTTTGGCTGGCGACGCCTCTGCACCACAGGTATATGCGCAGCCTGGCTGGCCAGCACATGCCTCTGTGATGCCTGGGCTTTGGAAGAGCAGAGGTGTAATTACTTCTCTGCCCTCGGGGACACTAGGCTGGGGGCACCGATGTCAGCTCCTGAACTTTACAAATCTTGCTGATATTAGGATCTGCCAAAAGTGGCAGAAAGCAGCTACCAGCTTCCTGTCGGGGGGGCAGCAGAACAGCCAGGCAATTGCATCACCCTTGTTTTCTTGGGAAGCCAGCCAGGTAACAGCGCTGACACTAAAAAGCCATCTCCCCCTCCTGCCAGGGACAAGCCATCCTGAAGGACCAGCAGCAACAGCGGGCAGCACAGGCAGAACCCGGGAGCCTTCAACTTCTTGTTCATTCACCAGCTGCCACAACACCACCGAGGGGAGGCTGGGGAGTTTGGCCAGGTACATCTGGTGTTCACTTTGAGCAGGAGAGAGAATTAGAGAATGCCAATCTGCCGCTGCGCAGTAAAAATCTCGAATTTTCCTCTGGAGAAACGCGGACGGGATATTCTCAAGAGGCAGTCATCCGTCCCTTCCCTTGGCCTTCGGGACCACAAGTCACTCTTCTAGTTGAATTCCTGCTGCTTTTTTAAACTAAATGAGAAAATTCCACACAAGAAACATTTATTTGGAAGCGAGTAATTGACTGCAGGGAAAGACACGAGGGATTAACCACTTTCTCTGCTACATTCTAGCTATAAAATTGCATTTTTCTAGCCAGCAAGCAACACAGAGACCCCAACCTTTTTCCCCCTCTGTTTTGCATGATTTTCCATTGCAACGTAATTATCTGCTAGAAATAACCACTTCCACATTAGTAAGGACAAACCAGGATCTCTCTGTACAAGTATAACTTGTGTTGCCCACGTTGAGGATTTTGACAATGCAAAATCTATTTACATTTCATGGCTTTTCATTGGTAATTGAGTTAGCACCTCAATTTCTATGCCAAGCAGCCCTAACATATACCGCTCTTAAGGAAAAAGAATGACAATTCAGAGGCCCACTGACTTTATGGACCTTTTATGGACATCTAAGCAAGAAGAGGGGAAAACCTCTGTGCTACTGAAATAAATCAGCTTCTCTTTATGAAATTGTTTATCTACACATAAAAAGTATAAAAACCATAAAAAGTAAAAGCACACAGCCGAGCCGTGCCATTAAAACATCATCTTCCTACAGGATTTCAGCTTTGTTTTAAATAAAGAACAGGTATTTATATTCCAATTAGAGATTTGCAAATATCAAGAGCAGTCACAAAACAGAATAATGAATAGCTTTCACAGACGTTATCTGCATTTCTTTGAAAGAAAAGTCATTAGTTTTTGCTTCTGAGAAGCACATCTGCATTCTCTGGCATTACTTTATTTAGGTTAACACATCTTTTTGAAAATAAAAATGCATCCCCACAACTGTTCACACCCAGAGGTCCTGGAATCTTCTTAAAATTGAAGTTTTTATATGCCTTTCCTTTATGGACCAATAGCAAGAAGCAGTTTCAATGTGGGATACCAGCCCCTTGTAGTACTGCAATAAATGGGGTATTTGCATAAGAAATTAGCTTCCAAGAATTACATGTGAATTACTAGTCACTGTCACTTGCTATTGTAACTTCACAGTAACTGATCAGGTGTTAAGTACCTGCTTACCTAATTGCCTCTGAAACCACCTTGGCTCTTCTTTAAGCATCAGGTAAACTGAGGGTTTAATAACAAAAGAAAGGTGCTACTATTGTGTTTCCCACATCCTGCATAAAAATGCTATTCCACAAATTAGAAACGGGCTGTTTTAAAGCTACAGCAAACAAGTGGTTAAGGACACTTTCTTGTATTCTTTTGTTGCGTATTTGAGGCACCCATAGGAAAACAGAGAAGCATTTTTCTTGAAACCTTATTTTCATGGAAGGCAAAAGTTAATTACAAAAAATCATGTTGAGCAGAAAAAAGGCCCTCAAAAGATGTGAACCCCCCAAATGCTGTTATTCTTCTTGATTGCAAAGTCCTCACTTTTATTGCTAATAGTAAGGATCAATGACAAATGCAGTTGCTCTTTCCAAGGGCTAACAAGAAAGTTAAGGGATGCAATGTTATGGCCAGCTCAGAAGGATCATCCAACAAACCGTCACTTGCGAAGCACTTATTTTTTACAGACGAAAAGAAGACAACGAGAGCTTCCTGCACCCATGTGACTGACAACTCAGCCATCTGAGCAAGAGAACAGGTCATCACAGAAAATAATTTAGTGATTATGGCATAAATCCTGAATTCAGGAAAAGCAAACAGCATAAATTCCTTAAAAAGGAGAAAGATTTCACTCCACCTGTGCTAAAACGTGGGAGACGGGTTTTACAGCAAGAGGAGCTCTGAACTGCAGATTCTAGTACCAAGATTTTGCTCTTGGATAAGCAATTAAACACATGCTCAGCTTAAAGCATCCAAACAGTTACAATGACTTCAATTAGTGTAACAGTATTCTTTAACATTTTCCTAATGTTATTTATCTTTGTAATTAAATAACTAAGATAAGGAATGTAAACAATGGCAGCGATTGTATCTTCTGTCTCTGGAAGGGCATATTCATGAGAAGAAAGATGAGCTATCAGATTAATATCTTGCTGAGATACGGTTTGCAGAGTGAATGTTTGGGAACCTGGGTGTTTTAAACACGAGTAGAACTGTTCTAACAGATCATTAGCAATATTTTAACAACATATTTTCCTTTCCAGGCTGTTCTCTTAAATCAGCTCCTCAAGGTAAACATTAGAGAGAGATAAATTTTGTAAATTTAGAACGGTAAAGTTGACAAAGAGTAAAGAACAACCCTAAAATTTGGAAGATTAAGTAACTTTCTCCTAATGTACTCTGATCCTAAGACTTCTACATGAAAATCAAACCACGGAACTGCCCATGTAAAGTAATCTTTTTCCAGGACATACTAGAGAGCATAAAATTACATGTATACATGAGCATATAGTTACATGTACTATGTGTGTGTAGCTAGGCATAACCTTGTGGCAAGCAATATGCAACCACAGACCTTGCCACACACCACAGACGTTGTCAGCACTGCAGTGAGCACTCGACAGTCAGCAGCATATCAGTCAGATTGCCTTGCAGAGCAAACCTGAGCAGAGGCAGCAAAGGCACTGATGAACACGGAACAGCTTGCATCCCTTACGCTTCCTGCTACAGTGTCCTACTGGCATGACTGAGCTCTTTTTCCTCTGCAGTGTTTAACCTTTTATACGTTTAGACAGCAACTCAGCTCTTGTCCTGGTTTTATACCACTGTTTATAATACACTCTTTCATGCTTTCTCCTTCTCTGCTCCTACCAATTTAGAAGCCTCCAAAGTATAGCAAACACTATTTTTTTGCAGTCAATAGCCTCACAGCTGAATAATAAACTTCCCCAGCTTCCCTTAGCAGCCAGTCTTTCTATTCTTTCTTTTAAAGGGAACTGAAGGTACATTGTTATGTTACATTGTTATGGAGGACAAACATGCTTCTGTGAGCTACATTCAGAAAGGATAAAGTAAAAAAATGTCAACATTTGCCAACTATCACTCCCCAAAAGGTCAAAGGATTACCAATCACGAGTATATCACTGCATATAACCATACACTACAGTAAAGTAAAAAATCATTCTACAATCTGCAATTTTTTTATGACACCTACACAAGGAAGCCCATAGTTCCTGGTGAGAAGGGTTGTTTGTTTTGAAGGGGGGGAGAGGGGGGTACTTTTTTAAGAATAAGTATCAGTAGATCCTCTGTCTTTAAGAAAGTTAAATGTTCAGAACACATAATTTCTTCAGAATTCACTAATACGGGACAGAATGAAGCACTTAAACAATTTCACACATTTAAAAGAGAACAAAAATAGTATCATCAGGAATTCTGATCACCTTGAACAATAATCAGGACAGTTCAGGGTAAGCAATCAATGGACAGTAGGCAGATGGAGAAGAGACAACAGACAAGCTTCCACTACCATTCCTCTTACCACTCTGGTAGCAGAAGGAACACCAAGTCTCCTCCCCATTTTCTCCCTCCAAGCTCTTCCTGCTACCCATCCATGGAAGCAACAAAATCCAGCTTTGTCAATGTCATGAATTTAGGTGTAGACTGAAAACCTGCCATAGTGATGCTGACTGACGCTAACTTCTTTGAGGACAGTGAACCAATGCTGACCAAAGAAAGTAAGGGGCTTTCCGAAACTAATGAAGCGTCACAGTGAGTCTGAGACACTGCTTTCAAGTAATACATTACATTTTATGTACTGAAAAAAAGTCCTCTTATTCTGTGTTTTCTCAGATTTTAGGCTTTGACTATGAACTGTTTTTTCAGACTTCCTAGCTCAATACTTTGTAAGTTTAGAGACCACACATAATGCTAAGAACTGGTTGTAAAGATCCCGCAGGTAAAAGAAAGGACACTAACCATCAGTAGTGCAAGACCCTTCTGGGGCAGGTTTTTGTGAATATGGGATTGGTGGACTGCTTGAATCTGACATGTCTTCATCCTCCTCTTCATCTTCCATTTCATTAACAGTTTGGTTGGCAGAGAAGTCCAGGTTTCCATTTTGTGAGTAGCGATGTACTAACTCTTTATCCAACTCTTCCACCTTTGGCTTCACATCTGAGCAAGAGTAAAATAAAAAATATTTTTTTTCATCAGTATGTGCTTCTATTTCCTTTTAAAATAACCAGTATGCCATTCTCTCTCCTCAATGAGGCCTCAAATTCACATTTTGTGTTACACAATCAACTGCAGCACAGCTTTTTGTTTTTTAATAAAACACATCCCACCCTTTCCTCACACAAAAAAACAATTGAAATGTGCCATACTTTCATGGTTACCTTCCGGCAAGAAAGGAGGCTGGTCAGGATCCAAGTACAGCTGTGAGAAGATCGGCCGTGGGACAACACTACTACATCTCAGAGAAGCTTCTATGGAGTTATGAAGAGCTTCTTCAAAACGGGCAGATTTTAGTTGCCCCGCATATGAATTCCCCATGATCTAAAAATGCAGAGAAAACAGTCGATAAGCGGACGGGAAAGTGCATACACAGACCATTTACAAATGATGAGTGAGGTCTTTTTATGTCCATCATGATAGACATTAGATGAGACATGAAGTTAGCAATAACGTATGCTGTGAAAATAACACCTCTAACTAGTACTACATGTTCACATTTCTCTCTAAATGTGGTGGACTGAGAGACATCCTCTCATTTCAATAACAGCTTTTAGCACATCTCAACCAACTGCTTTGTGTCTACTGCATATACTTCCTCTCAGCAATCTCAAGAACCCCTCTCATGCAGAATTTAATGGGGGATAGATAAAATCATTATTATTGTCGTTTTCAGGATTTTCAGAGCAGACTATAGAACTGAACATAGCACAGAATATTAAAAATGTCAAGTTTGGCTTTGTCACTAGTTGTCTAATTATGTCTACATGATTTAACTCATAGTTATGCCATCACTTGCAGAGAACTCCTATACAGACATCCAATAACTTGAATTTTTCCTTTTGCTAATATTAACTGAAATTACATGGAAGGTCAGTTCTCTGTGTTTTCAGGATCTTCAGCAAATGCTGTGACATGGTTTTATTTTAAATTGCTCTTTACACTAGTGCAGTGATAATGGCCATTAAAATATCTATTCTGACAGTTAACATTCGTGTTTATATCCATGATGAATTTATGAACTTCATGAAATATTCTAGCGCAAACAGACCTTTAGATCACCACTTCTCCTTGGGTGACATTATACACCCCACAGTTATATTTGTGCTTTCAGCATTAGGATACAGACTCTCAAATGTAAACATTTAGTAACAGGATGGCCATGGAAGGTTTTACAATGAGCTGAGAGAGACTCAATGAAACATGAAATTTTCCATTTTGCTGGGTCATTACACCATATGACATTTACTCCAAAGAAAGAAACGATAATCTAACATTTTCCAATATTCACAATACAAGACTGCATTTTCAGATCATTTTATTTCAACAGAGGTAACTTTTCCCCTGATAGATCAATAGAGAGAAAAGTACAAAACCTTATAACGTTATCTTTGTACTTTCCTTCACTAGATGTCACCTAGTCCTATGACCAGGAAGAGACCTTGGCCAAGAAGATAAGTTGGCATTTAGAAAATCTACAATTCTATTCGTGGTTGATTGCTGGGTTGCTCAAGGTCTTTGGTGCCACCTGTAAAAGGGCAACGATGATGACAGCTGCTTACAACAGTGTTTGAGAGCTCCTGGTATAGACAAATACCCAAGAGCTAACTATGACTACCCTACTGGAATACTTAAGAGTGAAGCTTATCTTATTGCTCACCTCAAAGGTTGGAGAGTGGCTCAGTTCCCTGTTCAGCCAAAGACTTTGTACAGCTTTTGGCAAAAATTCCACAGCTCTGACTTAGCCCTGTTTCCAACAAATCTGGGGGCAACAGCATTTCCCCACCAAACTGGAGTATATACACGATTTCTTAATGTAATGCATTCAGGTGTTTCAGCAGTAACATATTTAAGACTAACAGATTCTTTTTTTTTTTTTCTTTAAGTTTTGATTACATTTGAGTAAGGCAGGGGATGTGTATAAACACACAACTGTGAAGCAAATCAGGAAAAAAGTTATGCTGAAGCAGGATTAGGGTTGCCGTACAAGTCTTGGTAGGTGTCTTTGAACAAATAGGTGGAGAACAACTACATGCCGGAAATCCTGTTTTTACTGAAGCCAGCAACGATAGTTCCACAGATTTCAGTGAAATCATGACATATATATAATTAATTTGGATTTCAGGAGTGCATCCAAAATAAAAGTCACAGTTAAAATGCCAGAGCATCATCTACCTGAAGTCTCTTCATATGCCACGTTTTCTATAATCTATGTGATATATACAGTTATGCCAATTATTTTAATTTTGGTGGGAAAGTATTAATTAAATATGCTTTACAAAAAGGCTGAAGTGTTGGCTAGCCAGGGCTGTTTTATTTGCCTTCATGGAACCTACCCTGAGAGGCCTGCCTGTGGAGGGCGACTGTCACAGATTGAGGTGAGTGCGTTAGGATGTTTCTTGCTTGCCGCGAGAAAACAAAGCAAGAGAGCAAGGACATTGGAAATGCCAAGTGAAGGAAGGCTTAGGAATGGGTCTCTTCAATGCATGGAAATGGGGTAGCAGCAAGGCTTGTCTCAGATGCATGAAGGCAAGAGGACACAGGCAGAGGTACCGTGAGGGCGAGTGGCACGGCGAGGAGTGGCAGCAGCACAGCAGCCTCTCAGCTGTGACAGGGGAAGCTAGGGCCCATGGAGACCAGCCCCAGAAAGCCAGAGCTGGGCAGCTGATGCCCTAACACCGCCCGAGGCCATTAGGACAGCTGGGCCTCATGTGGAGTTCAAGGTAGCTGTGGGGAGAGGAGGGGCTTGAGGAGAGGGGCTGAAGAGACCCTCCCTGTGACAGAAAGCAGCTCTCCGGGTCCAGCCTTCTGATTCAGCCTGCCCAAAAGCCACAGGCACCGATTTAAGACATTAGTGCCTTCATGTTTCTGCTTTTGAATCAACCCTAAATGCCTGGTGTAATTAGTACCATATACACGAGTGCCCACCAATACACCAGTGCCCACCCTGACACCCACCGTCCCACCTCCAGCTGTACCGCACCAAACCATGCGGCTACTCCAAAGCCCACTCGGGCACACACAGAGGTCCCTAACAGGCAAGAGGCTTGATCTGGGGACAAATAATTCTTCTCATATCTACATGCACACTACATACAGCTAGATTAGCACAGAGGGAGCTACATTCCTAGCCTCCAACCCTCTCCCCCCACGAATTTAGAAGTTGCCTTTTGTTTTCCAATTTCTGCAGATGAAGTTTGTGGTCTACTCTGACCTTAGCAGCATTTTGAGCTGTTTTGGACTGGACTGTGCAAGATGTTATTATGTGTGTTATGTAAAATATATATGTGTAGTAAGGTTTGCTGCTACACTTTCTCGTTCTCCCCCCAGAAACAGAAGAAGGTTCAGTCATCTCTACCTCACCAACCCTGCAACTCAGGCAATTTTTATTAATGTCCTTAAAACTTACTATAGAGAGACTAAAAGACACAATTAAAATGGAACAATTTCAAACTGAAATCTGAGACAAAACATGAGATAGAGGAGAATTTCCTAAGGTTCAGATGATTTGCACTTCTCAGCTCTATCACTCTGGGGGTACTTCTCTGCAAAGACCCTGACACTAAACCATCATGACTCCTACCCAACACATCCCGAGCGTCTCCACTGCTGCTGTGCTTCTTCAAAGCAGGTTTACTAAGCCTACTTCACGCCTTCTTTGCAGTGGACCAGCACCGAACTGGAGGATTAACAGAGATTTGCTGGAGTTAGAGAGCTGCCTTACAGCAGAGCTGCAAGGCGGGCCTTGCATCTGAACTGGGGTCCTTACAAAGAGACACGAGCAAGGCAGTCCTGAAATTCCACTAACCTGACCGCAACGGAGAAGTATTAATGCTGTAACCTTTGATCAGAAATTAAATATAGAGATGAATTACAGAAAGTAAAACTAGGACTGCTGGGTGCTTCCATCAAGGCAGACAGAAGTGGAAGTAAGGTAACAAAAAATTTCAATTATGGATTTTAGATCTGCATCACTTAACTGTTCTGCGAAGTACACAGGGAAATTTGAATGACTCTTTCCACCACAGACACTGAATTTACAAGAAATTCTTGTCAGTTCAAGCAAATAATCTGGTTTTACAGAGTCATCCAGGTTTCAAGAGATCTGTGCAGAAACAGGACACTGGATGTTCAAGAAGAAGCAGAGCCCAGCTCCTTTACAGCTCCATCAGACTGGCAGCATTTGAGTACTGTAAACACTACAAACTCATTCTAGTTAGAAAAATAGGTGACTGTGGCCCTGTGCATATCCTCCCCCCCTCAAAAAAAAAAAAAAAAAGAAAAAAAAAAAAAAAAGTAACCTCCTGAAAGTGGACTGTTACTCAGTAATTCTTCGGAGCAGATCTACATACTGAGTTGAAGGCTTTGCTAGTAAAAATATAATCAGATCATTCAGTACACCAGATACCACATATTTGGCCTCCAGGTGGGTCATGACCCCAGGAACTTTAAAGGAGAGGAACTGAACTGGAGGATGAGGGAGGGGGTGAGTGTTGTTGTTATGGCTTAAAGCAATTTCACAATTACCTGATAGCGAATGATGAATCTGATGCAAACACCCTCCATTAAGTCGGCTCTATCAAGTCCTTACTTTGTGTTTAACCTAATGATGTAATTGTATTCTCCAAAACACATAATCTGACTTCTGATCTGGCCTAACCCCACAGAAAAGTTTCTCTTCAAAGGAAAAGAAAGCAAGTTCCTTGACAAAGGCACTGCCAGGCCCAGGACAGCTTCTGTATCTCAAAGGGTCATCTTAGGCAAAGAGAGACCAGGCATACATTTATACTGTAAAATTGTTTGGGAACTGGTTGTTTCAGGCACATCTAGCATTTTCTACTATTTGCCTCATCCTTATTGATGTTCAGAGAGTCATTTTTTTTTCCATTAGGGAATCATTAGGATCTATCATGAACATGCATACAGCAGAAAGGATGACAGTAAACAACAACAGTAACAAGTATATATGCTAATTAAAAGTGTAGGCTACAATGACAGAAATACATACCCAGCATTAACTGCAGCACTGAGTGGGGAAAGACTCATGTGAGGGTCAATACAAGAGTGCAAGACAAAGTGTCCTCATTAACAGATCCCTTATCCCACAGCCTTTGTAAGATCTTTCCCCCTCCCTCCAGTCTTGTAATGATCCTGAGATTCTCACCCTTCTGTCTGTGTTAGGGATATTGAAGCTCAACTGTAAAAGAGTTTACAGATTTAGGTGCTGAGTGACAGACAATTCATTCACAGAGCCTTCCAGGAAAAATTACTGATTAGTTTGTACTGTTTATAGTGGTGTTTCCTTTTCATTTTTTCATTTATTTGGGAGAAAATATCATCAACATTTTACATCGCTTAAAATCTAGTCTTTCAGCCTGATGCTGTCACTACCATGTCTGAGTGAGGGTTGAGAAAGACCAAGAACACTTATTTTTTTTCCTGACAAGGTTCCACACTTATTTTTTCCTGACAAGGTTCCTCCTCATATTACTTAATTTGTAGTATCTGTACTTGGAGTACTGCATCAGATTGCCTGGGATTTGGACAATTCCTTGGCCAGAGGTAGATAAATGTCTACCCCGCAACACGAAACAGAAAGCAGATCCCAAATGGTGCTAATAAAGAGGTTGCTGCACCCTGACCGCTCCATCCCTTCTAACGCCAGACTATCCCTATAGTCTTCAGGCACAGTCCATGAAATAATATACATACTAAAGGTGAAATTCACATCTGAATTCATGAGGGTATTAGTAAGTTGAACTGATAAGCATAATGATACCAACTTCAAATCACCCTCAAATAATGCAAAAATAAAGTCTGAATTGCATTTTTTAAAAATTCATGGATGTAGCACTGAGGCAAAAAAAAAAAAAAAAAGGAAAAACAACCAAAAAATTGAAATTGAAACTCAACCTCATCTCTTCTATTTGGAACTCAGAATGTCTCCTTAGTTCTTTTTAACAGTATAATTTCCCAAGCAGTAGGAGTTTGCTTGTAAACTCAAGAGGAGTTTACAACTGCAATCAAACTTTCGAGTATATTGTGAGGTGCTATGTTACAGAAGGCTCCCAAAGTTAAGCTCAAGTTTTATGAAACCGTAGCTCAGTAGTGTTAAGTTACGAGTTCAGCACTCGTGTTCACTGCTTAACATCCTGCCTTCTCCCTCATCTTTCAAATGCTCTGATAAAACCCTCTCAGAATCTGTAAATGCAATCTTTTGCAAGTCTGAAGTTTCCAAGTACTGTTTCAAAGTTCAGTTTGTGTGGTCAGAATAAAACTATGTAGTCATATGTCAGCAGCAAGTCCTTCTTATCCCCAGCTGGGGCTGAAAATCATTTGCTGCATTCCCACAGGTGAAGCTTTGTGAGTTGAACAACACAGAGCTTGCGCTGGCTATACTTTTCTTCAGGCCACGGCTCCCATCCAGGAAACAGATGCCACATCCCAGGTAGTCTGAACTCATGTGCCACAGGAGAAATATTGGTCCAGTCAGTGCTCTGGGGATGCTGAACACAGTCCTCTTGTGAGGACTGAGATGATTTAAGGGTTAAGCATGTGTCAAGCTTCATGTGATACCCTTTCCTCAGTAAACAGATGCAACAAACAGATGGAAGAAAACATTTGATCTCGCTATTTAGTGTATGCGAGCTCACCTACACTGACTGCACAATACACAAAAATCATGGAGGGATAGTCTGTGAATAAATGACACTATGTTAGCAGCATTTAAGGCAATGTACACCTGAATACAGGAAAACTGCTGGAAGTATTATAAATAGATTGGAATATTAAATGGAACAAAACTTGCAACTGATACCATTTGGCAGGCTGCTCCGAATCAAGGAAACCCTTAAGACAGCTGCTGTAAAGGCACAGACAGGCTTCACGTGCTAAGAATGTCTTCTGCAAGCAAACGCTCAGCTACAAATAAGCACTGTATGTCCTGTCGCCACTTGCATGCGCCCATGGACACCTACCGTCTCTTTCACACTCTCATCCACACAGCTGTTCACAACTCCCTCAACAGAAAACAAACAAACAAACCAAAGCTTTCACAAATACATTTCCCCAATGATTCCTTCTCTGCCTTCCTACCAGGGGAAAAAAAAGAATCTATTTAGAAACCATAAACAAACTGCAGTTTGTGCTTAGAGTTTTTTAAAATGATCCTTTTTAGTCTTTTCCCACTGGTGTTTCATGGAAAGTTCTGCAATACACGACAAGCGCAGTAACATGACAACAAATTTGACCATAAGGGCTGTAAAAGAGTGGAAGAGTTAATAAAATGTAAGTTACCAGTAATAAAAACGTAAAAGTTTAGTAGCACATAACCGTGAATGAGAAGATGATATAGAAGAGCATGAACCTTATGTGAATAGGTCTAAGTCCTTTGCGATACAGAAGCTTTCAGAAGTTGATTGTTTGTTTAACCCATTCTGACTGCAAGGCATTTTAGAGTTCTTTAAATGACATTATGAAATTAGCAAAGAAATTACTGTGAAGGTTTTCTAGGGTTTTAAAAATTCATTTGTGGAAGCTGGAACAACTCCTCTTATGCTACTTCCACGATGTATACAGGGAATGGAACAATTCTACGTACCTTCAACAGAAGAAGTACATTTTCTCATTTCTTTCAACAGAAAACCTTCCAAAAAAAATTAAAATGTTATCGCCTTAAAAATCTAGCTTTTCATTTTGAATTTTTGGTGACGTTAATAGACTTCCTCACGTTAAGAGAAGCGTGTGCTCACTCTTGTATGCTCACACACTGGTTGCAGAGGCAGCACAAGTAAACCACCAAGGAGTGCTTTTGAAAACCTCATCCTGTCTCCTTAAAGCACGTGCACCGATACATAGCTTTCACCCTTTATGGTCTCTCCCCCCCTAAATTGACAGGACTATTACCCACATTATTAATGCCAGTGCAATATAACTGAATCGGTAATGATGCTTAGTTTCAGCTCTAGGAGCAGCGCATACTTTTGCTGTGTAATTTTGATTTTGCAATTAGTTGCAGATATGAATTATGATTTACTCTCCCAACAACTTAATGTCTTAGCACAATTAGGAAAGTTACAGGTTTGAATCCTTTTGGCTATCACGGCTAACACCATAGCAGATAAAAATGATGTGGTACCTAAGTAATTCATGTAATAACTATTTAAATAACAGTAACTGCATGTAGCAAAACTGAAATGTTTTTTTCTGATCCCAAATACGCACCTGTTTCCAAACCTGAAAGATTTGCATTGAAATTTTTTTGTTGTTGTTTCATATACAGTTTTCATACATACAGATACACAAGCATTCACTGACAAAATCTATTCTATCAGTAATACACAGATCTTACTGCAAGCTGCTAGCTAACATGGATTTAGTGACTGCTAATTAAAACAAATTAATTAGAATCACTACAGACAGTTCTGATATGTATTTATGCAGTTTACATTAATCTGTAAGGTAAAATGTTCAGTCACATCAGTTAACTAATTTAAAGCTGTGGTTTTAAGGTAGACATATGTTTATTTCAATGGAACACAGATAATGCCACATTAAAAAAAATGTGGATTTTTTAAAATTTCTGTGACTTAGAAACTCAATGAACAGTCTTGTTTTATCTTTCCAAGTAAGAAAGAAATACAAATCCTTATCTGTCAACAATTTTAATGTTGATAACTATCCCTAAAATTGTTTACTTTTGTGAATTATGTATTTTTTCTCTGAGGGGTTGCTTCTGTCCTGAGAAAGTGAAAGACAAAGTTACCAGTTTTTCAAGGGACACATATAGTGACATAAAATGGAGAACCCATCTCAACTTGCATTGCTAGTAAAAATTAAAGTGATGATGGTCTATTAAGCTACTGTGGCCTGATTGTGTAGAAGCTGAGCCTACAACCTCAAACATCACTTGAATACCTTATCAGTAAAGTTTGTGATCAACTCAGCTGTTGTGATCAACACCACTGGACTAACAAAAATCACCTTTTTTTTTTTTTTTCCTGCACACTCTCTCTACACCAGTTCTCATGGTCTGCCCTAAAACCTCAATCCTGTATGCACATATTCATCTGCTTAGTGTTGTTTTATTGTTTTCAGTATGACTTTGCACTATGGCTTAGCAAACTACATATGTAAATTACTGTAAATCCTTAGGTCCCTATGCTGCAAAAAATCTAAGTTTTAAACAAGATAGGTTATGCTATTTACTTGTTGTGTGCATATACTGGCATTTACCTAAGAACTGATGCACACACACAGCAATACATATTTTAAAGATTGCTGAGATTATGCTGTTTGATAGAAAATCACAGAATCATAGAATGGCTCATGTTGGAAGGGACCTCAAGGATCATCTCATTCCAACCCCCTGCCACGGGCAGGGACACCTCCCACCAGACCAGGTTGCTCAAAGCCCCATCCAGCCTGGCCTTGGATACCTCCAGGGATGGGGCATCCACAGCTTCTCTGGGCAACCTGTGCCAGTGCCTCACCGCCCTCTGAGTGAAGAATTTCCTCCTAACATCTAATCTAAATCTCCCCTCTTTTAGTTTAAAACCATTCCCCCCTGTCCTGCCATTGTCTGCCTGAGCAAAAAGTTGTTCTCCATCTTTTTCCTCTTTAAGGAAAATAAATAAATAAATAAAGGCAGCATAAAAATTCACTACAAACACAGAGAAAATAGAAGCTAAATCATAATCTATTATGACACATCTCAACTTTCAACATCAGATTACACAGTACAAGCATTAAAATCTTCGCTAAAAATCAACCTAGTCATCTACAACTGCAGTAAAAGCATTTTCTCCCAACACATTTTTTTTTTGGTTTTCACTCACGTGCTAACTACTAAATAAGGGAGACAGAGAAATTTTTACTTCCGAACAACAGAAAATAATTACTATGCATCTTGCAGAGATTTTACTTATTCTGATAATCCTTAATTCCAACATCATGTACTAGCTGATGCTATTAAAAACAATCTTTCTGAGGCATAATGGTAATACAGATTACATTGGTTCTTTAAACTTTCCAAACAGAGATGACCCAATTCTTCAGGAATATCTACTGAGTACTTTGTTTTTCCAACCTTCATGTTATCTGATGCCTGCTCTGGTTTTGTGACAGCTGTAAAAGACTAAAAATGAAGCTCCGTAGTAGAACTTGGTAAATTGTCCTTTATTTTGCTGTAAGCAACCTTTTTTTACCCCCAGAGCTGGAATCGTCATGTGGCAATTCCTCAAATATGCAAACCTGAGAGTCATTTCAGGGCCACTCTCCTGCTGGGGTTACCACCTCGAAAACCAGACGGGCTCTGCAGCCAGGGCATGTCTGTGAGACAGTACAAATGAGGACACCCTGCAGCCAAGAACCTCACACGCTGCCTTTCCCACTTCTTCATCTGCAAAATGCGTACTCCTGCCAAAAGCTGTGCCAAAAGCACCACAAAGTTTTGCTCCTCTCCCTCTCGTAATGTTATTAAATTAATCCATAACACAGATCTCTAGACTAAAAAGTAAAATTAAATCAAGGAATAATAAAGTATGTCTTGAGAAATCAAACTGCCTTCACTAAAACATTTGGATAAAAGGCGGCTAGGTGGGTTGCTCATTTCTCACCTCTCTCAAAAAACGACTCTTTTCCTCCCTAAAGCCCTGACTGAAAACAAGGTAAGTCTAAAAAAGAGTTCTCCTTGATTTTATGAGGTTTGGAAATGATCATCCCTAAAAATGAACCAACAAAGATGGAAACAAGTCCCTCTTCTTTTGCAGAGAGGCTGGGTCAGAACATGTGTTGAGTCTACTCGGAGCACATTCCCGTGCAACTCTTCCAAAAACATTGTTTTCAAATAGGTCAGAATGATCATATTTCTGCTCATCTGATCTCTGAATACATTTTAAAATGGAACAAGCAAATAGTTTCTGAAGCTCCCATGCAGTCTGCAGATGGAGAGGCATAGCTGACAACATTCTTCTACAGCCACTTTTAGTCAGTGATGCAGAGACAAATAATAAAGATGCTTTCGTGGCCACTTTATTCAAAAAGCAAAGCACTAAACAAACAGGAAAACCTTGCATAGGTCAAAGCCATTGCAATCAGCTTAAACCCACAGTCTTGAGTTAAATATTGCATGGACTTTTTTTTTTTGGTGGTGTCACTGCTGAGACTGTCTATATTGCTCATAGAGTTTCAATTAAAAAACAAATCACAATGAATTTCTCACTGAATTCTAGTGGAAATGAACTTCAAAGTGTGGAGTGCTTTGTAGAGTTCTTCCTTTTCCTTTTCTGCAACATGTGTTTATCATGTGTCAAAGCTGACTACTTTCTCCCCTCCCCAGAATACCACAAATTCTTCTGTAAAATAAACAAAGCTCTGTCAAGAATCTCTGAAATTACCAGAGGCAGCCCCTGTTTGAGATCAAAGATGCACATCACTGCTAGGCCTTCTGAAACATCCAAGCTTTCAGTTAAGATGAAATTTTCCACAAACAGGCAATCAACAGAACAAAACATTAGCATCACATCTAGGGGATATATCTAAAAAAATACCATGTTGACATTCAAGCTACTCTTAATAGATGCTTTGGAATCTCAAGAGGTATTTGTGGGATAAATACCCATTTCTGGCTATTCACATAATGCAATTTAGATCTGACAAAGAAAAACCTTGGCCTTTACCTAAAAGATGCAAAAATGCAAAATTACATATTATTAGCACTTAATAGTAGAAGAAAATTTCACAGTTTTAATGTTTGTATTAGTTCTGAGATGCAAGTCATTACTTGCTCTGGCATATTGTGTATGGAGACTTTATTTCTTGGAAGAAGAAAAAAATATAATGAAGTGCATTATTTATTTGAAACATTACATGTGCTTCTCTACTTGTTTTCCTCCCAGAAGGCAAAGTCTTAAGGATGTTTACAAACTGGGCTTAATTTATCTGCAACATAAACATGCTAGCAGAGGCAATTTTGATTCCGAAAGCAGCTATTATGGTTTAGTGAGGCAGTAATACAAAAAATTCACTGGTTCTATGCACTCTTATAAAACTTCCAGTGAATACTGACATTCAGTATGAAGAAAGTAGCTCTCCTAGTGTTTGTGTTCTGCTGTGGCAGCAGTCACAGGAAAACATTACGTGCAATATTCTCACTGTGGGCTAAAATCCACTTGGGAAAAAAATGACACTGATAAACATTTCATAGATGCAGAACAATCTTCTCTAGTAGATGAGAGAAAAATCTTAATAACACATATAATTCCATCTTATACACTTTGAGTAAATAAATTAAACAAAATAAACAAAAAAATATTATAAACAATCTGTTATTAACAAATACTTTTATATAAACAAAATAAACAACATTAAATATTCCAGCTCAAATATATATTTCTCTAAGTGGTTTAATCACATAGCTGATTTTATATACCCCTTAATTCCATATAGATATAGATTTAAAATAGGATATTCATATTTACAGGGATAAAGCTGTAAACAGACATCTTATTGAGTTCCTATGGCAAAAGCCAGTCCAATCTCATTGATAAATAAATCACCTTAATTCTTTCTTCATCTGCTATTGCCTTATTGCAAAAGAATTAAGCTGAAGCCTAGAAAGTCAAAGTTAAGGCCTGACCTTCCATCTCTATCCTATCTGTCTGCTCCCTTGTGTACCCCTCAAACACACATGCTATCATTTCCTGATGAGTTTAGAAGGGTTATCAGGAGAATTTCAAGACATGTGTCAGTTTTGTGGCAACTTGAATGCTCTACAAATATCATCTGTGTTTAATAGGCGATTTGTATTTTAGTCAGTTTACCCATTCACAACTTTATTTGTTTAAAGGTGCCTTAACCTTGACATAAATCAATGCTAAGCATCTGTAGATAGTACTTTAAAAGAGTTTAAAAATTAAGCTCTTTTGAGAGCCCTAACTTGCAAGCAAGTTTCTTTCCAAAAAGAAAAGAAAAATAAAATGTTTGTTCTTTGCTCATTGTTTTTTTCCCCCTTTGAAAATTATGCAGCTTCTTCTTTTTTACTCTTCTTATGGCACTTTTTTAAAGTTTGCAATGAATCACCACATTTGTAACTATAAAAACACTGGCTCCCATGTATTTTTTTCTTCCTAATTTGACAATGACTGTTTGTGTAAGACAGTAGGGCCAAAGAGTCGCAGACCCTGGGTTGTGTCCTGCGGCCACCCCCCCCTTTCCAAAGGAAAACAAAAAGCACTGAACCTTTTCTGCCACATGCACCGTCCTTCCCCCACCACCTTTCTTGTGAAGACAGCCATTATTACATTTCCTTTCTCATTATTTACAAGGTCTTGGCTCTGACATTGATTTCTTATCTGTTTCTAGGACGAATGTTAAGTGTTAATAATCCGTCACTTTAAAGGAAGATAGTGCTGAACAAATTATAGGAATTAATTACTCAAAAACTGAACATTTTTGTGAGCATTTCAACACAAGCAGCAAATATTGCTCAAGACCAGCCAAAAATATATTTTCAACCAATTAATACGTGCTATCAGATTAAAAAATTATAAATTAAACTAGGCTGAATCCTGATGATCTAAAGCAAATCTCTGGGGAGATACAGGGTGATGGCTGGCGCGGCTCCCTAAGGAGCAAAGCCTTTTAATTTCTAAGTGATGGGGTTTACTTTTTACTTTTTGATCAAATTTTAAGATCAAAAGGTGAAAGTTCAGAAATCTTTTCAGTTACAGAACCTTTAAAATGATAAACATTTGGGATACTGAAGTACACTTCTACTCTAACTGTCCTTTCAGACCTGCATTGACTGCACTATAATAGCTGCCAACATTTGGTAAGGATTAGCCTTTCATTTAGACAAAAGAAAGCATTCCTTAGCTAAATCAGCACTTTTTGCCATCAGACTCATAAAACCTTTTCACAACACAGATTTTCAAGAGAATCCTTTAAGGTTTTAGGATGCTGCTCCTTTTACTAAGTAACAAAATACACCCCAGGGTGTCTCATTGACCGCACTCAGCTGTCCTTTGACCTCCGCAATTGTTTAGGCCTAACTTCAGGGCCACAGGATCTGCCTCCCCCCCACCAACGGGGCGAAGGCTGCTTCCTCCTGGCACCTGGGGAAGCAAAATGCTGGAGGTTCCCCCCTCTTACAGACTTCTACCACGGTCCAGATGTTGCCACGTAAAACCTTCCCGCAGCCAGGTTTTGGGACCCCGCAAGGGCCACTCAGAGCCTGGGCGGTGGCAATGACCCCCTCGCTCTGCTGGGCCTCCACGCTGCCCTTGCCCCAGGGATACAAGAGGTCATAAAGCATCTTCAGCCTTCTGGGTACACTGGCTATTTAAATGCAACGAGAAACTATGCAAGCCCAATATTGTGTACTAAGACAAGCCTCCCCCTTTAAGAAGTCAGAAAACACGCTTGTGCGAATCTCAGTTGGAAGCACAAATCTATCCTGATCGTTACAAAGATCTGCATTCTTCTTCCCATTTGTTTTAAACCCTTTGAGAGGACAAACAAACAAACATCCACCTTCCAAGCGCATAAAACATACATTTAGCAAGCTTAGGTATTTGCAGTGCCTCTAAGTAAAATACCAGAAGAAAATCATAACAGCTTCAAAAGAACTGCCATTAAGTAACAAAGTTGAGCTCACTGTGGATATATAAGAAAAAATGGAAGCATATATCAGCTTTCTTTGAAGAACTTAAAGTCTGTACACGATCAAAGCAAAATCAAATAGTTATTTACAGTCCACGCCATTCTTAAAATGTAGTCAATGCATTTGAAAGTGTAGATGTTAAACAAACACACCACATATTCTCTGTTAGGAAAGGCAAATACTGTACCTTCTCAGATTCCTTTTAGCCTATCTGAAATGTAGTCATGATTAAAGGATGCAGCTAAGAGTTTGTGAAGCCTTGCTGCGAAGTTGTTTAAAACTCCTGACCACCTGAAAAACAAGAAGGGAGAAAAAAAATTAGAATGAGTTGTTGCATATGGTTTAAAACAACCCAACAAAACCTGCTGATCTGGGGCAAAAACTGAACTAGGGTGGGGAAGGGAGGGCCATGGAGTGGGTGGATTGTCAGATCATCCAGGTCCCTAATGCATTTATCTGAAGTTCCTATTTTAATTCCTGTGTGCAAGCTGACTGCATAAAAAATGTGATTTGTTTGTAAGAATACTTGTTTGAAGCTGCATTGCTTCTTCTCTGTATTATACCAAAGGAAAAGTACAAGCTTATCTCAGTACATTTCTGATGTTGGTTGCTGTACAAAATATTAGGAACTTACCACATCAATATGAGAAATCAAACTGTAACAGACACAACAAAAATATATGATAATGTAGAAACAATCATTCTACCCTTCGTTTAAAAAGGAGTGAAATAAATGGGAGAGCAGTTATCTACTCCAAGCTAGAGATCAATGTCCAAAATGAAATCACATTTTGCTGGCTGCTCTCCCTTTTGACATCCCATGAAGGAATTTCATTTCTAACTGGGATTGTAGTTCATAAAAGAGAATGCACGTGAAATACCCAGAAGAATGACAGCAGTGGTGTAGCAAGTAGCAGGCAGAACAATTCTTCCTAAAACAGTGAGGGCTGTATAGGACAGTAATTAACATCAGGAAAAGCTTTAAATTAAGTTATTATTGACTGAACTCTGACCAGATCTTCTTAGGCATACAAGCTGGTTTGGTTTCTTAATAGAAATGGACAATATTTAGCCAAAAGATTTAAAGGAATTTGCCCTACTGCTCACAAATGGGATTTTAGGCTTAAAGCTGGTGCCACAGCTTTGGACCAGTTGTCCAAGCTTTAGGCTTCTTCCCCCTCCTCCTATTTTTAAAAATCAACCTATTTAAGACAGCAACTCTAACCCTTACCTCTTACCAGGAAAAGGGTTTTGTTCAGGATTGTTGTATTCCGGGGTACGACATTTGAACAACTCTATTCCCAGGGACCACCGATGTTACCCCGCACTACGCATCCCCACCACGCCAGCAGCAAATCTATCACAGATGGCCAACAAGGTTAATGTGCACGGCTCCTGACCAAACTGTAGGGCTCTGCAAAGACTTTAATCATCACAGAACGTCAGTAATCCAATTCCAGCAGCTCCTGGGTCTGAAATTGCTATTTTTCAGACACGTGCTGAACATTTCACCTGCTAGTAATGACATTTTTGTATTTTCTTCTAATTACACTCAAAGCTAGGACCTTTGGCCCTAGGCCACGGACCTCTATTCAGGCTGCACACATTCTCTTAAACGCCCTGATCCTTTGTTGTCACCCTTAGTCTTTCATCTATTATTTACATCCATTGAGAAGAGAGATACTCTACCATTTGTGACGCTTTAAAGCTTCTAATCATCTTAATTTCTTCGCCTTTCAGCCAGTGCTTCCCCTTATGGACCAATGCCAACAGTGTGACAAAATAATTTTTCAAGCCGAGATCCTCCTGGACCCTTCCCAAACCTTGACACACACTGGGCTGCGCCTTTTGTTCGCGGCCGGCTGCTTTCGCAAACACAGACCGTTGCTCGTTTCGGGGGGCTGGCCTTGCCTGTTAGCGCTTTGGGGGCAGTTTTCTTGGGGCTTGGGGTGTGGGGTTTTCCCATCATTTTCTTTCCATTAAAATGTCTAACTCAATTCGCCCAGCTGCGTCGGAGATACTGTGCTGAATCTCCCCCGTTTTTAAAACCCTAAGTGCCCTTTGAAATACAAACTAAGAATTTTAAGTTTCCCTTTTTCCAAAAGCAAGCCTACAGATATGAACAACTTTGATTTCCTGCTGCCATGTGCCCCCTCAGTACCGGAAGATTCTCACACGCTATTTAAGGAACGCAACGCATCGGCAGCCCTTCTTCTGGTTATTGGCAGTATTGATTTCTCCTAGCCTTACAGCACAACGTAACAAAAATACAATTTCTTCCTCCGATGTTCAGATCATATCCTTCTGGTCCTCCCTTATTTGCAAGCAGGAGGTGAACCAATGCCGTTTTCATCAAGACACAGAAGATCTCTTCGGAATACATCAGCCCCTGCCTTCGTTTCCACGACTCGTGGGATATGGTAACGTGTGATCCATCTTGGCTCTTTCTTCCACTATTGCCTGGCTTACTTTTGATTTCTAACAGTGCTTCCTTGTTGTCTGTCCCCTCTGAAAACCCCAGCCCCCTCGGCTTTTCTTATTTTCACCATTTGCTTCAACCAGCAGTTCACTTGAGACTCATCCATCTTACAATGCCTCAAGTGACAGATGCTCTTAGGAATGACCATACTGCTGAGCGAACAAAAGATAACATCACCTCTAGGAACTCGGAGAGAAATACAACTTCAACCCTAAGACGGGGTTGTCCTGATGGACACAGCACCATAAACCTCTCCCAAGTGAAAAAAAGAAAAACAATTGCAAAGAAAAGGAATCTGACACAATCAAAGGCCAAAAAGAGTATTCATTTTGTTGCAGCTGTAGTTAGTGCTGTTGACAGCCTTTTTACTTTCTTTCTTTTTTCTTTTTTCTTTTTTTTTTTTTTTCTCCTAGCACCTCATGGAAAGATTTTGTAAAATCTACATGTGATAAAAATTAAGAGGTGCAGACAGAGTGGGAATATTTCACACAAAAGCTGTCTCGAAATTCCTACAGAATTTAGCAGAGGAAGAAGGCACTCCAAAACAGTTTCAGCAACATGGCATGAAAGTCTTTCACCAAAACACAAATATTACTTTCTTAAAATCTACACTTCCTACAAACCAGCTGTTGCTCTGCTAAATTCTAAAGGAATACATAATCACAGTACAAGCATGTGCATACGATGAAGAAATAGCAGTAGAGGAATAAGATTATTTCAATGTCACAACTGCTTGATAAAGCTGTAATTTGCAAGTAACAGCTCTGCCCTGTTTTGACATTTGAGCACACACAATTTAGATTTTTTCTTTTAATTAGAATGAGAGATTTTCCAGCTAAAACCCACACACCAGTCTACAGAACAATGTCTGTTTCGAAAGTAAGACTTACACTCTATGCCTAATAAGACTGATGGGAAAACCTCTGCTTCAAAATACACCCAGTTAGTGGAACAGGACTTCTTGTAGGGAGAGAAGCAGTCCTGGGTTGTGCTACAAATCTCTTACTTAACAAAGAAAAGCTCGTATTAACATCCCCCAGCGACATACCAGCAGAAGTGATGCTACAAATGCTGAGAATCCTTTCTCTGCAGCGAGATGCGAAGAAATCCCCTCTCTCTCAGCAAAGCTTTAAACAGCATCTCATGATCGGTTTTCAAACACTACAGGAAATAACCATCATTACAGTACATGAGACTGACAGCATGCGAGGTTAATGGACATAAAAGCTGGAGTTGTAAAACGAGGACCAAGATAGGGGGCCTATTAAGCAAACGTCTTCTGTTTAATGTAAAGTCTGGGGGAAATCACAATACGCACTTCTTTAGCCATATTTCTTAATAGTAAATAACTTCAGTTTGTCTGGCTGCTCACCAGCTACAAAAATAAAAAATAACATCAGAAAGTTGAAGCCAGAAGCACTTTCTTCCTCAAAGTGGCTCATGTCAGACAAGGTATAATGGTTTGCCTTTTAATTTAGCAGAAAAAGAGGTTGTGTGTTTTATAGGATCAACAATACCAGAAACCAACTCCCGTTTGTTAAAACTGTGTTATCATTGTGGTGAGCTACAATTTTAGGTCCCTGTCCTGACCTGGAATCTTTCTGCTGCGCTCTCATAGCATTGCCAGCCTCCAACTACCAGACCATAGACACAGAAGTAAGATATAAATTCGTAACTTTTAATATAGGTGATTTTCCCACAGAATGCGATGAAATACCACAGAATGCCACAGAAATACCTTTCTGGACATTCAACATATGGAGAATAACTAACAACCAACCACATTTGGTCCTTCCTGAAGAAAAACCACTTTGCCTCCGAGGAGGCAACCCAACTGCAGCCCCATGCTACCTTCGCCGTTCCTCTCCCTTTCTGAGCCACCAAGTGATCTTGCACTGAAATGTTTGATAATGTCCCGTTCAGCTGAAGAAAACACTTAATTAAATGTAGGAAAGGACTGTACTGGGGCACAACTGTTCTCCATCGCCTCCCAGCCTGCCCAGTCAGTCCACATCACTCTGGATTCACACCCCTTGGCCAGCGGCAGGGCTCAAGGCATGCCACAGCTGCCAAGAAAGCAGTGAGAAAAACAAGTTTGGGAGATTTACAGGCACCTTCTGCTTTGGTATCTGAATCCAGTTTTGGCAAGTAACCCTACTGTACTTTGAGTCTTACTATGGCTGGGCTAACTTTTCAAAGCTCCTTCCAATCTGACTGAACCAAAGACACAAATACCAGAGTTTGCAGTTAACATCCTTGCAGGAAAAAACTTGAAAATATCTAAACCTTTACCCAGAAATACTTTGAGATCTTGGCATCAGATATGGACCAAAAGTAGTAAAATATATCCTGCCTTACAAAATCTATACTCTAGACTCAAGTAGACATCTTATCATAGGACAATCCTTACGTGTTGTATCTCCAAATATTTATCACAGTGGAAAGATGTGTTTATGGTTAATATGCAATCCATCTTCTGCATGCTGCTGGTTTTAAACAAGAGAAAGAGTGAGGTAAAAGGTCAAAACTACTACAAAGAGCCCCAAATAAATCCTCTGACCTTACAAATATCTTGCCAGAAGAGACAAGATGTAAAATGGGTTCTTGGCGTTAAACTCCCTACATAAGGGATTGGGCCAAGGTTATGGATCCAAACAACAATGAATAACAGTGCAACGACTTGTGTTGATGTATTTAGTAACACCAGACCGCTTTGAAAATCTCTCTCACTTGATGAGAACATTGTTCAATTGAAACTGAGTATTTTTAAATGCCCATTTGTAAAATCAATTCTATTTTAACATGGAATAACTGAATATTGGTCTTACAGGTAACTTCTGCCATTACTATTAAGTTATTGACACTGAAACATGACCTTGAAATGACAGCTCCATTAATGCAAGTCTTACCGAGGAAGGTTTCAAAAAGCCCCGATTAAATTAACTACTTTTAAACACAATAGGATCAATATGTATGCAGAGAATGTACACCCCCATGGCAAGTCCTGCTTGCTTGATTGATCAAAAACAAAAAAAATCCTGTGGCCTTCCAGATCTCAGCTGGTGCCAGAAATCCACATAGAAAACAAAAATCCATCTAAATGAAACTCTGAAAAGGTTTACCCTTCACCAGTCTATTTGCACTTCAAAAACTCCTTAAGTCCTTCAGCTAAACCCCAGGGTTGAACCATTTCAAAAATGAGAGGGGGATGGCCATGATTTATCTTCCTTCTGTGCCCTGGACAGAGCCGTAAAATCTGCCTGCCTGCATGCATGTGTGCTGTAGACTCGTTTTCAGGAGCCTTGCAATATTTACCATTTTTAGAAGTAACGCTGCCCGATCCCTTCCTGTCATTTATCTCCTTCAATCTGATGCAAGCACATTTATAAAGCAAAACTTTGATTTCTGCTCACTGGCATCCAAGCTCGCAAAGCTGAGTCAACAACATGGCCAAGCATCTGAAATCATCATTTTGAATAAAAATATAGCGCACCTCCTTCGTGCCTGCAAATATTAGCTGCTGCCTTACTGAATTTGCGCTGACAGAACATTTGCTTAAGAATATAATTTAATCCTACCCCTTATATTTAGTTGTAGCAAATGCATTTTTAGCAATATGCTCAAAATAATTTTCCATTTGTACATCATCCATGCGTTAGGTCACGCAGCATGCGTTTTTCAGTCCCCTGTACTTCAAGATACATTACCAATAGAAGGAAAATGGAGATTTCATGGGTCACAAACTTCTGGGTCACAAGGACCTTCAGCGCTGCTGTCAGCCCAGTAGAACTCAGTCGATACATTCTTGCTTTATACGGCCATTATTAAAAAACCTGCACCTGAATTTCTACACGTTTCCTGAAGCAGAAGCACCAACTCAAAATTACTGCAATTCTTTGAACAGAAATTAACGCTCCGATATTCAGTGAATGCGTTAAAAATATTAACATATCCGTATATGAAACGTACACCCCCCTCCAACAGCACAGATGAATTACAGCATCAAGATCACAGAACAGCACAGAGCAAGGGCCGAAACGTGCCTGTGTATTTTAGTTTTTCTAAAGCTTTCTTCTACTCTTAAGACTCAACCCTGTAAGCCACGTATCAGTGAGACAACTCTTATCACTCTAAATTCTTCAGACTTGGATAAATAGATAGATTTGCTCCTGAGGTAAATAACAACAGATTCAATATTATCTACTTTGGCCTGGAAAGGGCCTGCTTATTTCCAAAATCCTTTTCAGGTTTCGATTTTATCACAGATTTCAGTATCTTCCATTCTAAAATAACAGAAGAAAATGAAAACTATTTTACACAGACATAAAAATATGCAGATCCTGCCACTGTCAGTCGAGTCTTTAATTAGACTACTGGGAAGCTTGAGAAACATTGACATTGTGCTTGTTTTCGTGCAAGCCAAATACTGGCCATAGCAAAATGGCAGGCCTAATCTGAGACAAAGCCTAATCACTCTATTAGTCCCCACTCAAATCAGCAAGGACAGTTAAGTAAGAGGCTGTGGATATAGAATGAATGGCATCTTTCTCAGCATCTGACATGCTCCCCAGCTTAACTCCTCACAGCCTGATGCTCTCCTCTACTTTAGAAAATGAGTACAAGATGTTTGTGCATATATTCGCCGCACATATATATATATATTTCATATTAAAAAATCTGTCTGGTATAACTACAGATCTGTGTGCTTCTGCAACATCTGTAATAAACTAGTTCCTTGACTATGTCCTTCACTCGCTCAGAATGGTAAGACTGCAGCGATGGTGTTTCTCAACTTGCATCTACCTCTGGAGTGCTTGCAAAATTTGCAATTCCAGCTGCAGCACAATTAGTAAAACTCTTCGACTTCCCTACATAGGCCAACATCTGCTATTTTAATAGAAAAAAATTTCCTGAAGGAAGGTGAGGTTTTTCTCCCTGCACAACATCCAGTAGCACCAGGAACAACTTTTATGTATTATTGATTGTAATAATGAAGTTTTGAGTGTTTGTGCATTTTTTTCTGTATTTATTTATAAATCCTGAAAAACAAACAAACAAACAAACAAACAAAAACACATTTTGATCGATAGGATTTGGTACTTCATTTACGACATGACCATCACCACAGCCAGGTAAATCAACATTAAAAAATGAAGTCTGAGAGCAGAAGGGAAAAAAACTCCTGAAAATAAACACAAACAGATCACAGTGTTCTCCAAATAATAATAACAATAATAACAATAATAATAATTAAAAAAAAATACAGGAAAAAAAAGCTGGAAAATCGAAACGAAACAGAAACAAAAAATACCCTGTGGATTCATTAGCAACCAGGGTGGCAGGCCTCCGTCTAATTCCCTTATAAAAGCCCATGACTACCTGCAGAGCCTGGGAGTGCAAATCACATTAGTGGAGACACCAGATGACCAAAGAAAGCACTGGAGGCCTGGTAAAACCAGTAAACAAAAGGCGGCATTCCAGCTGAATACCACTGCTAGAGTCAGCATTGTAAGATGCTTGGATCTGATAACCCAAAAGCAGATTAGCTGCAGGCAACAAAAGAGTAAAATGAGAAACAAAGGGGTCATTTTGACACATGAAGAAATCATTTCCATTAAGCCATCTTGGGTTTACTGTGTAGTTATAAAAACTACTCCTACTTGAAGTGACATTTGAAGCAATGAAGCTGTGACAGTGCGGAGACTTAGAGAAGCTCCTGAAATAATGCATTACTCAATGCAAGATAATTTAAGAGACGAATGAGCCTCTTTGCCTCTGAATCTTTGTGACATTTTAGACATCTAATAATGATTTTAAAATCTGTTGTACTGATTTCGGTTAAAAGACTACCATGTTTGTCAGGCTTGATGAACAGAAAATTCATTAGTTTTATCTCTATTTAAAAATCTCCTGCAGAGAAGGTACGTACTGCAAATATTGCCGTGTCACTATATGAGAAGGCTCCCTCTCCCTCCAGCCTCCTTCCATGCTGCACACATATGTATCTCACTTGCACACTCTCAACACAGGAAAGAAAAGAATTCAATTACATTCCTTATCAGAAGCTGAGCATTCAAAGGATTTTTATTCTGAAGCAAGTCTGGGTATATTTTCCATCACTAGAACCAAAGTGCAAAATTGAGATGTAGAAGCCTGTAAGAACAGACAGACAATATAGAGAGAAAAGTTTCCAGGCTAAAATTGGAAAGTTTGCCACAATTTTGTCTTATCCAGGACACAATAAAGCATTCTATATGCTCGAAGGAAAAATTGGTCTTTTGCTTTCTTCCCTAGAGAGCAAACTGATGTGGTATGAAGTATCTACGAGCTGGAAGACATTTCAGAGGAACGCTGTGGCACACACAACATTTTGTCTTCCTATTTGTGCATCTCCTGTTGGCAGCAGGACGCGCAGAAACCTGGCACACAGTGAGGAACTGAGCCTTGCTTTCACACAATGAAATTACCTACCCTGCTTTTGCACACACAGAGCAACTAAACGTGTTAGCTTCGGTAGGGATGGGATTTCACAAGCATACGCATCCACAGTTAACTGATTCTTCTCAGTGAGAAGTCCAGAGAAAACGCTCTGAAAAACAGCTTGGCAGAGGGACAGCACAAAGCCCAAATGAGGGCTGTGTCCAGATACAAATTACGGTACACATCACCAAGGAGATCTGCCACAAAAGCTCAGTGAAAGGCACCCCATTAAAAGAAATAAATTGCAAATACCTGCTACCTGGTGGCTTTGCAAAAGCACAAAGGCATTAAACATGTTTGACAGGGGGAAGACACACACATCTAGTAATACTATAAGGACATCCTTTGAAGACATTTGTACCAACATACTGGCATCGGGACAAACTCAAGTGTAATCCAATGGTACAGAATGGATGTTGTGCGAGAGTGGTTTTCCCCTGGTCCCAAACCGTCCTGCTCTGGGACACCACTCCTCGCGTGTTTGCTGCTGACACGACCAGGGAGACAAAGGCAGTACGGGGACAGAAGACTGACAGAGCAGAAACCTCTCTTCTATTACAGTGCTTTTAGAGGTAACTTCTTACCTAGCATAGCACTCGGGCATAAACACGATGTCGTGAATTGACAGAAAGAAAAAGGGAGCCATAGTTGTAAGGAACACTAAAGAAGGAAGCAGATTTTAAAAAGAAAAATGACTTGAGGCCATAACGTGCATATGTACATGCTATATAAATCTACATGGAGGGAAGCACCAGATGCTGTCATACACCAGGCTCATCGTAAACCTTTATACTGAGGAGAAGGAAAAATAACCTGAAACTCCGAGAACCAGCCTATCATCACATAGAGAAACACTTCCTGTCGAGTCACCCGAAGCGTCTGTATTTACAGCCATCAGCCAGTCTGAATCCGAAGATGGATGCTGCCAGTAACCGTATAAAACGATCCACTTCAGTGCAGTTAGCCTTTATACTGCAGAGGGACAACAGCGTGATCTTCGGCCAGCAGTCACAGGCGGCAGATCCCCATTAGTGATTTTTTAAAGTATCTGACAAAAGTGGCAGAGTACTCTAAGCAAATGGGCAAGCCGATCAGCTCAGAATATTAGAAGAAATGCTCAGACATTTAATCAAAGCAGACGCCGTGCTTCAGTTACAATGGGTTTTTCTAAGCAAGGTTACTTCAAGTTTTGCTGCTCTGGGTTCCCTCATCACTGCGATAATCCAGAAAAACAGAAACACTTGCTGCTTAACTGCTGTTCCTCATGGCCACACAGTATGGCCAGATCTTCCTAAAAACGCTAATGCTAAAAAGTCTGTATCTCTTTGAGGAATTCTAGTTATTTTTACGCAGGGGCAAGCACCTGACTCACCAGTGTCCCTTCGGTTGGGATAGCCACAAGCACAGCTCTGGGCATCTGACTGAACATCTGGGAGGTGGAGGGAATCAGTTTCTTGTTCCTAAGGTCAGTCAACAGAGCCGGCAGAAGGTCCCTGGAAGGAAGCCCCCCACATACACTGCAAAATTGATGGGTTCCCTTATAGACATGGTAGGATAACCATAAGGAGGTCAGGCCATCTTCACTACCCATGCTGATGGACATCCTCTAAGACTGCGGTCAACATTCCACATTAATACTGCTTTTGCTGAAAAGCCCTCCGAATGAAGACATCCACAGAGCTCCCTGAAGCGGTACACTTGAGCAGAAGTTTGGGCTACAAATACCAGACATGAGAATAGTTATCCTAGTAGAGTGGAAACCATCCATACAGACACTATTCAGGCACTGCTTGGCATGCCAGAAGTCTAGGCGCGTTTCTGAAAATACATATCGAAGCATTTTACTTTAAGGTTGGTGGAGAAATCAAACAAATTGCTCTTTGAACAATTAAAAAGAAATCTAGTGTAGACAAAGGTCTAGATGAGAGACACAGGACTGGGAAAGGCTCAGTTCTTCCACATCTCCAGTGGTATGGCAAGGAGAGAAAGAAAAAAAAATCAGTCTAGGAAAGAAAAGGCTTTTAAAAAAGAAGAATTTCCTAAGAAACTAAGAGATCTTCTTGTTCTCTCTCACAGACACTGAAATAGAAAGGAGATCTCATGAAGATTCGGAAATAAGGAAAAGGTCATTCTACTGCTGAAGTACAGGAGGGGAGCAGTGGATGGAAACACTGATAAGGGGCTCTCTCTGCTTGTGATTGCGATCCCGAGAGTGTCTGCTAAAGGTGGGATTAGGAGAATAACAGCATTTTCTTCTGACATCATAACCAACTTACACTGAACTCCTCAGGACAGAGCCTACCTTCCTATAAACCAGTACAAACCTTGGTTCTTGTCAGGGCTTCTTTAGAAACCATTGCAAAATGCATCAACTGAGAAACCCGGAGAGAGAGAGCCTGGAAAAGGCATTCATATTCCCAGCTGTTAATTATAACATAACAATCAGGACTACATACAAAGGCATTTAGTAATCTAATCCTCTCTACAGGTCTATTAAGTCTGACTTGCTGTGAAGCGGACATCCCTCATCTGCACCCCTGTCCTTCCCAGGAAAAGGCTCCATTGCTGCTGTATGTACTGGCTTTCAAGGCCATACCCACACACAGGTCTATAAGGAAAACAACATGCTTTGTGGAGTGGGAACCTTTTTGCTGAATTCAAAATTAAGACAATGTTTTGTTCCCCACTTATTATGTTCTTATTGTACAGGCAGTTTCTGAGAACAGGTTGTGTAAAAGCTAAGTAGGGACAAAAATACTCTCTTCCCTGCCTGTCACCCCTGAAATCCCTAACGTGACAATAAGCAGTACTTCCCCACCATATGCTGCACGCTTCTGGTGCCTTCCAGAAAGACTTTTTATCTGATGCTGAGAGCAGACTCCTGCCACAGATCTGAATGCAAAGGACCGAAAGTATTGCACCAATGGGAGATGGAGTTGGGGAAAATGCGTAGCTGAGGATAGAAAGAAATAGGAAATCAATTCTCAGAGATGCTATCTTTATTTCGTTGCTTCTGTTCCACCTCCTCACCCCATGCTTGCTCTCTGTCCCTCGCCAGTTTACCACCAGAACAGCTCTTTCCCCAGCTACAGGAAGAAGGAAACCGTACTGAGATCATCTTTCCTCTGCTGATGCAGTGCAGCTCTTTCTTTAGAGTATCGTCTGGTTTACTCTGGCCTATTTTGGCCGCCATCTGAGAAAGCACCAACTCCTTCTTGCAGTTTTTTCTGCTCCCTGAGTACCAATCCAGATCTCAACTAATGACAGGGTTTGAGATCTTTGGGAAACCCTGAGAAATCAACAGAAAGATGAAAATTACAGTGTATGAGGAATGAACAGCCATTTTTCTTTTTGGAAAACCAGGGGCCAGCAGGATAACAATTCCAGATAAGATTTAAATAAACATACGTGGGAGGTAGCAGGAAAGGCAGTGGGTTCCTCACGCCCAGACACATACAGGTAATGACCTCTGTCTCTCTTGCTCTCCCAAAGCTAACAGTGCTGGTTATTGCACCCCTCCAGTGTGATCTGGAAAGGATCCAGTGCACTACTGATTACATTTCATCCGCAGTTAGTTTAACCTTTGAAACATGTCAGTCAGCGGCAGGGAACAGGCCAGCACGTAGGGTCAGCTCAACCTTGTTGGTCCCCACATTCTCCCAGTGTTTGCACAGAAAACAAGCCTGCGCTCAGGGATTCCTCCCCGATAAATACAAAAAGACACGACGGGGACAGCAGCGAAACAGAGATTTTATTGAAAGGTGCCATCCACTCACAGCCATTCATCTACCAAAGCACGACAATACTTGTTCTTATTTTTCCAAGACTGTAAGAAAAAACGTATGGAAATACTCTCATTAGGAAGGCAGAGATGCGTGTGTCTTATCTAACGCCAGATACCAAGAAGATATTGCAGATTACTCCTCCATGAATATGGGAAGAAAAAAATTGTTCTGCAATGACATCGCAGCAACTGGATCAGCAAGTGTAACAAAAATACTCTGTGCTAAAAGGAAGGTTACAAATAAATAAATAACTCCTATTCAGTTGCCCATTTTTTCCAAGTTCACTTCCTTTCCAGAACACTCTCTTTTGACACTCACATTTTGTCTGCTGGAGACCTAATTTTCAAAAGAAAAAACAGCATCTTCAATTGCCTTGTACTTCTAAAGAAAAGTACAGGACTTACCAAGATCAGATACTTTATCCCTTTCTAAATATTTTTTTTTATGTTTCAACAAAACCCTTAGTCACAGGAAAACACATGCAAAAAGAGAAGAGCACGGAAGTTCTTAGCTTCAAAAAGCTTCTGGTTAGTTAGTTAGGGTTATACATTTTCCTTCTGCAGAATGAGAGCATTTTAAAGTTATTAAAATGGAAAAAAAAAAAAATCCTTAGGAACTACTGCCCTCTAACATAATAGCAGTGATGCTTAACTGTCCCTTGGAGCATGTGCACTTGGATTTTTCATTATTTGGGTAAGTGTTTGTGTGGACGGCTCAGGGAACACAAGCTTTTCAAAATCCAGGAAGAGGTGAAAAAGAGGTCACTTCAGCAGAATTCATTTTCTCTTAAATTCTCAGAAAAAAACACTGCTGAAGAGTAGTAAAAGCTTTCAACTTTTCCTCTCCCTATTAGCATTTTCCTGAGGTTCCTTCAGTTATAACACAACGGTACCTTCGGGTGTACCCCACCACCCTTTTATCTCCTCCTCTAACATAACCCTTTTAACTCTTCCTCTAGCATTTTAACACAAGCACTGGTGATGGTCCTGAAGGCAGGAGCTGGACGGGGCCTCCAGACACCCCTTCCAGCCACCATTTCCGTGCCGTCATCGTCGGCCCGTTCCCTCAGGGGCAGCATCTGCTCTGCAGAGGAAAGGAAGGCCTCCCCCTTGCTTCCACTTGTGCTGCTGTAAAACCCCCACAATCCGGCGACAGTTCAGAGCCTGGCCTCTAGATTTTCCTGGAGGAAAAATCAGGGTCCTCAGAAATGGGCTGAAAGCCACATGGGCTCACGGGGAGAGTCGTGCATCAAGGTTTAGTATGCTGAAGTAACGTCGGTTCGCCTACAGAAAGTGGAAGGAGGGTGCTTCTTTAAGCACTCACAAAACACACGCCAAGCAAACAAAGCAAAGCCTTGGGAAAATTCAGCCTTAACTCTCCTCACCTCCCCAGCTCCTGAGGCTCTAAAATGGTCAGAATCCAACACCAAAGTACATAAAAAAGATACTTTTTAAATTATTTGTATTATCTCAGAGCCCTCAGTTTGCATACCAGGAAGGATGCTGCACAGACCTCAAGGTCAGCTCCTGCCCAAAGCTTTCACAGGAGACACGGGGGCACACGAGGAACACAAGCACCCTTATGCCCAGAGGACAGGGCCCTGGACTACGCTGGACAATGCCAAAATCCAAGCCCAGAGCTGGCCTGGCCCTAGATCAAGGTCGGCTGTGTCTGCCCCATTAGGCACTGAGGGCTGAATGGATCCCAGGGCTGACATCTCAATAACAAGGAGAGACAAGGGGCAGATAATGGAGAGAAAAAACCCTCAGGGATTTGAGGGCCTTGAAAGAAAAGATAAAGAGCTTAGGTCCGATGCTATAAAGACAAGAAAATGCCAACAGAGGAATGCAAAAAAAAAAAAGAAAAAAAAAAAGAAAGAAAGGTAACACAATCAAAGTGATGGGCTCAGAAAACAATTTTCACCCAGAGCGAGCACAAGGCTCCATTTGGCCAGGCCAGCGAACAAGTGCTTGAAGTAGCGGTGATAGGAGGTGAAAACCTGTGTTCCCTCCCCAAATGAAAAAACAAAACCACCCCACGAGGGACATCGGGGACTAAGGCTCTCCGTGAGGGAGGGATGGACACCAAGCGCTTTCATCGGGCCGAGCTCAAGCTGGCAGCTGAATGTCCTCGAGGAGATGTCAGGGAGACAGGCCGAGGTTTCGGCTCGAGCCCGGGGAGACGGGTGATTCACTTTATGGCCTGTGAGTGCTTCCCTCCAAAGTTCACACAGGAAGATCACGTCCCCTTCAAATGAATTTATGCAGACGGCGGTTCATTTGTCGGGGGATAAAAAGATGATACACTTTCATTTCAAAATGAAAACACGCGAGGTCTTCAGCAGATAAAAACTAGCAGAAGTCAGTACTGCTATGCGAACAACCACTGCGGATGCTTGTTGCCCCACTTCAGTGGGAGTTTACACCACGAGGCTACTCACACGGGCCCGCCAAGCCAGGAAGGCACATCATTATGTCCTGTTAAGCCCCATACAAAGTCCGTACTCCTCAGAAGATGCAAATAAAAAGCAGATTGTGCAGGCAGATGCTCCTGCAAAGTAACTTCTGAACTTAAAACAAACACAAAGCAATACAGGTTGTGCTCCAAAATGGATACCTACGAAAATGATATGAAATCGGATGTTTCAAGAAAAAAAAAAGAAAAAAAAGAAAAAAGTGTGAGGCAAGCAATGTTCTTCTTCTCTCAAACCAGACAAAACCCATATTTTTATTGATGCTAAGAGACTCGGTAAAGCTTTTTTTAAAAAAGCTTCTTCAAAAAGTTATTTCCTGTCCATCCCGTTATCCAGTTTGCTGTGCCTTTCTCACATGACCTTGTAATCCTTAATGAGGTTTCAACATGTAAAAATAAAGGTTCAAGCCGAAAATAACTGTTACCTCCTCACTGAAGCAATTATTCATGTCAGGCATTTGATACAGTAGACAAAGCACAGTGGCAGAGGGATACAAAAGAAAAAATGTCATTTCACTGCCACTGAAATCAGGCATTGAAACTTGTTCATTGATTTTCCTTCATTAAAAAATAACTGATTGTAAAAGAAGTGTTACTTTGTAGGATCAAAGCCTATGCTACAGGAAACACACACACAAAGCATTTGGAAATGAGGGTTAATTTGGCATGCAATTTAACAGCATTAGCTTTTATCAGCAGCATTTCAAGGTCAGGCACATCCATGTTTAAAATGTTTGGCTTTGTTACTATTTCAACTATAGTGTACTAGAGGTCAACAATTTTAAAGTGATATTAATTTGAAGGAAAGCTGCACCAAAAAATTTAAAAAAAATAAAAAAGGAAAAAAAAAAAACAACCATCAATATTCATAGTATACTATAGCAAACATCAAAACCAGAAAAAACTATTCCAGAGATGCACAATAAAAAAAACTGATGTGGCTCTTTAAGTCTCCAGTTCCCTTCTATTAGTTCAAGACTTAACCCTTCCAAGAGAAAAATAAAATCAACAGATCAAAAAAACGCTCTTCATCTGAGCACAGGACTAAGTCGCTGATCACACCAGACTGATGGAGTCCTCTCACTGACATAGTTTGTGCAACATTTAAAGAGTTCTTTTGAAGACTTGCTTAACATTTCAAGCGGCATAGTCAAAACAGCCTCACATTTTAAGGAGTGTTTTTTCCAAGTCTCTGATTTTTTTTTTTTTTTACTTAAACCTATTCAGTTCAGAATTCAAATTAACACATTTTATTCATCTGCCAAAAGATTAATTTAAAATGTGAGATCATTCTTTTTTTTTATTATAGTATACACTTAGTTTATTTAAAACATACAGAAGGGCAATGGATAAAATAAATTATTAAACAGGGGTCCACAGCTCCAATTAAAAAAATACTCTACAAGCACTTATTGGAGATTTTCCCTGTTCCTGAAGACTTATAAGCTTTGGAAACTAATGTGCAGTTGCATGCTTTCACATTCATGGTTCTGCTATGGAAAGGTTTTCCACATATTTCGCTGAAAGCTTGATCTTCATAAAACCTAAAAAAACCACGATGCTGACAGATTTCAACAGTAGCTGGCACCTCACGTTTCATGGGATCAAGTCAGTATTACACTTGAAACAAATACTTTGATCGGTCAATTACTAGCAGAACCTCACAGCATCGTGGATGTATGCCTAAGAGCCTTACAAATGATTACAGGACAGTGGTGTTATAGCACTGAAATCTCTTAAGCCTCTTTCTTTGCATTTTTCTGTCACGGTTCAGAATACCACCCTATTGCACCAAAACGAGAGAGGGGAAAAAGTTGTTCTCGCTCCTTGCATGAGCATAATTAATCTTCTGACACTTTGACAAAGCAGCTTGTTGATAGCGAAAGAAAGGATTTTTCTGATTTCCTCTCAAGACAGGAGATGGTCTTTATCCATCATCCCTTCTTCCTGATCTCTTCTTCCAGAGCATCCCCATCAGCAGAACTGTCTATCAGAGCAGACAGCAGGAGGGAAAGGTCTGAATGATTGATAGGGCACCAGTGCTTGACAGTGCTATTTAAGTGTAGGAACCTATTGTTAGAAACTTACTTTACAGCAGTTAAACAAATATAATGGCAACCAATTCAACCATTGTACAGCTAGAGTCAGCTCAAGCTAATAAGTAAAGTTAGCTAATTACGCTGATCTGATTTAAAATACAGACAAATTGTAGAGAAGACAGCATTATTACACAATGAAGGGAGAGAAATTTTAGAATAGAAAGTTTTAGACGTACTATGCTATTTAGACATATTATGCTTTCAGAACTGAAGCTTCCATCTTCACTCTTCTTTGTGCACAGGATTGTACACCCAGGTCTCCTTTCCTTCTCTCTCAATCATGGATGCGCCTGCTAAGTATTCTTAACTAATAGAAATAAAACAGTATTTCTTGCAAAACAGTTTGAATCACCTCCTCTTCTCTAGCTCCCCCAAGTTCTAACATATTTAATTGTGAAAATTGTGAGGAATTTCAGTTTTCCAGGGGAAAACAATAAAAAATGCCTTCTTAAAGGAGGATACTATATACTACAGACCAAACCAAACTCTACCCAAGTAACGTATCTTTGAGGATGCTGCTTTGGTGAAATCCACCACAGATATCCTTACGTAAAGATGATAACTCTGCACATATCTCAAAAACATGCACCTAATAGACAAAATGCCATTTTTCTCAATATGAGTACATACTTGTGTTATATACACATTACGTATATTTAGCTTATCTTGTAGTTCCTGTCCATTCGTACCCCTCACCTTCCCCCAGAAAAAGACACGGAAAAGACTTGGGTATAATTATATGCCCATTGAATTCTTTTCTGCAGTCACAGAAAAGGGGAAAATGGTGTTATTCATTCCTTCTAAAGCTCTAATTCTTTGACAACTGCTGGCCATGGAGGATACGAGTCCAGGTCAGAGAGGACGAGGGCACGGCACTCTGGGAACTGCTCCCAGCCAGGGAAGTCTGACACAGTTCTTGGTGACCTATTTTAAACATAAATCAGGGCACAATCTGTACAGACCTCTGCCTCACAAATGCAATCACCAAAGCAAAAGCCTGCTAGAGCCTGTACTGTCTCTCACTGGGAAAGGCCAAGAAAGACAGTTTCATCCAAGATACAGGAACTCAATAACCCCTTGGTTTATCTATGCCACTCTGTCCTTGACTGCTTAGTTTAGGACTTACCCCCCATAAAAATAACTGTGCCTGCTCTCTGACCCTGACCAGTTCCCCATGCACTCTTCTTTCACTCAGTTACACCGGAAAATCTAGTTAGTGTTTTTCCCTCTGATGTATAAAATCAATTCAGTAAAATTAGCTGCCCAAAAAGTAAACACAGTGTCCTTTCCATAAATTGCATTAAATTTTAGGGGACACCAACCAGGCTGGAGCAGTCTGTAAGCTAAATAATGTTTATGTCAGAGCAAGAGCAAAAAACCGCGTGTTCTTTCTGCAGAGAAAATTGTAGGCCACAACCCAGAGAAAGATCTCCGTGTCTCTTCACTGGTATTTTACGAGAATGCAAGTGTTCAGAATCACTTACAGGAGGAAATGTGGGATCTAACTGTGTGGTCAACTACACCAGTGGCAAATCTCCAACAAGGCAGAATCAGGATCCATGTCACCTCACTCCTGCTTGTTGAAGCACTTTGTCAGGGTCCTGTCAGAATTACTGCTACAGCGGTCACAGATGTTGATACTCCTGTTAATTCAAGACTGGGAAGAAAAAAAAATCCCCAAACTTTGTTATTATTGTTTTATTATCTTCTCGCTTCCAGTCAAAGCATACCAAAGCTGAAAGCATGCAGAACTGTGAAGAACAGAGCAGATTTCAAAGCACTTTTATTCTTGAGTATAGCCATGAAATAAGAACAAACAAGAACAGGAACGAAACCATGGTTGGTAGTAAATAGCTCTCAAACAATTACAAACTATCAGTTACATATTTTCCTCAGATTAGTAAGACAAATTTCCTGACATCAAGTCTGGAGCCCGTAGGTACCATAAACCAGAAAGAAAAACAAATCCCTGCTTGCAGTTTTGGTTGGTGTCTCTGCTTGCAGCAATCTCTACTGCAGCTGTACTGCTCCCCAGATACTTATCTCCTAGATCTTTCCATAGCCATCTCACACAGCAGAGCAGGGAGTCCCCAGGAAAACACATTCCTCCCAGTCTTATGAGAAATTCCTGCAAATTCCAAGAAATCAAAACCTCGTTCAAACTTCTTTTCCTCAGATCATACGCTCAATTTTCCCATTCCTTATTTAGCTAAAAAGCCCCCCTCAAAAAAAAACAGATCTGGCCATCCTCAGGAGACCCAGCTGTCCACCAGAACACAGCTCCACAGGAGGTCATTCTGCAAAGGGGACCAGCTAGCTCACGTGCAGCTTTTTGGTGCCTTTCAAAGACCACCCTTTTTCTAAGGTCAACTGTGGTACCTTCACAGTGCACTGCTGAAGAGACATCATTAAGAAAAATATGCTCATGCTTTTTCTGTTTGATCCTAGGCAGTATGGAGACATGAAATTTCTCACAGCAAATGGCTACTTTAAAAGAAAGGCAGTTACTAGTGGTTACTAGTGGTTGCCCCCTATACATTAAACAGAACATGTTCCGTTCAGTAGACGTGCATTCGTTCAGATGAAATTCACGGAGCACAGAACTGTGGGTGGTTTTTGCTGGCAGTAGCTGTCACAATAGCAAGTACAAAACATTTCCCTCTCCATGCTAAGTGCTTCCTGGGCACTTAGTCATCAGCTAGCGGAGTTCAGATGCAAGGTGTTCTTCACTAGGAACAAGGAATCTGTTTGGAAAGATGAGGTCCATTTGCCTCGCAAATAAATGCCGTGATACTTGGTAGGACAATAATTTCAGATTTGTGCTAGGGATATATGTAATAGTTCATCTGGATGGAAAAGTACTGTACAGATGAGTACAGTATTATTTGCTAATTTGATCCTTCTGCTAGAAAACATGTAAGACAATTAATGCCAGTGCTCCTGGCCTAGACTAGCTCAGCAGCAATCACGCTTCCTTGGTGTAAAATAAGCCAAGGCATGGCACAACCATTTTTAACCAGGAGCATTTAGGTATGGCATGAGATGTACCAAGCAGAACACCACCCTCAGGGCTGTACAATTGCTTGCAGAGCCAGACTGGTCAGAATATCTCCATATAACACAGTGAAGTACTGTCTTCATACATTACAGCATGCAAGGGGAAACCAAAGGGCAGTTGGTCAATGAAGTAATTCCCGTGAAGAAAAATCCTACTGACAGAAAATTTCCTTCGTTCTTTAAGGTTTCTGAGTAAGCCATCATTTACAGCATCATGACCCAATCAAGTGTTTTTTCCCCTCCTGATGCTTGAGTAGCAGATAGAGGAATGTGTAGTCCTACCTACACCATGATCCGGAGCTGGCCCTCAATGCAATGGTACTACAGTCTCCTGAAGAACATGAAAGAGAAAGCTGACTCCAGCAGAAAAGATCCAGATCAAAGACGCATGACTTCTAGAGTACCAAAAAATATATGTAACAGTATTCTAATCCAGGTCTTCTCTATACTGACCCTCTGAGTGGGTTTTCAGCCAGTCAGTTATCTGTCGGACACCATAAACTCTTTTCCTCCACAGAAAGAAGGAACTCTCCCTTGCTACACTGATAAACAAGCTGTTTTGAACTTCATCCAAGCAGAGAATTTTATAGAGTGCATGATTACAGTTCTGGTGCCCAGAAACAAGTCACACGTCCGTGTGCTAAATACAAATATGCTTGTCAGTTTCTGTTTTTGGAAGCAGCACGCATTTCTGTCCTGGAGATGAGTGACAGTGATGAATAAGTTTCATGACACAACATGCAACTTTTCTTCTTCGCCAATTCATCTAAATGCCCAAAGTTTTGCCCTTTCACCAAAAAAGAAAAAAAAAGAAGAGAAAAATGTTGGGAAACTAGTAGCTACAAAACAATAAACAACTAAAACTTGCTTCAGATACACCACAAAACTACAGAGAAAAAACACAAGATGTAGGATAAACATAAAAAAAATACAGTAAAAGCTTTATTCAATATTTAATTGTACTAGGAAGTGAGGTACAAGCCAGAGGGAAGCACACTATTGCAGTTCCTCCGACTTTTTGCACACAGATAGAGCTGCATCTTCTGAAAATACATAACTTGGCACCTTCGAAAGGAACAACAGTTGAGTGCTCTTCTCCGTGGCACACAGCTAGCAAAACACATCTTTCTTGGAACTCAAAGCAGTAAGTAATTCTCATTTACAACAGAAACCTCTGTTCAAGCTTTCAGTTTCAAGGAAAAAAATAAATGTTTTTTAGGCTACAGTAACAAAAGACTTTGAACCAGAACCAGTAGTGAACTATAATGGTATTTAGAGATAACACAGCCTTGTTAAATCATCCTTATAATTCTTCTCTCAACAAAAATAAAAAACCCTGGTAAAATTACTGACAATGAGGACGTGATTCCTCACAAGAGTTCTCTCTCTCACCTATTGTCTAAAAGACAAGCAGCGAAGAAATAAATGTTACTGGAAGTTCTCTAAGCTACTAATTTATAATTTATTAGAATACATTATTTGAACAAGGAAAAGGGTCCATCTAATCCAAAGAATTTTGCCTCTGTGCTATTAGTTGTCCATATTTTTAATAATTCGGGGAGATATTTTTCAACAAGGTCTACATTTCCACAAATCTTTGTCAAAAGTTACTGCAAAGGTCTTAAAATAAGTTGGTAGCATTGCCAAAATTCTTCAAGAACCTACATCAGATTTTTTGTTACATGACACTCAGTTCTCATGTTCATATATTAGCAATGTAAAGTAGGTAATAAAGAGGTAAAAGAGACTAAGCACAGATGTTTCTACCATTGTCAGACACAAGACTAGTTTCAAAGAGCAAGGACTGGGAACAGTTCATCCCAAAATACTATTAGGTTCAGATTTTGAACCAGTCACTTAGAGACTTGCCATCAGCAGCTGCTTGGTGTACAATAAGAATATAAATTATAGAAGCTGGATTTATTAAAAAAAAAAAAAATCTGTGTATTTTTATATTGTTACTTCAGCCCAATTTTAAGTCACTTAAATTCAACGTCTGAAATTTAAAGAGGTGTCTGAATGATTTGTGCTTGTTCAGTGCACGCTGTTCTCATCATGAACATTTAAAACATTTCTTATCTTCAAAAAGTACATTTTGTTCTCTGCCACTCAAGCCTGTACACCAAACACTAAGTTACAAATAAAAGCAGATATTTTGAAATGAATTATGTTTGTTTTTCATGGAAATGAAGTACAGCAGAAGAAACCATTTTTCCTCTTTGCTTTTTCTACTCCTGGGTATGCATAAGGATAAAGTAACAATATAAATACTTCATTCCTTGCCTTCTAGCAAGTCTGACGGTATTTTTGAGTTCTGAAGGTATGTTTTCAATTATCTGTTAAGTCACAGCACTGTACAGATGTAAAGCTGCAACTACTCTTCATAAAATCATACACTACTCAGCATCTGCCCAGTTAGTATCACTGTCCAAAGAGATTGTAGATTAGTCACTAACTGCAGTGGCTCCACTTGAACACTGTGGGAATTGATGTAACCCTTTATAGGGCAACATTCACCCCAGTAAGTGAATTAAACATAATCCAGTGTTCTGCAAGGCTGTAACTATTTTTATTGTTACTGTTTTGTGTGAGGGGTCCTCACACAAATCTCAGAGCCTTTCTTTCGCAAGTAACTACAGCTGGACAGGAAAAAGCAGGTGAAGTTAAGCATGACACGTTTGGTAATATTAATTCTGGAAAGCAATGGCTTTACACAAAAAGGCCTTTTAGTTTAGTTTTAGTTTTCATAGCGAGCCCATTTCAGAGCAAATATCAGTAAAGAGCTATGATAATATTTCTTTGTTTTTTTCTATCCTTACTACATGGCTGTGGGTCTGCACTACAAGTATTTGAAGACCAGTTCCATAACACTTAGAAAAGGAAATGAACAACAAGAATATTTTTTTTCCAGTCATCTCTATGCAGCCTGGTAGACTGTTCACAGATTTATACAAAACAGTTTTCAGAGAAAGAGAAAGAAATGGCAAGAGCAGACTTTAAAGTCCGCAAAGTTTATTCATCACCCGCATTGTCTACAATATGATTTTAAACTAAAAATCAGTAAGCACAAAACAGTAAAACAACAAATTTGTTCTTTGGACTTGAAAAAGAGTTGATTTGTGACAAAGTAAAGAGAGCTTGTTTCTTTTTTAAAAAAACACTTTACTGGGTAAACCTAACATCTCATCTCTACAGAAGCACATGAATAATGCAAGAAAATAACTGGTGGCTATGCTGTTACATAGTGAAAGTTAAAATAAAATTATTACAAGTTCAGTTATTATTCAGTTTATACTATTTAAAATTAAACCAATTTGCAACAGTAGCTATCAAAATGAATTTTGAAACACCTTATTTTTTTTTTCTGATCTATAAAATAGCCTCCTTTTGCTAGCAAATTATCCACCACTGGATTCCGTGAAAATGATGAATGCAAACAAATTTAGACACTAGCACTTCAAGAAGATTAAACAATTTTACTTATTGCAGAGCTTTAACTCAAGCGTTCAAAGACTGTGTCACGTCAACGAAATTGAAGATTACCTTACGAGCAGCAAAATTGCAATACGGTTCTAAATTGAAACAAGCTATCGTAGTTTGCAAGGAAACAACTCAATTTTCTACTCTCGCTAATTTAAAAACAACTATATTTTGAGGGATTATATCTACCCCTGATTTAGCTTTCTCATGTGTGGTCTTGCCCAGTAATTAACTGGAAGAAATTTAAAAAATAATTAACTGGAAGAAACAGAGAGAAAAAGACCTTACAAACCAGCGTGGAAGCTAAAAAACAGTTTCCATTTTGAAGTCAAGCCAACCAAAACAGACAGAAAATGGAACAGGTTAAGAAGGGTTCTTCTAACTCATCATGTACTGCTATGGAGCCAAAGAAATCAACAACACAGAAAACTATTTCAGAGTCAGTTGCTAAATGTCCTTCAGAATTTACATGCACATAGATTTTCCTTGAATTAAATGTAGCTATCCCAAATAGCATGACAATGTAGAAAAAGTGACTAACTTGACATAAATATCTCATGCTCTTATTTCAAGAACAAAGTGTGATGAAAACATCTACACAAAGTACCTCTCTCTCTCTACCACTGAGCAAACAAGTAAGCTAAGACACTAGCAAAATGTGGGTTTAGATATACGTAATCTGAAGAGAAATTTGAAGATCTGACTTCATGTATTTTCCTCCTATACTACAGCAAATGCTATATTGCCATGACTTCACACCGTAGTGAAACGTATGTCATCTTCAAAATCAACTTCACGTTTAAACGCTCTTCTTCCTGCTCTGTCGTTTCTGGTGATAAATAGTAGGAAATCAATGAGGAAACATCATTTGAAGTGAGCCATTCATCATGTACCGAAAAGGGTAAGTACCCCATAAATTGCAGTGATCCGCTTCCTTCTAGAATCACACAACAGAAGGCAACATCATTTGCATTAGCAATTTTTACGACCTCCGTAGAAAGAGGATAAGGTTAGGAAATGGCTTATGCTTGTCAGCTATAAAGCATTTGTTGGGTGGGGAAGGAAGAAATTTTTCAAGAGAATCGGAGTTATCGGTAAACCAGAAGGGGGTGGGGGAGAGGAAGGGAAGGAGGGTACGACATGTAGCAGTCCTATCAACTACTTGTCTCCATATTTAAGAAATTTGTGGATTGGCAATTCTCTTCGTAAAATTTACTAAAATATTCAGCATTTCCTATCAATCTAACCTTATTATTTTGCAGTGTGCATGGAGGCCCAAAAAGTCTGCTATCATTGCCCATGACTGCAATAAACAGCACTTTTCCACAACCTAGCGAGACTAGAGGAACACTGAAAAAAGTAAAAGGAGAATCCAAATTCCGTGTTACTCAAAATATCAAAAATATGAGCTCTAAAATGAAAAGCAAATTTTATGAAGTCAAGCACTACATTTTCCCTTAGCACCATTTCCCTTCACTCTACCCTGTGCTACATTTTGTGCTTTCTCGACCAAAACCAAGCAGGACAAACACACAGGGTAGAAAAAAGGTAAATAAAACTTGTAAGTTTTGATGTGCCCCTTCACAACTTGCCAACATGATACATAAGAATATAACTAAATACCAGTCCTGCAAGAAGAATGAAGCTTTATATATGAACAAGCTCCTCCTAGGGTGCTAGGAATGGTGTTGGGTGAAGGCGGAGAAAAGAAAGTAAGAGCTGGTTTTCTTCCCCTCAATTCATTTTACTGTATTTAACTTAGAAATGCTTCTCAGATTCCATTTGACATACCAGAGAGACTGTTTTTAAGGTAATCTCACAGAAAACCCCATGAGATTTTCAAGTCCACACATCAAATCATCATCTAGTCTTCAAAACGAAATTGTAGCAAAGCACCTCATATGTCTCCCCAAGTTAAATCAAATAAGCAAACACACATCCAAGGACAACAATTAAGTAACATAAGTTTCAGGGATGGAAAACCAAACTAAATGAAATGATTATGCATTTCCTATGACCAGAGGTCTACCGTGCGAAGCATTGGGAAAAATATCTGAGCTGTGTTAAGCATTAAGTCAATCTAAAGGAACATCAGGCCACTTCCTCATCTTCCATACACCCACCAAGAATTAAACCCAAATATTTCAACAAAATTTGCCACAGTTCAAAAATTATAAATTAATTTTTGCACATACAGATCTTGCAGCTCTGTTCTTTATGAAATTTCCACCTTACACGAGACATTGCAAGTCACTGATCTCATTGGAGCCAGTCATCTGGGAATCCAAGTTTGAAGTCCTGCACTCACACCAAGGCTAAACTGAAAGGGGTTCCCCACCATGCTGGCAGGAAGGGCAGAAACCCCACATTCAGCAAAACAGCCAGAACGCAGTAGGTTTTCTGGAAGCAGTGTTCCTAAAACCTTGTGTCATGCCTCGATTTCTAGCCTTTATCCATGATCCTGTTTTCTGACACCTGAGGACTCGTTCCCAGCCAGTCTCCTTTCCCTGCCTTCCTGCACTCTGCCTCACCCCAGACTCCAGGCTTTGATGTTTGATCTGGCATGCTGCAACTTCTTATGTTCCACATCACAGCCTAGCTGCTTCACCCCTGCCTTGCCCCTGAAATTAATGCATTTGTACTTCTTTGGTCCTTGACCTTGCTTATTCCCAGCCCTGCCCACAACCTGCTTCTATCCCGACACCAGCCTTACCCAGGTGCTCAGCCAAGCCCCACCACCCTCAAGCCACAGCAGTGATCACAGAGTATTTGTTGGCATATCTGAGCCCCAGATGGAGAGGGGTTTTGGCTGATGAAGACAAGCAGAAGTCAAGCAGCACTGCCAGTAATCCTGCAGCTCACACAGCGCTGCGGTGTTTAGGTCTCCCACATCTGCTTTGCAAACTGAAGTGGCAAAGGTCCTCAGAGCTCCTCCCCTCGGTCACGGTGCTCCATGCATACCACCATCAATGAGGCAAGGCATCATCAGTCAACAGGCTTAAGAGGTTTACCGACAGCAGAGAAATGACACAAGTTAAAAAAAAAAAAAAATCTTTCTGTTTGGTTTTAGGCGTTACAAAGGATGAAGTGCCTTGGCAAAGTATTGTTCTGATCTAACCCCCCTGCCTCCTCTCCCAGCGGTCTGTCCAGCTGCAATCCAGCCCATGTCGCTAACCGGTCCCAGTTGTCCTGTACAATCCTCATCCCAGCCCTAGTTCTGTCCCAGCCCAGCAGCTCTCTCCCTTCATCCAATAGCTCCTTATCAAACCAGAGCCCATGTTTGCAGATGAACTTGTCAGAAGCACTTTGTTTCATCACACCTTCTTTCCTCTCACTTCATCAGTTCTCAGGCTCCTCGACATGATATTCTCAGTGCCATTACCCAGCTTTGCCTTCCATGGCCGAATCACTTCTGTTTCCTATTCTGATTCCTATACCCTTTTTCCTCATCAAGCCAATCTCACTTTCTTCTGGCATGCACTTCTTTAGTTTCCAAACCCTCAGCTTTTTGTGCGGCCAGTCTGACCTCCTTCACCTTCTCCCCCCTCCTACAGCCTTCGCTCTGAGCTCCTCCATTTTTCTCAGAGCTCCCTGGTTTCTTTCCCCAAGAGTATTTCAATTACCCTAAGTCAAGAAGCTCCTACCTGCACATTGCCTGAATCCAACCAGTGAAATCCCTGTCACCCACACACCTAAAAGTCTCCTCAGTTTCAGTGCCTCACCTTCAAAGGGCTTGGAAGGGCCAGGGTTACAAGTGAAGGCACTGCTCACTCCCTTGCGTCTGTGGGCTGTAACAGAGTCACGAGGGAAGCAGGATTTTAGCAGCCCACCCCTAGCAAGTTTCTGAGCATGGATTAGCTAGAAGCTTTGGCTTTTAACTTGGATAGCTTTGGCTGACTTCTGAAGGGACAGCTAAGACGCAAACTCAAGATTAAATTGATCCCATGCCAAGCACAAAGTAATTACAGTGCAAGGCTGTTAAAAAAAAAAAAAAAAAAAAAAAAAGAAGAAGAAAGAAAGAAAAAGAGCAAAAAAGAACACTGCTCTTATAATGTTTTCCCTTCTGCAAAGGAAGGGATTGTTTCATCTGTATGCTCGATGCCAAAAACTGCCAAGTAGTATGACTGAAATAAGGGGACAGAGAGAGCAGCTGTTCAGCAGGCACACGTTTCACACAAGCAACCATAGCCTAGTAAAGCGTTTGTAGAACAGAAATTACTTGCAAAGTTTAACAGATTACATTAACAGTTTCATCTATAATTAAAAATAATAATAATAATAATAATAATCAATCTTTGTCCAAACCAACAGTTCTCACTGGTCCCTTTTGTTTGTTTCTAAAAGTCACTCTTCTTTCATTGCCGATTTTAACCTTAGTAAGACTTTTAGCCTTCATCTTTCCACTACTCCCCCCCAACTCCCAGACGGGCTCAGACAGGAACTTCAAGTTTACATACAATTATTTCATACACAACTGACTTTGGGCCATGTCCTCTACAAATCCTTCAGCTTATGACAAAGTTCATATGCATTTGCTGTTACCGTTCACTGCCAAAGTCATTTACTGCGTAGTTTCCAGTCTCTTGAGACAAAGTTTGTCTTTTTAGTAATAAATCAATGACTTTGTAAACTGATAAAATCACGTTGCAGAATCACATCTACCACACACGCCTCAGGAGGCCACAGATTCTGGCAGATACAAACTCACCAGCTCTACACTGCTGAAGCTTTACTGTGTGTAGGGAAACAAGAAGACGGCCTCCACATTTAGTCTTGGCAACTACGAAAAATTCACAAGAGCAAAATTCAAGATAAAAAGACTGGGTCATCTAATGCCTCTTGTCCTCTCAGGCTACGAAGAAATACATTGCTTAGTGCTGTATCCACTCCAGCTGTGACTCAGCTTAGTGATGTGTGACCTGCAGTCTCTCTCAAAATACTCGTCTAGCATTTTACTGCTTCACAAGTCATCCAGTTGCAGGGACTGAAATCAGTGGTGTTCAAGAAACCAAATAATGGCCACTGGCTTCATTTCTCCATTTCTCATTTTTAGTCTTTGTAAAGGGGGACTAAAGCACAGTAGAGTCCAGAATTTGAAAAATCCCACCATGTCCAGTACACACACTTATACACAGGTGTAAGATCGCTGTACCTGCATACTACAACAAATTGCGCCTGGTGCGATGAGGAAGAAAAGTATGGGAATCGAAGTAAGAAACAGAAGTGATTTAGCCATTGAAGGTAAGGCTGGGTAATGGCATTGAGAATATCATGTCAAGGACCCTGAACACTGATCACTGTACACATGGAAGAATTGGTTAAAAATTGATTCAAAATTCAGACACAATTTTGCACAATTGAGCTAGGGTGGTCAAAAGAAGCTAAAACACCAAGGGCCACACATCTGCAACCACAATTTCCTCCAAACACATTATTTATGAATAAAACCCAAAACATACATTCATGTACTGTCAGCCAAAGGTAATTAAAAAGCTTTGCTTGAAAGGCCTAGGATTAACTCAAGAAGTCTTAATTCAAATTTGATAACACTTTTTTTTTTTAAATCTTTTGAAAATACACTACTGTTAACATTCACACACATGGTCTGGATCTATAAAACCACCATTTATTTATTTTTGCTCCGAAACTTTAGAAGTAAAATGAAGTTACCCTAAAAGAAAGAATGTATTACAAACATCTGATTTACTTTTCTCTTTTAAATATGGTAAATAGCATTGCTAGTCCAGTTTTACACCACTGAAAAAAAAAAAAACAACTAGCAAACCTGGTGCTCTTGTTTTTCACTGAAATACGAAGGAAAACAATCTCAGGCCACATTCGCTTCAGCTGGCACAGCACACAAGTCAGACAGTTGCATTGAAAGCATCACTGGTCATAAAGCATAGAAGATAAGTCAATAAACTGACCCTTTAAGATCTGCCTAGTGCAGTAATTGTCATCACTATCCAGCTGGCATTTAAAAAAAAAAGTAGTCATGATCATGACCTTTGCATTTTTACAAACATTGGCTATTGTCATGAGGAAGACCTCTTTGGCCTCATAATTCACATGCTGTTAACAACCAGCAAGAACACAGCATGTCGTGTCAGTTACTAAATAATGTAAGAAAAGTTGGATGTCACACTCATACCCCCACTGCTCCCGTGCACAACCATGCACATTGAAGCAAAGATGTATTAGATTGAAAGGTTCAAAAACATTAAAACCAGTTTTAATACTCATGGTCCTTTATTGGAGTATATTTTTACTATTTTGAGGCAAGACAAAGGATTATTTGTTTTTAATTATTTGTATTTATCTTGTACTATTTGGTTTTGCCTGGTTCTGAGGGAAATGAAGCTCATGTAATCACGTTTTCTGTAACCCTGTAAACCCACAAATCAATTCTGTAAGAATCAGACAGATGTACACAAGATATTTATTCCCTCAATATTCATGAAGAAACCTGGCCAGTTAAGCAGGACATCTGACAGTGTCCCCCCTTCTGGGAAAAGGCAGTACAAGAAGAACCCACTGGAAGGACTGACCCTTACTACATCCCAAATACAGAAAAAGTTTTAAATTCTAGTTTTACAGCTGAGAAATCCAAATCTTTAGGGAGCTAGGATTCAACGGTTCTGGTGCTCCTGGAATTGCTTGTAATACTTAGTTTTATTACCTACAAAACCAACAAGGTCCAGAAAAGCAAACTGTATGCTGCTTTCATCTGGCTCACTGCCTGCAGAAAATGCACTGCAAGCACAGGACGGAACTGGAACGCTTTCCGCAGCCCACCTCATCCAACTCAGTGACCCACGCAATCAAAGAAGAATGATGGGATGGGCAGAACAACCTAAAACCAGACATGGCATGTCAGCCCACAAGCCTCATTGCTTCATTCACACAGTGACCAACAGCAGATACTTAGAGAGCACAGAAACCGTGACTTTCCCGCAGGAGTAATTATCCAAAATACTGTCCCAACCTCCACTGATCCACAGCTCAAGGCTCATTTAACAACAGCTATGAATTTGTCCAACTGCTTTAAAAACCACCTAACCTTCCAGCATGCCAGTGTCTTGAAAAAGGAGCATCACAACTCACCTCACGCTTGCAGTTATCACCTTTTGTCTGTATTCAGCACAGTACTTACTAATTTCATTTCTTTTTCTACAGAAGACAAGAACAGGTATCACCATCTGCCCCACGTCATTTTATGGACCTCAGCTGTCTTTCTCCCAGGCTGAAGTTAAGTCTACTTAGTTGCTCCTTACACAGCAGTAGTCCTACACCTTTGATCACATCACTTTCCTCTGTGTTTTTTCCTATGTTAATACCCGTTCACTGGAGAAAAGGGAGAGTGAGACAAACTGCCCATGGCATTCAATATTTAGATACGCTGAAGATGCACGCGCATGGCTGAATCACGTTTTCTGCTTTTTTCTCCTTCTGTTTTTCCTCCTAATAACTTAACATTTACTTTTTGTCTTTTTTTCCCCTCACTACTACGGTCCATGAAGCTAGCATCTTAATGGCACTCTCCATTACAAAAGCAAGACATAGTTTCTGAGCAATATTCAAAGCATCCACACAGAACTGAAAGGCATGCACTTTCCAAGATGTATAACGAGCAATTTCTGAAATGAAACGTTGTATATTCCCTGTACTACTATCCCAGTCTATCACCAGGACAAAAACGTAGGACAACGGGAATTTGGCTCTACCCTTTCTCATCTGTTATTATCGTATGTGATTAATTGTTACAGTGCTTCTCAACGAGGAGGAAAATATTGCATGTGAAAGGGTGATAATAAATCATAGGTCAGCTTAAGCTGACTAGAAATCCTGCACATGGTAGTTGAACAGCCCAAGAATGCTGACAAACCTTTTTGTGAACCCAGCCTGAGATTTATTGCAAACTAACGCCGTATTTAACTATATAGTGTCTTCACACTTTACTAAAAAAACGTTCATGAGGTAATAGGTTTAATTAGGAAAGTTTCAGTAGAAAAGGGGATGAAGTCATAAGTATATATTTTGTATGAATATCTTTAAGAATTAAGTAATTGAGTATTGACTCTTTTTTAGGAAGAAATGTTACAAGCAATTTAAAAAATGATCTGAATATCTTTATCCGTCTGCTCAGCCCTTGAAGTTTTTACTAGCAAGAAACTGAGGTAAAAAATAAAAATTTTAAAAAATAAAAGAAAATACCTGGTCTGATGATTTTTCAGCAGCCTGGCAGTAAATGACACTTTTCATATGCGGAAAATCACATATGCACATGTTGCTCTATACTGACCAGTCATAAAAGATCAGAGAAGCAGCTGAGCGTGCGCCGTGTGAAAACCAGAAGATAAGGTGAATTTTTCCTCTCCTCCTCCTGAAGGCTGGCAAAGATCAGTGAAATTAAACACTGCCCAGGGCAATTGTTAAAAGCAGTTTGGCCATTAAAGTCATGTCATCTGGTGACCCAACTGACCTACATTAAACCCAGGCTAAAGGGCAATGTCATCTTTCTTTTCCTTGAGATAGCATGACTTTGCATCTTCAGCACAGATGGAAGACAACCCCTTTGGCCTTCTGCCTTCTACTGTATCCCTCCTCACAAACCAAAGTTAGCCACAACCAGTCTTTTTGTTAGCCACAACCGCACCTGAAATAAAATGCTTAATTAATTACCATTAGATACATTCAGTTTGGATTGTCTGAATACACAGCGTGAGTACCAATTTGCAGAAATGCTGTCCCACAGATACCAGGAGGGCTCGCTCCGCCTCTCTGACCCACCTGAGCGTCACTACGCTCACACCCCCCCAGGCTCCCGTTGCTGTGCGACTGCCTGACAGACGTTTTGTCGGCACATCAAGAATTCGAGTGGCTCAAGTAGGTGCACGTACGCCGATTGGTTCGGTGAAGATGAGCATAATGGAGAGTGGGATTTTATCCTTGCTGAGTTTATGGGAAGGAAAGTGGATGAGAGGTGAAGAACAGGTCTGGGCTGCTTATCATAAATCCCTCATTTATGCATGGTTACCGAGGACAACCCCCCATCTTACTCAGTCACTGTTTCTGATAGCAATCACAGTCTGCTTTAAAAATATATATAAAATGGGTAACATTTTGCAGCCTCAGAAAGGCTCTCAAATCACTTCTACGTTCCATTCTCCCATCAGAGACGAACACTTCATCAAAAACAAAGAATATTCTTGCCTTTCCTCCCATCTTTGATCAATGTGGGCTGCGAGACGACACTTGTTTATGCTGCAAGAGCTTTCTTGTTTGGCAACAAAAGACATTTTGAAGAGCTGCCAGTGCACCAGGAATGAAGTTTATAGCTTGATCCTACAATGCCTGCGCTTCTTCATTAGGCATCTTTGTCAATGGGAATAAATTGCTAGGCTGCCTAACAGCTCAGGCAAACAGCCTGTTCTCATGGGAATTGCTCTTCTGGAGCATCAGAAATCTGAACTTTCTAGAATCTCATTGTTTTTCTTCAATTTCAGCTTATACAAATTTATAATCCATGCGTTTCATAGTCTGCTATTTCTTTAGAAATCACACAACTGTTAAAGTATTAGGATGTTTCTGGTCACATAGACTTTAAGAGCTACCGCCTTATTTGAAACAGAGACATGCTAAAGATTCCTACAGTTAAATCACTTTTTTGTTGGTTTTACCCACAATTTCCATCTTCAAAATGTTCAAAGAGGTCTACAGAAACCCATATAACATGTAAAAGTGCAAACTGCTATAAGTGGAAAACATGGAATCCTGTTCTGAAAGACATCTTTGGAAACTACGGTTATTTTTGGAATTATTTGAATTTAGTCCAAAAGGCTTGGTGTTGCTTTTTGCAGTCCTCCCAATTCCCCTTTTGTTCTTTATCATCCAAATTATATGGAAAAAAGTCAAAAGCATTCAAGACAGTTGGTATTTGACCTACAACTGTTTCCTCTGGTCCTCAACCACACCTGGATCTTACCGAGCTAAAAATTCTCTACCCCACTGAAGGGTAACACTTCATTGTAGAAAGATCTAGAGGTGTGTAAATCCTTCTGACTGTTATTTAAAAATAATGGCATTCAAGTATCTTCCATGTGAAGAGATGACATTGATAACAACAAAAAAACAGTTGCAAAGTTCTCTTCTCAGATTCCCCGTAAAGGCTGGCACCCTTAGTTACGTAGCTCTACACAGACACAGAAATGTTACGCACACATTTCCAAAGAGACACACAGGTCAAGTTTTCTACAGAAACAAAGACAAATTTTCTTTCACATATCCTATACAACTGCACTAACAGAATGCAACCCGCATTCACTTCAAAGCTTCCTAAATTAAGCTTTTGTAAAGTATGTTACAAACAGATCCAATAAAAAATATCTGAGTAGCGCATCTGCTATTGATTGGATCCCATTAAGAAAAACTGTCTGCAAATACACTAGTCTATAGGGATAAAATATTAAGAAAAACTGTGGTTTGCTTATTTGGCTTCATTTTCAAGTCATAAAAAAAATAGGAAGCCAATATGGGTAAAATAAAAAGAACATCAGATTATACTCTTTAGCTAGCACATTTTAGACTCTGTACAATATATCCTGATAAATATTTTTCTTGCAAGTTGCATACATAGAAATGGAAATTGTGTCTTTTAAGATCTGCTCCTGTAGTACCTATGGGTACTACATGACTCACCATTTTAGTAAGGCATTAAATCAACAGCTGAAGCTTAGCAAAGAAAAATCTCTAACAGAAACGAATAGCTTTTTGCTTTGATATTTTTATTTTAAACATCCATTTTCAGAATAACTACCCTTTCTCATTCTTTTTCCAGTGGCAACTGGCTGAAGAGCCTGTTATTTTCTGTAATTATGAAGAAACTAGGCAATGAGAACCTTAAGAGAATGGCTTGGCACATCATTCAAACACAAGAGAGAGACAGTTTCGGAGCAAAATAGGGCAGCATGAAGAAAAGGCAAAGAACTGTGTCCTCGGGATTTCCCAGCCCAAAATACTTCATTCTACATCATGCCCTAATGCAATAAATATTACTGAAGCTTATCTGGTGCCTGCAATGAATTACACTAATGTTTGCATTTTGTAACGTACTAGCGCTCCTTGCCTCTTGTCGAGATGAAATGCTGTATTTGTTAGGAAGGCAAGGTCACGCTTGCTTTAAACACAGGCTGCAGATTTCTAGATAAAGGAAAGCTCTTCCATTTAACTGTATGCTAGATTTGCTGTGAATTTATCCTAAGACAAAGAAGGTTTTTTTTTTTTTTCTTGTTTTTTCTTTTTTTTTAATTAGTTACATTGTAATTTCCACATAATTAAAGGATGTTCTCATACTGTGTTTGAAGCACATTTGCATAACAAGGCCCATGCAAACTTGCAGGTTCTGGCTCTGGACAATCACATTTTCCCCCCAAAGCCCAGTTGCATACTTTCCTGAAACGCCAGTGAAAACCACTCAGAAAATCTCTCTGTAATTTCTGATCATGGCTGAATAAGGCACAACAAGTAAAACCCTTAGTCTAAGTGTACCTCCTTCCCCCAAGCAAAAGAAGAGGAGCAGCAAGAGAAGACACACAAAAAGAGAAGATAATGCAACAGAAATAATACATACAGAAATAAAAATCCAGGATGACAGAGTAAGGAGTATGAATTAACTGCACAGATTCTCTTTACACGTTTTTAAAGAAGCATTTTATCCATAAACTTGCTTCTTTTCCTTCTTTTTCCCCACTCCCTGTTTTTCCCAGAAATGAAAGCAGTGTATTTGTCAGCCTTGCTTGCATTACATGCAGCGACAGTTTACCTACTCTTATTTGCATAAACATGGGTTATCTGTATATTAAATTATATTAATAATTCTCCGTATAGAATTAAAGTATGGAGATTAATTTCTCTCCGTTGCGAGACATTTTCTTTTTTTGATAGCTATTACAAGTTGTCAGGTAAACTTGTACTTCCAGCTGTGAAGCAAACACTGTCTACCTCCACTGGACATGTTGATCTAAGCCTGTGTGCCTTAAGTGCCCACTCAGATGCAGTAAGAAACAACTGACAGTTCTGCTTCTAGGACAATTCTGTGCATCCAGCTCTGCACTTCTCCCTTTATTTCCTCTGCCTCATTAGAGATTATGATGCAGTTTCATTAAAGTTTAAAATTACTGTTAAGAAAAAAAAAAAAAAGTGGTTTGAAATTCCTCCCCCCCCCTTTTTTTTTTTGTACAAGACGTATTTCTGCCTTTTGGATGGGGGAGAAGAGGGAAGAATGAAGGTTGGTTTCCATCCACAAAGTGCAAGGGTCTGCTGAGCTGTAGGGTTACAGCTGGAATGGCAGTGTGCACAAAGCACACATTCTCCATTTCCTACATGAAGGTCCTATCCAACCTCCTTTAAGGGTCTCTGTACGCTGGGGATGGGTGAATGTTCATCCCTCCTCCAGCAGGGAAGGAAAATACTTATTACAGAACGGAAAAGAAATCTGCTAGGGGCATATTACAGCCTCCTGTCACATGAACTTTCGATGGTTATTCCAAGTTTGCAGAACAGCAATAAGAATTTTCCATTAACAAAACCGAAACAACAGAAACCAAAACAAAGAAGCAAAAGAAAAACCAAAAACCAAAAACACAGAAGTTCTCATGGACCCTTCTGCATTTAAGTCAGTGCTTATAATCTTAACAATTTGGTGACTCCCCTAGTATGCTTACAATGGCCACATGCTGAATACTAGTATCTTTGGATCTCAGAAGTTTTACAAGGTAAAAAAAAAAAAAGGAAAAGAAATACTTTGTGTCTTCCCTTTCTTTATAAAACTTTTAGGAAATTTAAATAAAAGCAGCCCTGCAACAAGTTTAAAAATTTTACATATACAAATTAAAATTTTAATAAACAATTTTAATTCTATGATGCATAGCATAATATTTTTTTTCCTGAGTTGCAAACCTTATTTCTACCATGTACTGTACATATCTTTAAATGAGATGGAAAGAAGATGACCATTCCATCTGGAATCTCGCAGATGTATTTCCTATATTTACATTCCCTCAATCAGCTTTTCATATTTACCAGAACTATGCAAGTATAATAAGCTATTTGTAAAAAAAAAAAGGAAAAAGATAAAGTCTTGTCTTTATTTGTTTGCAAACATTTTGATGTCCAATGACACCTTTGTCCACGGCAAAGTAAGAGTCACACATGTAGAATTATTAAGGAAATGACCTGATCAAATTAAAGGCTTCCCTACCAACACTTTAAAACAATAATTTGTGAGACATGCTTGCAAAGCACCTTCTGTCCTTCATCACAAGGAACAATTCAGCCTGCGTTCAGTTTCACCCCTCTGGTGTCAGCCACCCATCTGTCACCTCCCTTTTTCTGGGGCAATCTGCTCTGTGCGCGGAGAACTTGCACACCAGCCCCTAGGTCTCATCTACCTCAAGACCACTCCCTCCTGCTGATACTGGGGGTAGGCACTGCTGTAGCCCAACATGGGTATCTACTTGCCTCGACAGCATCATTCACAAAATTGTAATGAAATGGCGCCCAGCAGCGCCGTGCTTCCAAAGAAACTAGACTTAGCAGGAAACGAGAAGCAAGAATGTTGTCTTCATATAACCTACCTTTATTCATTTTTTATTTTTATTTTTTAAAGTAATCTAAGAGCATGCTCTCAGAATGAAAACCTTGCCTAAATGAAGACATGATGTGTGATGGTGGTGGTTTATTTCAGCAGCATGGGGATCTTGCCCACAGCTAGTGCCTGTGCATGGGTTAAAGGCTCCAGAGCAAGGGCTCAATTTCAAGGACAGAAAGAATGATACCTGCATTGTCACCTGTCCGGTAAGATGGTTCTCAGCTAAAAACATTTCCTTTCTGCCAAGCAAGAAGGACTCCATATACCAGAGCTCAGCTGCATTCAGTCTGCTTTACACTGCACACAACAGTCAGTGTTAAACAGCTGCGATGCCCGAGACTGCAGCACAGAAAGCTACAAAACACTGCATCCCAAACCCAGTCCCAAGCCCACTTCATACATTCAGCCTCGCAGAAACTCTGTAATAAAGCTGTGTCAGAGTAATCACCTCAACGCGAGATGAAAAATGCTGCTTCCATCATAAGCGAAGCGCTGCCTACTCCTAGAAATTACTTGGTAGGATTATTTATTCAGAAACTGAATCTGGCTTATGAATGATAGTCTAAAATTGTATTTTCTTTTAAAGAAACCTAGTTTGAGCAGGGGTTTATGCAGAGTCAGAAATGCTAGTGCAGAATTAAAGATGAGCCCAGGCTGCATACATAAACGGGCAACATTCAGCTCAGTTACTTAAAAGAAAATGTTCTAACTCAGTTTGCAATGAGAAGATCAGAAATGTAAATGATTTAATATATGTGAAGCAATTTTTTTTTAATCAATGAGAGCCCTAACAACAGTTTTAAATTCTACCCTGCCTCTTCAAACCCTGTTCACACGATCCTTCTAGTGGCATAAGCTGTAAGCAGCTCTATAGCAAGGTGCCAGCAAACGCTGCTGCTTTAAAAGCTTTTAAACAGCAAAAAACTGTTTAGGAGGCAAGGGGAATGGAGAGGAGTTAAAAAGAAAACACACTGAAAAACATCAATGAAACAATATTTAAACTCCATTCTTGCAAAAATAGCCATTAGTGCTATGATTGTGTATTTATAGCATAGTTTAGTTTGTCTCATATAAATGCAAAAACACATACATATCTTTTTAACGTTAAAGCTTGTATGTATTATGAGAACTGTATAATAATTTAATTAAAACTTCATTAAAACCAAAACATTGGGAAATTGCTAACAGGGAGAGTTCCAACCTTATCTTTTGCATGTCATGTAATCGTATACATAGAGCATCACCCCCCTCTGCCCCCAAAACAAGCAAACAAACAAAAACTTCATATGCATAGACCACGACCTACAGTTTTGCTTCCAAACTCTTATCTGGGCACTACCCATATTTTGGGGAAGGAAAACTATGACACAAAGCTTACAATTACTCCCCTAACAGTCAATACATAAACCAGCTTTTTGTAAAATCCTCAGTAGTTTCAAAGGTTAACAGCTGCACCAGTTCTTTTTTAAATACCTCTCTTACCACTGACACAGAAGATGCTCGTTGCAGCAAAACACAAACTTTCTAGAAGCCAGTAGAAACAAAGACAATAAAAAAGTTGTTTTCTTGAAGATGCTTTTACAAGTCTGATGGTCTCCTTCACGATCCAGTTTTCCAGGAAAGATGCGAACAGGCATATTTCTGCTTGAGCTAAATGGACACAGAGGAGCAGCAACAGAGCACTGTGGGCTACAGAGTTCTGCATGCAGTTAGTTTTTTTCTTAAAAAAAGCTTTTTCCAATTTGTCCCTGGATGCTTCATTTTTAAAGTATGATTACTCAGACGCGGTGATGTGGAAGTAACACAGCCTATGAGATTCAGGTAACTGTCTTAGATGTATTATGAACTGATAAACAACACCCTGATGCAAATCCAAACTTCAGTTTCTTCAAAACAAGTCTGTTGTTTGGAAAAGGCACAAAGTTCCATATGGTACTCAACATCTGTATTCAAAGAGTCCTATAATGAACATGCCTCACAAAAGACATTTCTGTCTAAAATCCATGCCCTAAACCGGTGTGACATTTCGTATGCAGCCTCTGAGAAGTAGCACTGAAAATTTAAACGAGAGAGGGTAATTGATTCATTACATCTATTTCTACTATATTTCTTTTTGTATTTTTTGGTCCCCATTTCAAAAGGCATTGTTTAAATTGCCCTAATCTGCAAACAGCAACAATAAGTGTAGCAAATACTTGACAATGAAGATGTAAAGCCTCTAAAAACCTGTTACCTTAGTAACCACGGGAATGCAGGAGAATAAGAATACACCGAGTGTCAGGACATCATTTTGGATTCCACAGGGTTTGGGTTGAAATACAGTCAGCTTTCATTAGCTTTTTGTTTTTCCCAGTAGGCCCTTGGACTTTGAAACAAAACCTGAATGACAGCTATGAGCAATTCCAGCCTCACTCCTGATTAGCCACACCAAACAAAACAGCTCTCTTCAGTGTGAACCCCCCACCATTTGCACCCAACAAGCCTTGAAACAAACATTATTTATGCCGCTGACCCCTCTGGATATCACTAATAAACAGCATTCCAAAAAGAAGAGGAAAACAAAGAGCCACTTTCCTGGGTCTTGATAGAGAATTCACTTTAAACAAACGCGCTGCTAGAAAAATAAGCCAAGATACCCACCCGGGACATTTCGGTAACCCCACAACCAGTTTATTTATAAGCTTACCAGGGGTGTTAATTCAACACAAACACTAAGAAGAATTGAGCTGCTCATTTAAACAGCACCGTATTTCCATTTTACTCACTGAAGGAGAACGGAAAAAAACAGCACACCCCCAGATAAAGCACTGAGCTCCAAGCCCCTGCCCCCACCAAGGTCTGCGAGGAAGTTTGTGGTCAAGACAGAAGAGAACAAAGATCTTCCAACCGCTGCCTTGAGCCGGCTTAACTCCAAGACCATCCCCTTCTTCTCTGCTGCTATCTGGTCACTCGGGAAAACAATCCGAAAAAAAAAAGCTCCTGGAAAAAAGAGCCAGAAAAACGAGCAGAAGCTCGAGCATCTGTATTATGTTAGAGCAGCCCCTCGAACACCTCAGTGCCCCGTCCACTTCACACACACGGCTTCACACGTGGTTCATTCCCCGTAAACCACGGACGGGTGCCGAAAACCAGAGCGCGGCACCTCGGCCTCCTTGCCAGAGGATGGAGGAGTCAGCTGCAGGTTACGGATACAGAGCAACACAGCCAACCAAAACATCTGCCTGTTCATCAAAACTACGTTCTCTCTAAAAGCCTGGTCAACTTCCCAGATACAATGATAAGGCAGAGCGGTGCTGGAGAGCGAGAAAAACAATCCCTAAGAATTTTAGCAGGAAAGGACTTCAGAGGAAACCACAAGTTTGGAGAAAAATCAAAAAAAAAAAGCTTCCTAAAATGTTTAACTAAATGCCGTTTTTTAGTATGCAACACATTTTAATGTTATTAAGACCAGGTACAAATTTGCATAAACCAGAAATTCGATTTCTTTCCATGTTCCCCTCTAATTTATCATGTCACTTCAAACCTTCAAACCAGTTTTGCATACATGGCTTGGCTTGGCATAGCCTTGACTGCTTACCCAAGGTTAGCGTGCTTGCAACTGCTTGGCCGCCCCATGAAAGGTTCCCTCCATCAAGGAGGGTGGCAGATGGTCTCACAGCGCTGCCTATACCTGGGACTACTCTGAAGAAGCAGAAATGAAACCAAAGTCAACTTCAATCAGCTAATCTCATCTAAACCCCATGAAGCTTCTCCACAGATCGCTCCCCCTCACTGTAAATGATGAAGAAGCTGTTCCAAGCAGTCCCTGAAATGTCAATCTCCCAGAGACTGCTGCCAACTATTAAGCATTCCCACCATCCACCAAGAGGCAGATGAGATGACCCAGAAGAATACAGGGCAGGACTGATCATAAGGACTGTTCTGCAAGGCACTTTCAGGGAGATAAAAGTAAATGATGCTGCCAGAAATGGTCTAAGTAGAGGAGTTCAGCCAGTAGCCAAGCCAATACAAAGCAAAGACTGGAGGATAAGCATAGCCCAGTATGCCCAAGGCCTGGAGCTCTTCTGAAGGCAAACATTTACCTGGGAAATGGCTTGTCAGGCAGAAGAGGGCTGTGACAGTCTTAAGTAGGTGGACATGTATCTCCCTTGAGTATGTATGTTTTTTTTTTTTTTCTTTACAAAGTCTAGCCCCTGGGGGGGGGGGGGGGGGAAGGTTTCCTAAAAACCTTTGTTTTGTTGCTTCCTCTCTGGAAGGCCTGCCACTGCTACTGACAGCCATACCTTCCTGGGAGAAGGGAAGCTTGGCACTGTCACCTTCGATGCATGTGGTTTTTGAAATGAGGGTGTGGGCTGGAGTGGACAGATAGCATCACTCTTCCTCCAGCAGTAAGTCAACGTTACAGTGTCCAAACTCTGTCCTGCAAAACACAGTCAGGCCTTTTTATCACAAGAGAAGATGATTGCTCAAACTCGTATCAAGGACAGCATCCCTACCAGCTCTGTAAACAGAAGCTGAGTTGCAATAGGATCATTACGACAATGACATATGCAAGGAGCTTACATCAATTCCCCTAGCATGAAAAAGCAGCTGATCATGACCCTACCACTCATTACCCTGCCCCATGTGCACCCCTCCTCAAAGAAAAGCACTGCAGAAGGCTCCAACGCCGAAAGGCGTTGCTCGGATTCTGGTTGACTGTTCTGAAGGCAAAAGATATACATAAGTAATTGCATCCTTGCACAGCAACATGAGAAGGTGAACACAAGCAGATGCCTGTCTCCTACCTGCTTTCCTTTCTCAAATTACTGCTCTCCTGTGTGTAAGGTAAGCCACAGGTGCTGTGCCTTCTGAACAGCAGATCTGCAGCCACTTTTATCTGGGAACAAAGGACACAACAGATCTGTTTTAACAGGAGAAGCGCAGTACAACATGACTCAAGAAAGCATGAAGATAGGTGCAGGCCAGCATCCTAACTGCTCTGTCATCTGCACAGGCCACTGACTTACCTGCTCAGCCCAGATGCTGGGAGAACTGGATCTTTTGTCAGTTCCCTACAATTTGAGCTATACAGCTTGGCAACACTTCTTGGAAAGAAACAGAAAAAAAAAATCCTGATAAAAATAACCACTCACTGCTTTCTCTATGTCAGATAAAAACTGCGTTCCAAATATCTGGAAGAGGATTTTCAAGCCTGAAATAAAATTCCCAAGTTCTTTACAGAAACTCATTTCTGCAGGTGGGAAAAAAAAAAAAAAAAAAAAAAAAGGGAAAGAAAAAAAAGGAATCCGTTCTCAGACCAATTCAGAACAGTTTTATCCTTGCACACTTTAAATTCTCTGGCCCCAAACATCAACCTAGTTTGCACAGTTCTATGAATGTTTTTGATCTCAATGTAATTTCAAGACAGTGTGAAAATACCTGAAAGATTATCTATCACTTTATATACCACATGGGAAAAAAAGCAGCACATTCAATTACTTTTAAAGAAATGGTATCAGTACACCCATCCAGTTAACAAAATTTCCAAACTAATCCAAAAGTAGGATTTTTTTACCCAAGAAAAACTGCATATTAAAAAACTGCCTCACAATATATTTGGCATTAATGATTGAAAAAAAACCATTATACTCAGTAGTGACCACCTCTACCCCCACATGTACCATTGAACTGCTAAGCTCGGTGTGCCACTCCACAGTGAACTGGATCAAGGAGCTGATCCACCTAAAAAATTAACCTGGAAAAGTAATTTGGTTTTCATGTGGATCACTTCCTCTGCCAGATCACAGCATACGGCAAACAAACAGCAGCAGAATGGGGGCGCAAGGCTGAGGTTCAGGTGTGGAAATGGGCAACCAACAATGAAGATGCAAGGGCAGGTAATCACCAAACAATCCACAGTGCTGTCAAATATGAGCCACAGGCTCATTCACATGGCTTGATATGAACCACTTATTAAGCTAAATCACAGATTTTAGTTACCTCATGCAACTAAGAGAAAGGAAAACCACAAGTATGCCTAACCCAACATCCACTAAATCAGTGTTCAGTAGGCACCTTGCCACAATTCAGAAAGGTCCTAGTCCAACCTACATCCAGGATGATGCTGAAAAGCTTCAGACTACATCTCTTCTACATGTGGAAGGCAACCTGGAAAGCATATGGGAAAAAGAGAAGAGAAAGGGAAATTAATAAAACGCCTTTCACTGTGTGAAGTGACTTTTGGGAATTACCTTCAAATTTCACCTCCCAAGTGACAAGTAGGCTAAATTCAAACAAGGAACAAGCTGTAAGATGCCAGGACTATTTGGATTGAATCCCTTTCCTTCTCACCCTCCCCTGTAATGCAGCATCATAGAAATACTCCAGTAAAGAGCTTCACAGACTGAAGGAAGTAACAGTACCAATCACTGTCCTGTTGCACTGAGGGAGTTTGCTCTATTTTTGTAGATATTACCTGTCTCCCTGGACACACATCACTTTTTCTTCAACAGATACCTGGAACCACAAGCTGCTTCTCTGAATAATGCTTTAAGCAATAATGGTAGCTACAGGGCACATGCTTGCATGTGCGTGCACCTTGCACCCTGCATGCATGAAACTGAAGAAAAATATAGGCTTTTGCAATATAAATAAAGAAGATAGCTTAAAATAATCTAATCAGAGTTCAAATCTATCCAGTGCCCTACTAACTAAGCAGACATCAGCAGGTACTCAAACAGAGAATGATTTTCTAACAATTAAGCAAGAACAATAGCAAATATTCCATTTGCAACTAAAAATCTCAGATCTGTTTTCAAAGAAACAGTGGGGATTTCTTTGGTAGTGACTTCAGTTAATTTCTGCTCCTGACCACCAACAAAAGGCTTACACACCCAAAACCATGGCTTTTTCCCCAATGACTCCATACTACAAAAAGGGCATTATTACTACCTCTTGATGAAAAAAAATGTTTCAATTACATATATTTTTCTGCTGTACTGATGGGCATTCCACAAAATGAGGGAAAAAAAAAAAAGAAAACCAACAACATAACACAAATAAAAAACCAGCAAAACCACAGCCAGTGGACTCAAAAGAACCCAAAAGCCCTAAACGTTTTTCAAAAAACCTGTAAGAGGTCTGGCCACAAGCCACAAGCCAACCTGCTGATGCAGGGCAATGTCACCAACAGTATCCTTATCTGCAAAGGGTAGCAATCAATTGTTTGACAGAAACAAAGGACAGCTCAACAGGAAATCAACCGGCTCGGGACAGATGGTCACTGAATCAAGTTTCACCCCTCCCCTCTCCAAAAATAGGCTTAAGAGGCATTTTCTGTTACCAAGCAACAGTCCAAAGGAAGGCATAAATCTTCTGCGTGTTATTCCCCTCCTCCTCAACACACACACACGTTTCAATCCACCGGGGTGGTGTGCCCGTGTCTTTATTTCTTTTAAGGCAGGGGTACGGGGCCGGAGGCCGCTGCCTTTCTGAGGCGTGGTGTAGGCCGGCCGCTGAGTTGGGCACCATGCCACACTCGGCCAGGGCCCAACAGAAACCTGAGGGAGGACCCCCCCTGCCAGAGCACAAATCCTGATAATTGTTTTATAAAAAAACAGCGTGACCCTGATCACGCCCTGAGAAACGAGTATCATAAAGCCCCGTAACTACTTTAATCCATAAAACCCCTAAAATGTAATCCTCAAAAACGTGCCATAGCATCTTCAGAGCAATGTACAGTACAGCACGCTTTCAAATCACCCCAAATACTCCAAGTGTTAACTTTGTAATGCATCAGCCATCCAAGGTCAGAAGCAGCATTTTGGGGTACTGGGAAAGGTAATCAGTTTGCTTTCCTGCTTGGCCAGAGGAGAGAAGAGAGCAGAAAGGGACCTGGCACATCTTGCTGTGGAGAGAATTGAGCAAAGAGGGGAGCGGGGAGCATCAGCTCCGAAATTCAGGGTAGGAGCCAGAGAACAAACTGGTTTGTTTGACCCCGTATCATATAAACTGGTAACAGGCAGGCTAGCCAGAGTAGAGATGTACTTAAATTTAGCTATACAAAGAGTAATCTGCAATAAAAAAAAAAAAAAATTACAATTATGACCCCCACAAAAATTAAACGGGGAAGAAAAAGTCTCACTTCAGCAACAAACTGGGCAATCATCCATTAAAAGAGTGGCACCTGGATGACCGCTGACACATACTCAGACTACTAAAACATATGGCCAAATAAAAAAAAGAAAAAGAGCACCCGTATGGGGGGAGGGAAGCGGTTGTGCCAGCATGTGGCCTGCAAATGCTGCATTTACTCCTTAACTGCTGCTCACTTCAGCGAGCTCGAGACCTTCTCCCAGCCACAGCTTAGCCCGTTGTCAATCTGTATTTTATATTATCATTTAACAACGATGTTGTACTGGGTAGCACCACTGCCATGGGTAAACAGAGCCCCAGCTGTGTGCTGCTTTGCAGACGAAGGGCCTTGGACTTTAGAGTCCATTTCACTGCGAAACTGCCTCGGTGGAGGCTGTCCCGGCTCTCCACAGGCGGCAACCGGATCTCGCAGAGAAACCGGAGACGGAGACATTTAAATTCAATTAATTAAGTTAATTCAAATTAAACAGAAGGTTTGAACACAAAAGCCTAATTTGTTTGTATGCCAGGAACAGAATTTGGTCTACTCTGCCCAAAGCTGTGTGACAGAAGCATGAAGCGCAGAGTCCCAAGGTCACGACAGGAGACTTGAATTAAAGACCCTTAGCCTCAGCCACATGAGATCGTAACAGCTAATCATTACTACCATATAGTGCTTTAAAAACCTCCCAGGATCACCACAATCCGTGTTTTACTGATAGGGAAACTGAGGCACAGAAAAGCTGTGTGTCTTCTACTGATGGCAGAATTTGGAAGCAAACTCAGCTCTTCTGCAGACCCCAGTCCTCACCATATGATCACCCTCAGCATTCAAATGAAAGCAAGTTATCATTCATTTAAATTCATGGCCAACGTCAACATTTTTACAGCTGATTTTTCCATGCCTCTCTACAGATTAGTAAGAGCCTTGTAGTTGAAACCCACTTTTTTTTTTTTTTTTTACAAAGCTATTTTCTCTGATAAGACACGTAATAATAGTTATCCTAGCACTACTCAGAAATGGATACACCAATTTTTCTAACACATTCAGGATTTGACTAAATTGGACACAGAAAACCTACAATTTTTCTCTAATGCATGCTAGTAATTTGTCTACAGCATATTAACTGAATTACAGACGGTGGGTTTTGTTTCTTTTGAACATCCGTGTAAAAGCTTTGAAATATGCCACTGCAACAGAAGCCCTGTGCCCTTTCATGTGCTACTACACAATCCATCATATTAACAAACCTTACATTATAGCTTTGCATAAGTGTTTATCATAGTTTTACAAGTTTTCCTCTTATATTCACAATTGTATGTCCTTTACTCAGCACTGCCATGATAAGAAAGACGTAATGACCTAAGAGGGGAAGGAAAGACTGTGTTTCTTCCCCTCTTAAACATGACATTGGGCTTTTCTTCAGAGACCAAAGAAAATTCAGTATTTCTTGGCCAAGGTTGAATCCCCAGACACACTGTATGCATTTTGGCTGAAATGCAAGAGGATTGAAGTTTACCTCAAATCTTCCTCTGAAGTGAGGTTCAAGGAGCTTGCTTGCCAGTATCTTTTTCTAAGAAAATGCTAATAGATTTTCTGGGGATCCTCTAGTTCCCAGACTGCTAGTTCAGAACTCTAGGTCTTCTGACTCAGTCTGAGGTATTAAGTTTAACTTGACTCTTTACCTTGAATTAACTAAGCCATTCTTCAGCAAAATAAACCTTGCACCTGTAATTGATCCTAACAAATGCCCCCTTTTTATCCCCAAGGAAAACAGTACCAATTGGCCATGTTCAGAACATAAGAACATTCATCAGTTACCTCTGACCTGCTCTGGTCAGATGTGCTAAGCTTAAGCTAAACTTACAAAAATGTATTTTCTCTAAATGAAATAATATAGTAGTAGTAGTAGAAGTGGAACCCAAACATCAGTTGAATACTAAATCTTATTTACTAAAATCATGAGTGCTTCTCTCCAATGGAGGAGGGGTACAGAAATAAAATGGTAAAGAACAGCAATCAGCGGTTTAAAAAAGCTCTGTTAAGTAAAAATAAGTCTAGCTGAACAATATTAGAAGAACTAAAAATCAGGAATAGGGAAGCCAATAAGGACTAGAAAGATCATTGCAAGACTCATTTTCAAAATAAAGGAAGTCACAATTTGAATAAATATCCCTCATAGGGTTATACAATTACACTGGCTTCAGCTGTTTACTCACCAGTCTGATGCCAACACCTTTCAGAAGAGGACAGTTCTCTTAAACTATTTTCTCCTTATATATTTGTAGTTTGCAGCTATTTTTCCTGGCACACATAATGACAGGATGGACACAAGAAGATTCACCAGTGCATTCTCTTATCTCTGCACACTGGCTTGAAGAAACACAGTTTGTGGGATTTATTCCAGATCAGAAAGGCACTGTGACAACATAGAGGCTAGACCTCATTTTCAATATGCATTTTTAATGAGAAATTTATCAGTCCCTCTCAGCATGAATTGCACTTTGGAATGGGGAGGGAGCACAGAACTGTTTTAATGAACTCATCCTGAGGCCAGCCTCCTTCCAGGCATTAGCCTAGTTCATTTTCTCTCCTTTGGGGCAAAGGATAGGTTATGAATCATAACAATTCTGCTGTAGCCCTTGCTAACTTGCCAGTCAACTTCTTCCTAATAGTGAGTTTCTTAAAGAACATACAATCTATAACTGCCAATTTCTTGTTCTTCCTTTCCCTTTGCCCCTTTTTTTAAATAAAATCTCAGCTTCCCGCAGTTTATTCAGATAATCATTTGGAACAGGAAAAACTACACTGTCATCTAGCTTACACTCCTCTTTTCATAACTGGAACTAAAAAGCACAACCCCCTTCTTTCCATGCTTGGCTGATTTTCCTCTACATATGGAGTATGTTCAGCAAGAATATGGCAGCTAGAAGGGAACTGCAGCCCATGTACTGAATCATCACATAAGCATCAATATGTCCTGAAAAACAAAACATACGGCCACACATACAAGTCAGTTATCAGAAACATGCACAAGGGCATGTAATTGAGAACAGCAATTCCCAAACCTCGCCAATTACCGAAATAGTAAGTACAAGTGATCGACTGAAATAACATAAGCAAATCTCTTCTCCATATGCATGCTTTATTTTAGTCCTGACAAGGTTTAAAATTAATAGTACTGACTTATTTTAAGTTTCCTCGCAGTAAGATGTTTGATTATGAACATTAATCTAGAAGAACTGATTTTGACAATGTACCAAAGCCAATCCATGCGGTATCATTATTAACCTTTGGTTCTCGATCTTCCAGCCTCATCATGCCAAACAGCCTCTGATGGAGCACTCGAGCTTACGCCCCGCAGCCTCCCTACTAAAATATGACCAAAGTCTCAGTCACAAGGGCATTTTTGGGTTCCCATCCAGTAGAATGACCAGCCCCGTGGACAGCTGCCAGTAAAAACTCAAAGCATCTCCCTGAAATCAACATGTACATGTTGATTTCATATCCCATCACATTTCTGATCACATACAGAAAGCACATCTAGCACACCAAAGAACAACAGGTTCTCCAAACAGTTCATGCTGCCATTAGCCTGTTTCTTGAGCATGTTTGCAAAGTCCTCATACCAGATGAAGTGTTTCAGAGGTTGGATCTAACCAATAGGCAATACTGCCTAGCTTTAGGACTCTTTCCCACATTCCAAGAAACAGAATAATTCAGGTTGGAAGGGACCTCTGAAGGCCATCCAGCCCAACTTCACACTTAAAGCAGGACCACACTGGAAATACTGTGAAAACAAAACACTGCTTTGATGTATTTTGGTTTGTGGCTGATCTGCATCAACACTTTTGACTTCTTAACCTGACAAATTAAAATGTAAGGTTCTCAGTTATTCTCAGCTGGACTACAGTGAAGCAAAAACTGAAGTTCCCTTTCTTAAAAATAAGATTTCAGGGGCAAAAAAACAATTTTTTCCTCAGGAAAAAAAAAAAAAGGTCGTTTCATTGTTTATTTGTTCATTCCATTTCCCAATACACAGCTATTGCAATTTGGACAAACTACTAATGAACTACAAAGCAAAGATCCAGTCATATGTCAAGGTTATACATCGAGGTTCATCCCATACTTGTTTATATAGCGAATCAGAATTGAGAGCACAAGCTTAGAGATACGGTATCGTGAGACATCACAAGTATCAAAACTATACCGCATCTGCTGCATTCCCCTCTTTTTTTCAACTATAAGCCCCAGAACAGCACATAACTGAATTCAAACTTGAGCCCCTTTTCACAGGACAATTCAATTAAAACACATCTGGAAGAACAAATTCTTCTACTGAATCTAAGTCCCAGATCCAGTTCTCATTTATTACACTGCTGGGACAGTATCCCTTAAACACTATGATCAAAAGCAAACCTTTTTTTTTTTTTTCCTCTTCTCCTTTTAAAAGGCAACAATGTTTGGATTAATTTTCATTTGTTCTGAACCTACAGGTTATGTGTATTTGTTCTTTTGATCAGGAGGAACTCTGCAACTTCCCAAGTTCAACTCAGCAGTTAACCCATCCAAACTTAGCAGATAATCAGAAATGGATTTACTAGTGACAGTGAATGGAGCTGCAAACCTACACTGCGCTGTGTAGCAGTGCTCAACCCTTATCACAAACACAATTGTCTTACTTCTCCACCGAATCCACATCACAACTAGAATCACCCCAAAGTCAGGCTTGACAGAAAGCCAGCCAGCTGTGCCGCAGATGAGCGCTGAGCATCCATCTGCACAGCCATCAGGCACAAGGCATCTCTCAATAAAACAACCGCGCTGGACAGTCAGCAAACAAACACTGTTCATTATGACAGCTGAGAGCTGCCAGAAGAACGCTTCCCCCTCACCCTGTCCCAGGCTCTTCTAGCCCAAGGTCATGTCCGCTCTTGAAAATTAAAGTGTTTGTTGGCGATGCTTTTAGTTTAAGAGTTTCTGTGACACACTACTTCAAATAATATTTTTCATGGCACTTCTACATCACATTAAGAAGTCCAGATCTAGTCATACAACAATCAAAGGCAAACTATGGACATATTTTAGCATTCACACCAGCAAAAGCCATCTCAAACAAGCAATCACTGAGCAAAGAAAAAGAATACTCTGACCATTTAAGACCCCAGGTCCCAACATTTTTAATTCATGTCTTTTTCTTTTACATGCACACATGTACGTTGTCCTCGCTAGTTTCTCAAGTCCACAGCTCAGAGGTTTTTTGAAGGAGGCAATTGGCCATGCATTCTCTGTGCATACCCAAAGCACTCAGACACTTAGCGTATTAATAATAGTATAACTTATTTAATGCTACAAAACAGAAAATCCTGTATGTTTAGGAAAGATTCCTTAGTTCAACACAAAAGCTTGCAACAGCTAACATGTCTTAATCTCGATGCCCTTGAAACTTAGCTTGCTTCCCACATCTGCTAAAGTCATGGTTGTTTTTTTCACCTTCTCCCTCTAGGTCCACAATCTGGCAGGCACGTCACCTTCCCCCTCCTCAAGAGGCTTGGAAACTGAGAGCTGACTCTCCTAATCCAAAGGAAAAAAAAAGAAATCTGGCAAAAGCTAACCCTCAATTTTTGCTGAAACTGCTGCAATCAGGACTGTGAGGATATGCATACCCTTCACGTGGAAGATATTCTGCTTTTAAACACCCCATCAGTAGTTCTGCGTGCCTCAATCCCAGGCATTAAAGTCTTCTTGGATGCCTTTGCCCTTTACTCTCCCCCCCTTTCCCTCAGGTTTTCTTCAAAATTGCTCCTCTGTGAGCTGGTACTGTTCACCTGCCTAATCCACCTAATTTCTTATTGTTCCCAAGACCAGAATTTTCCCTCTAATAGATTAAGAATAGAAAGAGGAAGAACGATGTCTTAACAGCTTATCTATACAAACAGATTTTTGAAAGCATTTTTGACAACACTAGGAAACCACCATGTTCTTAAATGTCACATACATCAGAGTTGTCCTTGGCATCAAGCTGCTTACCTTCTCTTGATGCAGTGAAGGGCATCAGAGATGTAAAAATCAAGACCCGTTACCCAGTGCTTAAATTAATCACTTAATTGCACTACGAGTTTGATTCTATATAAGCGGTTTAAAGAAATTAGAAAAATAAGCTTCCTCAATGAAACAGCTATTCTCAAAGTGGACTGGGAGTGTGAGAGGATGGAAGAATTAAGCCATGCAAGGCTCTAAAAGGAACACAACATCTGGGGGGGCTTCCTGACAAGCCACTGCAGGATGGTGAGTGAGGCAGGAATAAACACGTTAAAATTGACAGCATGACAACCAACGCCTATCACCAAAGAGACAGTAAGCAGAGAACTAAAACCAAGTAAGTTTTATGCCAATAAGGGAAGGACACGATGCTCAGGACAGGGCATGGAGCACTTCACTCTCTGCAGTTCCCAACCCTAAGACCAGCACAACCAAGTTTTGTCACATTTGTTCTTCATCCTGAGACATGAGTAACACGAGGAGGCAACACTAACGCTTATAAAACTCTGCCCCAAACACCCCTATTTCACCAGTGACTGCAGTGCAAGAGGTAGATGCCCAGGTTCCTCACGGCTCAGCAAGCAGCCACACTCTGCTATCAGGAACAGCTCCATCTTCACACTAAACAGCTCGCTGAAGTGGGTACGATGGAGGATACTCCATGGGGGCTCTGATCTAAGGAGCCAAGGATGCTGTGCCACATTTTGGTCCCTAAAAAGTGGTCAGTTCCTCTTTACTAGGAAGATTGTGGAGGATCAGACACAAGGCAATTTCCAAGCACACTGCTAATTACTCTCAGGATTGGGAACACAACCAGGAAGGGACCACACACCTCACAGTCCCACTGAGCACTGGCACTGCAATTGCCTATGAGCCATCTCTATCTTTTAACGAGACACCAGCACTAATATTTTATGGAGCACATTTAAATGCCACGTGCTTCTAGAGAAGAACAACAGCCTGAACTGTCTGCCAAAGGAGGCTGGCGATTCCTCCAAGATGTTGGCGTTGCACCCCACACAACAGAGAAAACGGTGCCGTGGGGGGAGATGCATCAGACCCTAGTGCAAAAAGGACAGAGGTAACTAGCAAAACGTTCAGTTCCATTTGCCTTCCTAAACGCATCAGTTTGAAACAGACATCTAATTAACCTTAACAGTGTCACACCGTACTTTCCTGCTACTTTCGGTGAGGTGCACAGGTGAGTATTCATTTACGAAAAGACAGAGAACAGTATTAACAGAGTGCATCTCAGACCCCAGTTACGTCCTAACTTCACTTGCCTCAGCGTGCTCTGCTCAGATCGTGCCAACAGTCTTGACAAGAGCCACTGAAGACTAACTGAACAATGATGATAATTAGAAAAGAGACCTGGAGAGCTTTTGCTCAACATTTTAGGAAACTAGTCGCTCCAGGCTTGTTCATGGCACCACTATGACAGATGTCTGGTAATCCCTTGAGTAACAGTATCTTAAGTCTGCCCACGCTGTTTTGCTGTTCACAGCTCCATCAATTTGAAAAACTACTTCAGAACAACCTAAGATCTTACCTGGGGAATATTAATTGAAGGTTTCTATCAGATCTTGTCATACTGACTCAGGCTGCTTCCTAGCATCTTACTGTTCTGGTGATTTTATGTCACAACATACAGTTCTTGCCATCTTCCCATTTTACGGACATTTTATTGCAATTACAGTACAGCGAGTAATAAAAAGTTAAACATTGTCAAATTCTTTGGTTAATTTGCATTTAATCGACACCTGCTGTAAGACCCTCACATAGTATATGTATTTGGTTTTGGTCTATGAAACCTCTGAAGCGCCATGGAAGTTCAAAAGCCAAGTCAGTGAGAACTACATGACAGACATTTCAATTCAAATACTTGTTTACACAGCTCTCCGTGGCCTCTCACATCCCAAGAGAATTTTACAGAAGCTACGACACCACAATTTGACTGAGTTATACAACAGAAACCAGTTGACATGGCTTCAGGAGTCACCCAAAATAGAAATAATTACATTTTAGAATAATTTCTATAATGACCTCCGTATTTCTGCTTGTGACTCCCAAGCTAACCACAGCAGCGTACTAAATTTTGCTGCTACCATCGTGAATGAGCACCATCCCAAGTTTCTGTCACCCACAAGTTCCTCAAACAGATATTCCACAGGTTGTTTTTTTTTTCTTTCAAATACGTTAATTACTCTTAAAATATTAAGAGTCTACTATTACTGGATAATTCACCATTATAAGCACCTTCACGGCATGACTCCTTATTCTGGGGTTATCTTTACTACCTACTTGCTAGTTCAACCATGCTCAGAGATGCAAATGAGCCTTTGTAATGATTAACTGCAAATTCATTTACCAGTTCCCTCCTTACAATATGAGGATATTTTCAAAGTTCTTGGTAACAGGATGCATTTGGGATATATGAGACACAAAATCAGACCATTAATGTATCTACATGTAAAATACAGCACAAAACAAAATAATCAGGTTTGGGATTTAAAAAGAAAAGAAAAGAGAAGAAATGAAAGAAAGAAGTGGCAACTATATTTATCATGCAAAAGCATTTTGAACAAACATCCTGACAAGCAGTAGTTTAAGGAAACTCATGACAAAACAGGATTTGAGGAAAGTCAATCATGCTGATAATAAAACCACCACACATTAATCATAGAAACTTAGCGTTGTTTTATGATTGCCACTGTAATGTGTTTCTGAATATTTGAGATATCTTAATCAGTTACTATTTCTAATGAACTCTAGTTCATGGGACTAATTCTCTAGAAGACATCATTGTCAGAATGTCAAGGCTTATTACCCCTTCATCTGTCAGTCTTCTCAACAGTCCTCACAGTTCTGTTTTAGAAGAAAATAAAAACGTGTCTTCTGCATTATGTCTGAGAAATGATTCTGCAAGCACGGCCAAGATACGTACATCTCCAAGAGGCTATACCACTGACGTCTAAAACCAAAAATCTGAAGCGTTTCATACACTAATGATTTCACAACTCTTTTTTCCAAGAGTAGAGACGTGATGCCTTAATATCATGTCCAAGCTCCAGGTTTTGTTAATTACATCCTACCTACCTAAATGCCCCCTGTAGTTTCAATTAGACATGGTATTCTTCTTCACTTCCCGTCTTGATTATTGTGCACTGTTGCTAAGCACTAGTTAACAGTTGCCACATTCACCCCAAGTTGGCTGCACTTCAGTGGTCATTCAAAGAATTAAATACAAAACATATGGTACAGAACCATACAAAACATAAAAGCACTTTTAAAAACCACTCCATAATGCTTAATATGAAAGAAACAGCAGGACACACCCCTCAAAGTAAAATCCTTACAGTTCTGCATCCACTTAAGTTTTCCTAGAAATACAGAAAATTATAGAGAAATGCAGTAAATCACTTTTTTAAGCTATCACTAACAACATTTCCTTGTGTATATTTTTGACATTACACTGAATCTAGCTTTCCACTGAACTAACAGCCCAGAATTCATGATGTGATAGGCTTCACGATACATAGCTTTTCCGAGATTTCCCTTAAAAACTAATTTCATTCCCAAAATCCCATTGCAATTAGTCTCCAATTTTTCTTCTTCCTCGTATCTACAAAATACTTTGGACATGACTCGTTGAACCATCAAACATCAATGCCGACGGTAATGTTTTTAAAGCAGACCTTGAACCATACCTACTTTTTGAGTTCTAGACAAACTTTTCGCACTTTCTAATTACCCTTTCTGTTGTCTGTGACGCCCTCATGAGATCTTAGGAAACTTCACGTATTTTAACTAACCTAGTAAAAGCTAGGTTTTTGAACCTAAAATTCAAGTTGCATATTCCCTTTAATCTCATATCCTGGGCTTGAAACCTGCCTTCCCAAAATATCGTCACTATTTCTGATTGTTACATCTCTACAGCCAAACCCATCTAACACAAATTACTGGTATGTATGTATAGGTTTTTGTAACTAAACTTTTGTTGTGGAACACAGCCATTTTTTCCCACAAACATTACCAATGTGTTTGTGAAACAAAAACATGCATCATATTTGTTATCTGTATTAGCAGATGTACAATTAAACCTTCAAGGTTTGAAGCCCAATACTTCAAACAGGTAAGCACATACTGAAGATTATTCATTGACTTTATGGTGAGTTTTGTGGGAAATAGGGCTATGAGAAAAATTATGCCTGTGCTTGAAATCCACAGGCGTTAAGATGAGGAATAAATAAACATTTCTGAGCAGCTCTGAGAATCCTCTCTGGATCCTTCTTCCTTTGCAAAGAGCTAATTGAAGAGATAATAGCATCCATCAGGCTCCATAAAGCATTTGTCCTACTCACAAGCAAATTCTTCATGGTAAGGATTTATATTTTCAAAGAAAGTGAGGGGTTTTTTGTTTGTTTGTTTTTAATCTTTCTAGTGCTTATGCAATAAGCTTGTCAATCAATTGTTTTTCTTTTGAGGGCATATCCCAACTAGAGGAAATAAAACCCAAGCCCAGCTGTGCATTACAGTATTAAACAGCACAGAAAGCTTCTACGTGTCCTCCCTGGCGTCACATACAGAGGTAGATTCTCAACTGAAACACGCACCTCCTCGCTTCACTCGCAGCTCTAAACAACTGTAATCCCTGTAACAAAAACGTATGCTTCCTTTATGCCTAAGAAGTCAAAAAAAGTAAAGATCACACTTTCAACAGTCTTTTATTTCAACCTTTTATAAAAAACTCTTTATAGGAAGATATCAATGACATATGAAGAATGTGAAATACAGCTTCAGTAACACTGAGTACCACTCAATGGGTAAAGTCACAAGAGTCACCAACTCAAAGCCAAACGTAATTACATGTAAGATGTTCCATCTTCTGCTTATTTGTAGCAAAAATGCTGACAAGGAAAAGGAACGGGAAATATTTTTTCACTGGGTAGTGGCACATCTGCCAACCGATAATTCTTAAATTGCAGAAAATGGACTAACGCTTGCAGGCTCGGGGCCTAAATAAACAGCAACCAGTGGCCCATCCTCGGGGTTTTGGCCAAAATCCTAGGGTCTGAAGAAAGTTTCCACCTTCTGGAGACTTCAGAAAGCAGCCAGGAAGCACTCGGAGGGGAAGGGCAAAGCCCCACAGGTTCCCAGCCTCTCCTGAGCGCGGCTCATAAATCTGTCAGCCGCTTTGGGGCACCCAGACCCATTGAAAGCGGCGGCTTCAAGCCGGTTTGCACTTCTTGTCGCCGCTGCAATTTCCCTCCCCCCTTCCCTCCCCACAGCGAACAAGCCGTCACCGGCCGTGTCCGTGCTCTCCGCTCCCCAAAACCATCCCGCACTCCTCACAACCCCTCCCCAGCACCCCCCAACACCCCCCCAGCCCCCGGCAGCCCGGCACCGGCGCTCGGCCCCCTCAGGCGAGGCGGCCACCGGCGGGCGAGGCAGCCGAGCCCCCTGCCGGCGGCGGCCCCGCACGGCAGCGCGGGGCGGGAGGGCTCCGCGCCGGAGCCACCTGCACCCCCCGCTCCTACCCCGTACGAAGCCGGGGATGGGGGGTTTTGCACCCCCCGGCACCCGGCCCCAGCTCCTCCCGGCCCCGCCTCGCCCCATCCGCACGGGGTCAGTCGCCCCCCAGCCCAAAACGATGGCAACAAAGGGCCGGAGCCCACCCCGGGGAGGGCAGCGGCAGCCCGCGGGTGACACCGGCCGCCGGGTGACCGGCAGCCAGCCCCGCTGCCTTTGTGCCCTCCCCGGGAGCACCGAGCCCCCCGCCGTCGCCTTACCTTGCCGGGCAGGGAGAGCAGAAGTTGAAGCACCTTCCTTCCACCCCTCCCTCACTTTTTTTTTTTTTCCCCCTAATTTTTTTTTTTAATCCCCTCCCCTCGCAGCGAGCGACGCCGCCCGGCAGCCCCGTTGCCGCCGTCTCCCCGCGGGTCTCGGTCTCCCTCTGCCTCTCCGGCGGGAGGAGGGGAGGGGAGGCGAGGGGAGGAGAATGGGGCGGACCCGCAGGTGCCGCCCCTCCTGCCCTGACAGCGGGGGGAAGAGGGGTCGGGTGGCGGCGAGGCGGACAGGGGGGACGCGGGAGGATCCCGGGGGTGCGGTGGTGGATTGGGGGGATAAAGGGTGGGGAGCCCCAACCCCGGCCCATGAGGTGGGACCGGGCGCTGGGGTGGACGCGGGGTGATGGAGGGGGCTGAGGGGCGCCCGGTCTGGGAGGGAGGGAGTGAGAGTGGGCACGACCCGAGGGCCAAGGGAATGGGGCAACGGAGGGAGTGGGGAAGCCTCATAACCCTGCAGGTGGGCTGTGTGAGGGGTGCGGCAGCTTTGGGAAGGGTCGTGAAGGGCAGCTGAGGGCCCTGGGTTTGTTCAGCCCCGAGCAGAGCAGGCTGAGGGGAGGCCTCATGGCGGCCTGCAGCTCCCTCACGAGGGGAGCGGAGGGGCAGGCGCTGAGCTCTGCTCTCTGGGGACAGCGACAGGACCCGAGGGAACGGCATGGAGCTGGGACAGGGGAGGGTCAGGCTGGGGGTTAGGGAAAGGTTCTGCACCCAGAGGGTGGTCGGGCACTGGGACAGGCTCCCAGGGCAGTGGTCATGGCACCGAGCCTGCCAGAGTTCAAGGAGCATTTGGACAATGCTCTCAGACAACTAGGGTTTGATTTTTGGCTGGTCCTATGTGGAGCTAGCAATTGGACTCGGTGATCCTTGTAGGTCCCTTCCAGGTCAGGATGTTTTATAATTTTTTGATTCTGGGCTGGGACACAGTGAGGCTTTTCCAGCCAGATGGGCAACAGGCAGGCTGTGTGTGGGAGAGAGGGCAGGAGGAGAAACCAAGCTGAGGGCAGAAGCTTAAGAAGGTTAAAACTTGCCCAAACAGGTCCGTTTGCGTGTGAGGGCATGAGGGACTGAGCCAGAAAGAAGGTATGGACTGTCCTGAAGGGAAAATAGACCTCATTGGGGTGTCACAGCATGTGGGGTGGTCAGACGGCAAAGGTGGTTCAGTGGCTGGGGAGGTTAGAAGATGGCACCAGGAGGGCATGTAAGTCCCCCAGGAGAGGTGGCAGTGGCCAGCCAGGGCTGTGGGCACAATTTATCATCAAAGAGGCTACCTTGTGTCATGTTTTGAGATTAGTTAGACATTGAGCTAGCACAAGGGTGGTAAAGAAGAAGCTGGAAAGGCTTAGTGAGCTGGGAGGATGCCAGAGATGGAATAGGGAAGGACACTGTGAGCATACTTGTGTTGGAGATTAAATTGAGTGGGTTCAAGGCAAGGCAGACAGATGAGGGAGTCTGAGTACGTTGAAGGGGATGGATAGAGAAGGTTCTGGAACATTTCAAGCTCTAAGTGGAGCCAGTCTGTGTGGAGAAAAGTGGCTTTGGGTTCTCAGTGTGCATGAAGATGAAGGTCAGATTTAGCAGGAGCGTGGGAGGGAGGCTAGAATTGCAGCAGGGCACTTTAAGGGTAAACATCCATTGAACTGCAGAAAAAAAGATTTTGCTTTTTCTTCCCTTTACCTTTGATTAAGTTACAATATGAGCCATCTCCTCTTTTTCCTTTTTCCCTTTTCAGAGGGTATATCCCTGAGCCTTTTTCTTCTCTCAGGACCGTAGGTATTAAGGGCTTATTTCATGTAGTATCCTACCTTTCTGTCTCAACAGCTGAGGAAAAAGAAGTGACAAAAAGAAGTGGTAGTATCATCTTTCTTTGACAGGAACCTGCTGCTGTGTGATGTTGAGAGGCAGAAGATGTTCAGTACTATTCTCGCATCCTTTTCTTTTGTATTTACTGGTAAAAAGACTGAGTTCCAGCATCCTAGCGAGTGTTCTCATTACCACAAATAATGAGAATTTTCATCAAAAGTGGTAGAGAAAAACTGTTCTTACTCTTGGAGAAAGTCAAGATAGCACGGAGACGGTGTGGCACTGCAGTACTTCTGCTTCATCCAGCAACGGGGAGCAAGGGTCTGTCTCATAGCTAATGTAGATGGTTTCAAATATTCAACAAAATTAGTCCTTTTCTTAATCAGTCACACTCTTTCTGATAGGTTTTCTCTATTGTTTCTGTTCTGTTTTACCTTAATGTGAGCCATGCTTTTTTATGCCTTGGTAATTTGCAGTGCATTTCATTGATGGGGATCAACTGGGATTGTAATAACGCATGCGTGTATCTGTATAGGTGAGGTAGAGACTAAAGGTTGGGGCATATTGTTATGCAGTTTTCATAGCAAAATTGCCAGGGAAGAATCTTCACATGCAACATACAAATAAAATATGTACATTTACTGCCTTTGTATGCAGCCATATGAGTACATATTTCTGCTTGCATGCTTTTTTTCCTACCAACTTCTTTGGCTACTGCCATAAGCCCTACAACCCTCTTACATATGCTGTCATGCCACAGTTCTCAGAATAAAGCTACCTGCTAAATAAAGCTTGTTGGCTACTTTGATTCTGAGGGGACTATGTAATTTTCGTGTGACTTGCCAAATCAGTTGGTTTTGACAGGACTATTCACATACTTGAATTGCTTAGAGCTGGGCTTCAGCTGTGGATTTTCTGAAGACGCACCTCCATTAGCCTATTTGGTGTCTATGTATTTACAATTTGCTAATAATATGACCCTTAACAGTAGGTAAAAATTAGGCAAAGTAGAGCTGAAGAGAATCTGCCAAGTCAGATCAAGCTCTGTGGGCAAGTCTTAAACCTTTGCCGCTTAGCCTGTTCTAAGCAGTACACTTAATTTTCTGGAAACTTGGAAGTTGATAGCTGCAAAAGAGTTTAGGCTGCTGTTCTGATATGTCCACTTGTATATGTGGACTATTCTGTTGATACAGTGCAAAATAAAAAGGAATTAAGCAATATCAGTGTCAGTCCTGTGAAATAATATTGCTGTGTATCCCTGAGCAGATTTAGACAGTGACATGATTATTACTTTAGGAAGTACGTGAGAGATTTGAAAGCATATCAAGGTGCCTGTAAAATACCTGTTCTAGCATATGATCATTCTAACCTGGATGGCTTAGTTATGACTAAATCAATCCCGGTTATTGCAGGCTAGATTTTCCCTGACCTTTCAGCTTAATTTTACTTAGGGAAGGAGTGAGAATTGTTCTGATAGTTTTAATGCAATAACTCTTTTCTTATTTGGACTTATTTTTGTTTTTCCCTTTTTTTTTTTTCTTGGAAAGGAAGAAACGTTCATTATATGTTTCCTTCTAACTTTCTATTTTGACTATCAACATTTACAGCTTGTAGGGTGGTTTTGTCTGTGCCATCTGTGTCCCATATTGCACATCAGATGGCAGGATAAAATCTGAAACAAGAACATTTTGGGACATAAAAGTCTTTCAAGGTTTGAAGCCATGATATTCACAGCACAAATGTGCGGAGCTGCTCGTGTAACTGAAACAGAAGACACAGAATGCCAAAGCAGCTGCAGAGTGAAAGAAAGGAGAGACCACACAGTTTGGGCAGCATACAGGCAACGAGAACAAAAGGACATTTGAGGAAAGAAGAAAGTGCAACTTCAGGCAGTGAGAAACTGGAGTCAGTCATTAGGAATTATTGACAGCAGACATGCACTCACACAGCGATTAGAGGCTTGCTTTGGGAAGCCATGTCAGTTAACATTGAGGTAAAGAGGCGGCATCAGAAAGGCACCTGGTTTAGCAAGCAGCATTTTCTGATCCCTGACGAGGCAGCGTTGTCATTTACCTGTTGGGTTTTAGCTGTTCTCGCAGTCGCAAGGCAAGGCACCATCACCTGTCGTATCTCCTGTTATAAAGGACGCCTAAAAACTTAATGTGGTTTGCGCAAGGATTGACGAGCCCCCGGCTGAAATACAGAGGTTGATAGGTATCCTTCAGTCTCAAGCCCGCACAATGGATTTCATTGTCCCCTGCCTGTAAGTACCTCTTCACTTTCTTCACAATCGCCAATTTAGAGAGCAAAAGGAAAAAGATCCCTTTGGATACAGCATGCTAAATACTGTGGCTAGTAGGAACTGCCAGTTACCCCTTTCCTCGCCATGGGTGTAAACTTCTCAACAATTTTCACACTTTTGTTTTGTTTTGTTTTTTTGTTTTGATAGCAAAGGTGATCCGTTCATCTTAGATTATTCTGGACCAGAGCTTGTATTTATATAAGTCTTGCCTGTTACATATAAATATTCACTGATAACTCAGTATATCCAACCTCAAAATTTAGATTTCAAGAAATTAAAAAAAAATAGAAATAGCAACGAAAGGGAACTCTCTGCTCTAATTTCTTGATATTCACAAACTATCAATTTCATACATGCTAGAAGCAGTAGTTTCTTTCCTTGGAACATTATTAAGAAGGTTTTATTTGATACAACCTACCAATCTGTTATCATTAAATTCTACCTGAACAAAGTGTCTGAATTCCACCAACCCTCTCTTGCAGTTGCTAAAAGCTGATAGCAAACTTTGCTTTATCTTCCTTTGTTGGGGCTAAAGCAAATCCCACCATCCTGATGGGTAATTCTGATATGAGCCTTTTAAGTAACTTTCATCTTTCTGCATGAATCACAATGGTCTTTTATGATTTGTTATACCTTTCTCCTTTTATTATTGCCGTGAATTATTCTTTCCCTAGTTGTAATACTGTAAAGGGTCTCTTTAAAGTCAAGGCATCTATGAAAAGAGCACTACCCGAATATTAGTTGGCTATTCCCTAGAGAACATTTATTCTAAATGGAAAAAAAACAGATGTACAGGATGAAACAGAAGCAGGGATGGAGATGGGGAGTTGGAGTATGTAAAATTGAATGTTTTTAATGCAAACACTCTGAGGGCAGAGCTAGGAGCAGAACTCAGGTCTCCTAATGCTCAGGTTGCCCAAAGCCCTGTCCAGCCTGGCCTTGAACACCTCCAGGGATGGAGCTTTTCTGGTGGTTTAGCTTTCTATAAACTTTCTATGAAATGCTTTCTATAACACTTTCTATAAAATACTTGGAACATTCCATAAAATACTTGGTATTGCAGTGACAGCTCTTTTTTACAGGCTGACAACTATACCCCATCTAACATGCAAGACCCAGTGGGATGCCATTGCCTTTGCTAAGAAGCATGCCCTTAGCAGCAGACTACGCCAGTAAAAGGCACAAGGCACTGAAGCTCTTCTTCGAACAGGAGGAACTCTTGGCATCTGTATGGCTGTGCTGCACGAGAGAGTCTGTAAGAAATTTTATAATTCTCTATATGATTTGTCAAATTCAATTTTGTATCAGGCAAGGCTGTGTAAAAGTACCACCCCTTTCTAATGCTTTCAGAGCTGCCGTGAAAAATTAAGTTCTCTATCAAGGAAAACTAGGTAAGGTAGAATTTGTCATAGCTGAGCCTTTACAGAGTGTTTTGTTGTTGTTGTTGTTGTTTTTGGTTTGGTTTGGTTTGGTTGTTTTTTTTTTTTGGTATAAATTTTGGTTTTAAAGTCATTTTCAAAATCCACTAATCTTTCAGTGGAATCCTTTTTAGTAACTAAGCTGTGTATTATTCTAGAATGTAGCTGACTGAAAAGTGCCATATAGTGTGAATTTGTTTTTTTATGATTGAGCCTGTTTTACATACTCCATAGAATTAGCACAGTCCATTTTGACCTCTGTCAATGGGAAGATAAGTTCTAACTTTTACTATGCAACAAAGCGTTACTGATACATCGTCATTTTAAAAAGGAAAATGAAAAGCATGTTAACTGCTTGCTTTAAATGATTCAGGAAGAGTTTTCTGCTTGTAGTTGGATTTGTGTACTTCAACTAAATGTAAAGAATTTCCATGTGTAATATAAATGGAACACTGCCTTCTGTTTAAATACTTCCAAAATGCAAAACTGAATGAAAACCAACCTCCATAAAATGGAAAAGCATGCCTGCTACTGACTATGCAATAAAACACTCAGCTGTGCTCTGGCTCATTCATCATCCCATAGGCTGTTTTCTAAGACACAACTTAGATCCAGTACTCCTAAATTACTTCTCCGTTGCCAAACACATAATCTAATCAAACTCTATTTTACAGTCTAGTGCTAAGTAATCCTTTTAAATAGGGCTTACTTACAGAGGAGGTAGTCCTGCCTAACTTAAGCCATCTAAAAGTTAAGCTCTTATTTGTCTTTATTTACAGACAGTGAAAATATCTTGTCAGTGCTGGCTTCATCCCATTCTAAACCGAACACCTTCAGAAGGCAACCTCACTCCCCTGAATCTCCTCATCAACTTTGAAGGAGCTTAGAAACCTAGGTGAGACTGCACACCTCTACACTACGAGTCCCTCTCCTTGTAATGCCACCCTTCACTTACTGCAGGGATATAAAACAGTTCCCCCTGTTGTTCCCTGTTTGACATGCACAAAAGAAGTACTCAGGCTTTCTATGGAGATCTGTTCCCTGGCTTGTTAGTCGTAGATGGGAAAAGGACAGGTGGCACTTTCATATCAGGAATTAAATTCAGACCTCCCAAAGGCTTGTTTTGTTTTCTTTTGCTTTCATAGCACTGACATGATTTGATGAGTGAAGTTCAATGGTAATTTATTTTTTTAATTTGCAATGTTTCCTGCAGTTGTTACCAGTAAGAGTGGTGAATCTCATCAAGTAAATGTATCAGTGCTGGCTAATGTTCGTTGTGATATTTATTCTGCACCTAGCTGCAGAATGGCAGTGAACTTACTTGCTATTTTATTTATCTGCCTTTTTATTAAACAGTTATTTGCTCTTTGTAAGAGGTGCTATTCATGAACTAACAAGAATACAAGAAAACGGCCCTAAATCCATAGTGATCTAATCCATAGAGTCAAGACATGGAAATTGGGCATTTATGGGTAAAAACAGAAATCCCACAATTACAGTATTCCTGACATGTTTGTAATGCAAGGCATTTTTGGAGTTTTAAAAATTGCTTTACATTTTTTCACTGCATACAGCCTGCAGAGGTTTATCTATCTGGGTATCGAACCTTCCTCTTGGTTTGTTACTCTTTTGCTTTGTTTCCAGAAGATCACAGATGTGTTTGAGCTTTATGGGTTTTTAGAAATTGGAAATATTTTTAGAGTTGGGTAAGACTGCTCAAGCCCTCACCGTGCTTGGTTTTGTCACTCCTGCCTTCACCCAGACAAAATTCCTGCTTAAAGCAGCTTATCGTAAATTCCCCAGGCCCGTGTAGCTGCCAGAACTAACAGTCACTCCCCTCCTGGTTTTCCTACCAGGTCAATGCACATCACAGTAGATCAGACTTTATTCCAATGAAAAGCCAAGCTGCTAAGTAAAGTTAGTGCAGCATTCACTGTGTCTTAACAGGCTGAGGTGCTGTCAGCAGCAGCTCTCTTTCTTAGCCTTGCAGAGGCAAATTTCTGAGCTTACTGAGCTACCTACTCTCATATTTATAAATTCCCCGACTTCCCCAAAAGGGTTTACACGTGTGTGAACACAGACGTGGCTTGGCTGGGTTTTCTCCAAGTACTGAAAGCCGGGTAGGTGTGTGCTGCGGGGTGAGACGTGCCAGCTGGCTTTTCCACAGCCAGTTTCCCCCAGAGCTCCAGGAACATGTCTGAGAGCCGCCACACCTCTCGTGGGGAGCTCCGAGGGTCCTCACCTTGAGCTGTCTTAACCTGCACTCTGCAGGTGTGCAGGCACACAGGATTTTAGCTGCTTGTCTCCCAGCTGGCTCTCGTTTCTCAAAGAAAAAAAAAAAGTACAAAGTTAATTCTGCAGCATCCACGTGCCTACAAACCTCCCTGCAGGAATAAATTTGTATGTGAGTTACAAGGTATTAATTACACAGCACTTAATACAATATTAATACTTTAGTCTTCTGAATACTCCTTTTTGCTCTGCATGTAATTTTCCTGGGAGATTATTTTTTTTTTTTCAATGCATGGTAAAACTTTTGGTTTTAATACTGAGTTACATTTATTTGGGGATCGGGGAAGCTGGCTGGTTTGTAAAGATTAGTATCATTTGCCATCTTTTACTATATTTATGTTTATATTTATATTGTTACACAGTGATACCAAATGTGCAGTGGGTTATGGTTGTGAAGAAGGTGGTGTACAGTTTTCACATTCCCTTGAGTCTTCTGTTAGCATCAGTGAAGCAGAATCAGCAGAGGGTCCCCAAGTGCATTTTGCAAGCTGTCCGAGATGGGGTTCAGCCTCAGGTTTGTTAGCAGAGAGGGCTCTGCTTGGGGACCTCCAACAGCCAGCCCTCAAAGTAACCCTCAGTGCCAGCTCTGGCAGAGTGAGATCCTCATGACTGCAACGTGAGGTTTCAGGTCACTTCTTATTTACATATTGGGTTGTGGGTTTCTTTTATTTATTTATTTCTTTAACCAGGTTTCTTGGTACCTCCTGCTGGTTAAACAGAGAGGATTGTTATTGCCACTGGGAGGGAAGGAAACCTGTCTGTTTGCACTTCTGGGTTAGAAAGACTTCTAAAAGCAGCTGCTGTCCAGTCAGCTGAAATGATGAAGAAAATCCCTATGGCTACAAAAACTGGAGTCATTAATGCTGTGGATTATTTTTAACATAAAGCTCTAATTAAGAATTATGTTGTCAGTTAATCTCTATTCATTTCATTATTATATGTTTTGTTTTTTTTCATAAGGCAGTCCCTGTCCCCGCAGCTTCAGAGAAAGGGTAGGTCCAGGCTATGCAAAATGAATCCCTCTGGGTTTTGTAGTTGGTTCACAAGAGTTTTTGTTCATCTGAAGTAACGAAAAGCCAGCTAAGTCTCTTACTGTCATAACTGTCTTACGCTGTCGTAAGTCTCTTAGTGTTATAACACTTAGCAATCTATGAGCTGGAAATAAAATACTAGACCACATAAACAAAACTTCTTCTTCCAGAGCAGCGTTGTTTTCAGATCAGTAATCCCACTTGTATCTATATCCTCCCTCCTTTGCTTTTTTTTTTTCCTTAGCCCTTTAAGAAGGATTTTTCCATTTTTCATTCTAAGAAAATTCAGTTTTATGTAACATTTTGTACTTGCAAGTCAGAAGAGTCCTCTTGGTTTTTGGCACCCCAAAATAAAAATCAGGCATACTGCTGCCTGGCTCAGTAGGAACCTCTTCGAGGGACAGCACAAGAGAGTAATGCTTTTCCTGAAGTACCAATGGTGCTTTACAGATGGTACCTCCAGCTAATGTGGGAACTTCTAGTGTTGCCAGACACCTATAGTCCTGGTGCTTAGGTCCTCTCTACATCTGCTCTCATCATCAGTACCAGGAACTTGCACATTGTCCAAAAGGAAACTTGAAAAGCACAAGACTCAGAGGTAATAATTTCCAAATAAATTTGAGAATGAGGAGAATATCACATTTTATGTGAGTGGAAGGTTTCAGGAAGGAAATCCTGTTGACGGTGAGAGTTGCAAGCAGATACTAGAAGTAGCTTACAAAATCCTTCAAGAGGTACTACTTAGGGAGGGAACCAGAAATTACTAAAATCAGTTCTGCCATGTGTAGATGGACGTGAAACGGAGAAGGGTAAACACAGCGATCATTACTGGTCGAAAGAGAGTCTGGTCTGGCTTCATCACACACTTTGGTCAGCTACCTGGTCTTTTCATTGCCAGCTGACTAGAGGAATGGTGTTTCCACTTACACCTTATCTGGTTTCACTGGAGCAGAGTTGCTGAGCAACCAGTCAGACCAAGAGTATGCACAAGAATGTAAATGCCACCTCTCTGCATGGGGCTTGTCCTTCATCGCATCACGATCAAGCATGCTTCCTTCTACTGTAAACGCCAGTTGACACTCACCTCTTGGGGAACAAGACGGGGAATTCCACCAGGATGCCAGGGAAGAAAGAGCTGCAAGCACTGGTTGCCCAGACGGACCGAGGAATCTCCATCCTTGGGCGTGTGGACAACTTGGCACCAGGCAGAGCAGGGGCTGGAGAAGATGCTCTCCAGAGATCCCTTTTTTCTACCATCAGTAAGCAACCATGTAGCAGCTCAGTAAAGAGGTTGGGAGATTTCTATGTGCTTTCAACTTCTTAATAATTTTGTCTCTGCTGCTGTAGCTAACATAAAAGAAAATGATAATACGACGGTGAGGTGTGAAGATGTGGATGGCTTGCATACACATAAACACACATGCACAGATGCACACAAGCATTGGCACTAGCTGCTCTGTGGGAAAGCAGTCCAGCAGCTAAATATGAGGATGGAGGGAGGGGTGCTTGAGGTTGAAGAAACCCTTAGAAAAAGCATGACTTCTTATTCTTGCCAGATTTTGTTTCCAAGATGCTTGTATTGACTCCCTGCAGCAAACTGGGCAAGAGCTCTAAATTAATGGAAGGTAATATAACCAGCACGAAAGCTGGTTGCACAACTCATTTACACTCTCACCCCTTTCTGTCTGCACCTCCTTTCCAAGAAGTGCCAGAGGGAGGAAATAAATTCTCTCTCCTGGATGGGGGAAACTCCATAGTCTTTTACTCTGGTACTTTCAGAAGTCCAGTGAAATAAATCATCTGACATTTATCCTGGACCTCAGAAATGTTTAAAGTTTTACCTGTTTAGGATAACTATGCTAGGGGCACGGTTTCCATCCCAGTGGAAAGACATGCAAACCTTGACCTCAAGTGTACTTGCTTCCAGCTATGAGAAAAATTCAGGTTCATTGAATAGTTCCAGGAAAGTAATCCTTGATAATTCTCAGAAATCAGTCAGATAAAAAAAAAAAAAAAAAAAAACACTGTTCTCAAATTTTATCATACTGGTCCCTATTTTACACCACTTTCTTGCCCGTAAGTGAAATCCCTGGGGCATCAGGAGCTCTATCTCGTGTGCTCTGGGTTTCGGACAGCAAGAAGAAACCACCTTTTCCTTCTAATCCTGTAGCAACATCCTCCCTGAACTAAACCCGGGAGAACTAAGCCCAGTATTTCAGCATAACAGTAAGATCAGTACCAAATCCTGAAACACTGTAAATGCTTTACCCCAACTGTGCATCTAAAGATTTCCTTACCCTTTTTATGTCTGCTTTGCAGCAGGAGTTTCTGCTCTGCTCTTGTGCCCCTCTTTTCTGAGTCCTTTCCAAAGCTCGTGTCCAAGTCCAGTTTCCCATCTTATTCCTGTGGCCTTCATTCTCTATTCCTAGATTTAGAGCTTCATGTTTATCTGCAATAAAGTATTACCTTACACGCTTGCTTTCTGTTTACCATCTGATTACATAAGTGACCTATTTTCATTTTAGTTCCTCTGGTCTATGTGTCTGTGGCAATATTATAATTTTATGTTTTCTTTGCTATCACAGATCAAAATGGATGATGGCCAGGAAACAACTCCTGTGAAGCTCCCTTAGTTAACACCCCTTTGAACAATGGTTCTTTGTTTAGCATTGAGACTGAACAGTGGGTTAACCAGTTTCTGAACCATCCAGTATGTTAATCTGCCACAACTTATTGGTCAAAGAATTGTGCAAAATGAAAGCCTTGTGCTCTATACTTGGTTATTACATGAACAAGACTGCCTTTATAAATTAAGCTTTTACTCTTCTCCAAAAGATAACAGGTTAACTCAGCAAAATCTGCTTTCTGTAAATCCATGTGAGTTGGCTTCTACTTCCTGTTATTTTGGTATTTATTAACGCAGACATTTTGGCCAGCATTTTTGTCAGGTTATGGACATCTACTGGGCCAGTACCCAGAATAATAACAAGCATGATGGAAATGCGTAGCCTGAAATGGCCCGGGTTCTTCTGTAAATGTTTTAAAATATTATTCCACCATAACCTTCTTGCTCAGCCCCTGGAGATCCCCTGGACTTCCCGTTCTTCTAAAAGTGAGTTTTAGTGACTCAAAGTGATCTTCTGTCAGCTCTTTGAAACTTTGGGGATGCTAATGATACACATTTTCCAATTTTAGGGTGCCTGATAGCAGCAGCTGTTGTTTAGAGCCTTTTGAGGCACTTACTCTTTCATCAGCAGTGGTGACGCCTCTTGCTTTTTTCCTCAAATGAAGAACAGAGGTACTTACTGAAATTCCTAAAATAAGTCCATTGCCAGCCTTTGTCCATCTTAAGGTTTATACCATGTTTATAGATGCAAAAACCCCAGGCAACCGTGAATCAAAAATGAGATCAAAACAATCTCCTTGAAATGTCTCCTACCTAGAGTAGTGTTTGCACATTGAAGGTTCTCACCTGTCTGCATCACTCTTGATGTTTCTGCCTTTTTCTATAAAGCAACTAATACAGTATTAAAGTCACTTCTGTTCCACTAGTTTTAGAACTGCATTCCTCTTATACTGTTGTTATCTGTACTTCTGCTGTTCTTCATCTCTGCAGTGCCCTTGCGCTTCTTTCAGCGACTTTCTGTGGGTCTAAAGCCTTCTAGTTGCTGCCATCCAGCCAACCCTTCTATACGTTATATGCAATCCTCTAATTTCCATAGAACCTTTTAATTACTCTCCAAGGAGAGTTAGATATTTGACCAATGCATCCTTAGTGTTGGCGATGTATTGAAATGCTCTTAAATATGTGGTATCAGCCACATTTTGTCATGTATAGTCTTGCAACTAAGTTTGAAGTTTTCTGCTGTGTAAAATCAACCTTTAAAGAACGAAGTATGTGTGTGCGCGCAGGCTTGTATGAAAGCAGTTCTTCTTGAGGTTCCTGGGTCTGCTAAAGTACTCTTTACTCAGAAACAACCCCTATATGTCAAAATGTTATTTTTAATTGCCATCACCAAATGGGTTGCTGAGCTCAGGTGCCTTACAATTGTACTCAAACTAAACAGTGCTGCACAAAAACAAAGGTTTTATGAGACTTTATGCCTAAAATGGTTTCTTTCATTCTCCTTTATTTCTCAGACCTGAGATTCACCCAGAGGCAAACTTCCACATTTTAGATATAAAAAATGAACCTTGTGCGTTAATGGCTAAATACGAGGAGAATGGTAGAAGGCCATCAATTAATCTTGGTGGATTAAGAGGCACATGGCACACTGCTATTCCTCAGCCAGTACACGTGGGCATAGAGTGATGCTTCGTGAGGCCCCGCTGCCTCCGTAGCTCTCCTGAGAGAGGTTCCAGGTGTAGAGATCTGCAAAGCAATGAAACCAGAGCTCTGAGCTTCCACCAAGCACAGCTCCCTGGACTTGGCATTGAGCACCAGCATGTCACTCAGTACAGCTTCCCTTCACCTACTGTCCATCTTTGCCCACCCTTCTTCACTCAGGGCTCTTGGAGGGGGATGCCACCAGCTGATCCCTGGCAGTGGGAATGTGGAGAAGGCCTGGAAGGTGCCGGGGGGTGGCTGACTGTTCTCAGCAGGCTCTCTATGGGGGCTCCCAGGATGTGGGTGATTGGAGGTTCATGCTCGTAAGCAAGCAACACTGAGAATGCTATGCTCCGATGAAAGCTTTCCTGTCCATGCAAGTGGATGATTTATTATTATTATTATTATTTTTACTACATAATGTCTTAGAGGAGAGGAGAGGAGAGGAGAGGAGAGGAGAGGAGAGGAGAGGAGGTCAGTTGGAAGGGACCTTCAAAGATCATTGAGTCCAACTGCCTGACTTCTTCAGGGCTAACCAAAAGTTAAGCATATTACTGAGGGCATTATTCAAACACCTCTGAACACTGACAGGCATGGGGCATCAGACACCTCTCTAGGAAGCCTGTTCCAGTGTTTGACTACCCTCATGGTAGAGAAATATTTCATGACGTCAAGTCTGAAGCTCCTCTGGCATAGCTTTATGCCATTCCCATGTGTCCTGACATCGGTTACGAGGAGCAGAGACCAGCACCTTCCTCTGCACGTCCCCTCCTCAGGAAACTGCAGAGCCACGAGGTCACCTCTCAGCCTCCTTTTCCCCAGACTTCACAACCCAAGTGTCCTCAGCCTCTCCTCACAGGACATGCCTTCCAGCCCTTTTACCAGCTTTGTTGCCCTCCTCTGGACACGTCCAAGGACCTTAACATCCTTTTTATATTGTAGAGCCCAGAACTGCACACAACACTCAAGGTGAGGCCTCACCAACGCTAAATATAGCAGGAAAATCGCCTCTTTTGACTGGCTGTGGCAGCACTGACAGACCCCCGCCGGGCAGGGGGGCGCCGGCCTGGCATGGGCCTGTCCCTGTCCGGGTCCCTGTCACGGCCGATGTGGCCGCGGCCCCGCAGTGCCGCCCAGCGGTGCGTGCCCGCCGCTCCCCGCTCCCTTCCCCGCGGCTCCGGGCCCGAGGGCTTTGCACCTCCCGGTGCAGCAACGAAGGTCAGGCCGTCAGAGGAAAGCGGGCTTAGCCTCGTGTTTCTCTGCCAAACGTCTCTCGGTCTGAGGTTACATGTGCGAGCGTGAGCACACCCGGCCCGGGACGGGCTGGGAGCAGGACGCTGCCTGCCTGGGAGCGCCAGGCTGCTGCGCTCGGCCGAGCACGCAGGAGCTGGCGACCTGCCCAGAACACCAGCATGCCCCACGAAAGGTAAAACAAACAAACAAACAGAGAAATGTAAGCAGAAATGAGCTCTCGAACAGGCTTCCTTACTTGGCTATGAAGATTTATTATTATTTATTTTTGTCGTGAAGTTCTTCTGTAAGCAACATCCGAGGACAGAAAAGGTGCTGCCTGCCTACCCTTGTTCCCTGTGGCCGCATCTCCTGTTCCAGTCCACTCACTGCCCTTGAATTCTCTTTTTGTTTCTGAGAAGACATCGTTTTGGGCTCAAAGGCAAGTCCCGGACACTCTGCCCTCAAATCGCTGATGCACCCTCTCTGGATCTAGCCAGCCTCCTCATGAAGGAGTGAGGATGGAGGCAAGGGGCTGATGCAGCGAGGAGGCTGAAAGAAAACCGTGCTGCATGGTGAGACATCTGAGGTGAAGCAAGAGAGGCAGCAAGGAAGGGCTGCAGCACACAGATAGAAGAGGCTCTGGCTTGAATCTCCCACCAAGGGATACCACAGGGAAAGTGACCCAGGGACGGAAACATGAAGTCAGGAAGTGTCTGTTGGCAAGAACTGTGGATGCTTCTTAGGGAGATCTCAAGCACCAATGGTATCAGAACAAGCCCCAAAACACCTGTACATAGTTATCATTTCAAACAGATTTCAGCTAAAATCCTGAGTTTTTACCAACATGTTTTACAATATGGGACTGCAAACTTTTGATCTGATACTACAAGTCTTAAGGCCAAATCTCCTGTGTCCCCAGACTGCAGCTACTTAAAATTTCTTCAGTTTTTTTCTTTGCATATTTCTCAGCTGAGTGCTGGTATGGCGCCATTCAGATTACACCATTCAAAATAGCCATGGCCTGAGGTGATCGGATTTTAGGAAAAGCGTTTAACATAGGATATATGAGCAGAACTGGAATGTGACAAACAGTTTTATTGAGCTAATTCATTGCATCAGTTAGGGTCATTCACAAACGTAATTATGGCATAATATTTAAGCTGTTTTTTTTTAGACCCAAAACTCCATAATGAAAATTTAGAAATACTTAAAAAGTTAAAAGAAGAAACAAGGATGAAGACATTAATTTTGTTTCCCTTTAGCCAGAGAGATTTATCATCAACAGATACAAAATGAACAATTAACCTTTACGTTGCACATTTCAACCACAGATTTTAAAGTACATTATAAAAGGGGTCAAATATCACTGGCATAAAAACTGAATTAAAACCAGTGGAATTGCATGCTGCAGCTCTGCCAAGGACATAAAAGCAGCGTTAAAAGCTGTTAACTGTCTTGACTCTTAATTCTCTGCATATCATGGACTACACTGACTCTGCTGTAAACTGGCTAATCTGTGCTGAGATGTGAAGGTGAAAAATTGCTCTCTCTGCACTTTGGACCCTAGTGAGGATCAAAACACATGACCACATAAATCAAAAGGCACTGCATAAATCAAACGCGCTGTTCTTTTCTAAAAAGTTTCTTTAGCATTATTAAACCGTGTAATAACTTTATATTTGACTTGGCCTTGAAAAATTGTTCTTTAGAAGAGTTTATAAACTGCAGACACTGCTTCCAAAGCCAAAGAACAGATTTTTTTGCTCACGGGGTTCTACACGATCAACTCATGAAAATCTCAGGAACAATGGGCACGGCTTCCTTTAGTTCTGTCTGCATTAACGTGAGGACTTACTGTAGGCTGTAGCTGCAGCATATTTGCTGCACTCATGATGCTTCTAGACCACCAAGGCTTTTTTACTTCATTCCTTACACTTGTGTTTTCCCTAGAAACAATGCATGCTCACGGCTGTGTATATTGAAATACCATTAAGCATTTGTGTGATTTAGTAAGGCAACGCATTTTCTGACCACTAAGGAACTGGAGAACTTTCAGAAAGCACTGCTGGACTCTTTGGATGGCCTGAGACTGGAGGTTTCCTAGTGTCTAGTCTATCCACTGAACCCACGCTGATATTACACCACATCGAGTCTTGTTCCTCAAGAAAGACTTTCCAACATCCCTGCAGCATATCCAAGTAACTTATATTCCATAATCAATGAGACAAAAATGCTCTAGCTATAGAATATCTGCAGCATTTCATAACATGTCACCCAAATAGCAGATTTCTGCCACGCCAAGTTGGCTCAGCTGGAAGTCATTTACGCCTCAGGCCTTGGTCTCAGGTCAGCTGTTGATACTAACAGATACTTGGAAGGTAGGGGAAGAAGTGCCTCGTTGTTATAATTGCTGTCCTTTGGCTGAAACGCTCACATGAACTGCATTTTCTTCTGCTGAGAGCTGTTTATCCCAATGTAAATGTAGATACACACAAACAGAAGATGGCTGGTGTTTTCAAAGCCCAAGAGCTGGTCCTAGCTTCCCAGCATGGTTCTCAGGCTGCAGAGGCCAGGCTCTGCCAGCTCCAAGCTATCATTACTTCACCAACTTGGAAGCCACTTGGGATTTGTTTGTTTTTCTGTGCTATTCCCATACTTGAAAAGTTTTGAAAAAATTAGTCTCCCCTTTGACTTCATAGAATCACAGAATGGTTTGGGTTGGAAGTGACCTTAAATACCATCCAGTTCCACCCCCCCCTGCCATGGGCAGGGACACCTCCCACCAGACCAGGTTGCCCAAAGCCCCATCCAGCCTGGCCTTGAACACCTCCAGGGATGGGGCATCCACAGCCTCTCTGGGCAGCCTGTGCCAGTGCCTCACCACCCTCTGAGTGAAGAATTTCCTCCTAATGTCTAATATAATATAACTTGTCAGGGGGGTGGCCAATGACTTTTGGATAAATGGGAGCTGAGTCTCTACTGAAATCAGCAAACCTGAACTGCAGCTGACATGTCAAGTGAGAGCAGAGTTATACTCTGAGATACTTTATCTGTGGGATGAGCAATGCCCAGAGGTGAGACTTCTGGCAGGGCGTCCATCCTTCAGCTAAACACATCCCAATGGCAAGGCTGTCCTGCCTACTTATGTCTGGGTTTTTCGATGTTTTTGAGCTACTTGAAGTACGGGTATAAAGTGTATGAGGTAAAATCACCTAACACACTAGCTCATAAAACATCTGTTTACCGTCTAACACAAAACAAGCATGAAGCAAGGATCCATTCTGTTCAAGCAAGGCATTCAAGGGTGTCATGCTGCTGAAAGGTGACTTTTTCCCTTTAAAACTGAAGAATTTCATCGTTATGTTTCTACAGGAAGGCTTCAAAGTCCTCAGCACTGATGGGAATGTTGGGACAAGCTTGCACACTGTGTGGCTCACAGCCTCCTGCTGCTGAAAGGCATGCGTGGCTCCTATCAGCCTCCCGTTGACACCTGCTACCCAGTGACGTTTGTCACCTGGCAAAATCTGGTCCTGCGCTAACGATAGGTATTGTGCAAATGCACAGCTGAACGCCTGACGGTGTTTCTTATATGCCACTGAGACTACTACGGCTACATTTTCTTTCATTTTGCTCTGTCTTTTAAGACAAGGCTTACTTTAATTAATATTTTAATATTTATTTTATATTTACATTTTATTTTACATTTGTATTTTAAGTTTTAATTTATAAGCAGTCTCTTTTTAGCAATAATAACACGAAGAACTGTTTTCCTGGGGAAGAACAAAGAGTTAATTTTTTACTGGTTGGCCCCAAGTGACCCCTTGTTCCCACTGCCTTTGAAATTACTGGAGTTTGCTTAGCCTGAAAAATTACAGCTATAGGAAAACTTACATTTCAGTGTTCTATTTTAAAAGGAACAGCAGAATTTTAAAAATAGCATCACCATTTTTTTTTTCCTGACTGTGGCGTCTCCAGTCCAAGTATGTTGATGCAATTTCCAAAGCACTAACAAATGTCTTAGGTCACATTTAAGTCAGGTCAGCCAAATCCAGGATCAGTGAAAAAATGAGTTGTTCATCTGTTCTGGAATGAGATCTTTCTTCCCATCATTCTTAGTTATAAAGATATCTTTTGTGTGGTTGAGGCTAAATTTAAGCCCAGGCTGAGTGTATTTGTGTACTATCTATGCGTGTTTTATGCATCAGCAGAGCACTCCATTACTGGTAGGCTGCACACACAATTAGGGCTTTATGATCTTTGAAGTCGGTTAATACAAAGATTTATGTATTTGCAGCAATAAAAAGCCTGTGAAGTCATGGGGAGAGATGTTTTGTAGACCTACAGTCTGATTCTCCTTTGAGTGGTGTTGGTTTAGCTCCACTGTCTTCAGTGGCATCCATCCTCACACCATCTGAGCACCAGAAGAGCAGAAGAAGGAAACCCACCCCTCGGTGCATGCCCGGGGAGGTCTGCTCCTAGAGAGTTCGCTTTTAATTCAGACCACCAGGGAAAGCACTGAGAGAGAGAGCAGGCTCCACGGCAGAAATCAAACCTTGCAGCACGCTTCTTCCACCGAGCAGCTCACGGCAGCATCCTCGGGCTGGCACCGCGGAGGGGCCGCTTCACCGGGGGGCTCCTGCCTGCCCGCGCGCGATGCTCCCCAGGTCAAGGCAAATCCACGGCCACGTGGATGAAAATGAAGGAAACGGTAAGGCGAAATACGCTCATTTGATACGTGCATTGCTATTTTGTAAAGTAAAAAAAGGTTTTGTAGGCGGTTTCTTTCCTTTCCAATAGCATTTAGCTACTGCAGGAGGCTTGAAAAGTAAAATGAGTTGAGCTTCAGCAGATCCATAGTAGCAGTGAACTAGCAAAGGAAAGTCCATGTGTAGCTGTTTCCTGGTGTTATAATGTTTTGATAACAATGGTACACAAAGACTTGTTTTGTTTAGCGTGCGCCATGTTGCTGCATTTCAGACAAAGTCTCGATTCACTAAGTTGAAGACAAAGTCTCAATTCTTTCAGTTTGAGGCAAAAACCCGGGATGAAAGTTTGACAAAAGTATGGATCTGAAACGTCCCAAACTGCAGGAGGAAGGAAGCAGATTAGTATCAAATTCTACTTCCAGCTATGATGAAAACAAGGAATAGACAAACACAATTTCTAATTGGAAGGACAAATTTAGGAAAAAATGTTTCCCCTCAGCATTCCCTAGCTAAACCTGAAATCCTGAAGTTGAAAACATTCTTCCTATTCCCTGCTCACACTCCCTACCCCAGGCAGACCTGTCCTCTCTGGGCTGAGATTTGCTCTCACCCAGCAACCAGTTTCCCTTCAAGAGCAGAGCAGTTTTGTTTACCACCCCCAGGTGCAAACCTCATTAACTGATGTTTACTTCTTTTGTGTTTTCAGCTTTCAGTAATGAGCTGGGTTAATGGATAGTGAAGATGGCGGTGGTAGGGAGAACGGTAAGGAAAGTTCAGGAGCTGGTTTTACACCTTTGAGCTTTACAGGCTCATAGGCACTATGGCTCTCAGCCATTCAGCTACAAAAAAAAAAAAGAAAAAGAAAAAAAAAAAAGAAAAAAAATATGGTCCCTTTGCATAGGTTTTGCTTTATTGTGTTTTTTCATTATTATTATTCAGGATGGTGGGAAACAACGCATAGCCAAGCCCCTGACATTTCACAAGTTATAAATACTGTACAAAATTCTACTTCTGGCACTGGAAAATGCTTTCTCCTGTTGTTCAAAGTGACTCCAGATGCTGATGTACTTAGTATACAGCGCAAGTAACCGGACTGGAATGAAAAAGCACGGTAATTGAGTTTACATTCATCTGTCAATATTCCTAAGGGACAGACTGTTCCGTCTGCCAAGTCTGCTCTGCTTATGCGTGCATAACTTCAGCGGACTGGAGATTCCCACAGTGGAGTCTCCCCCGTGAGCAGGGGATCTCTGCTGCTGTTATCGGTGGAGGCGGTGAGCACTCCTATTCTGGTCATCCCCTCGTCTTCCACAGCATGGGGAGGTGGGCTGAAGTTTTTTCCTGGAAATGAAAGAAAAGGTTGCGGTAGAAATGAGGATTTCAGTATCAGATCTTTCCCTGACCCAGGCTCCATATTAGCTTCTCCATGGGCTTTTCAATGCTTCTCACTATTGCAATAGCTGAGAGCTTCATATATGCATGTATTTCTCTGCGTAATGCATTAGTGAAGTGAAGGATTGTTATCCTTATATGTGAAATAAAACATGGGGATAACAGTTATAAAGTTGCTCCTAACTTTGAGCAGCCTGGGTCAGTTAGGAGCTGACTTTTCCAAAGAACTTGGGTATTTTATATGTTAAATAGCTATGTGTTTGACTAACAAACACATTTGAGACGTGTCCCTCATTTGAGACAGTGCCATGAGAAGGGATGTCTGTGCAACTTGACCATACAAACAGCAGCAACCTCTGTCCCGAACACAAGAGCAAATTGATACCCATAGCAAAACAGACATGAGAGAAGAAGATACTATGGCCAATGTCCCGTAAATCTTGGAAAAACATGGAAGAAAGCAGAAAAGATGGGAGAATCTGCGAGACAAATCAGCAAGGGAGTATTTGGTCCTAGGATCTGGGAAATTTTTTTAAAGGAAAACTGAAACAACAAGCCTCTTCTGCTGATTGGGGAGTGACAGGAGCTGGTGGGCACAAGGAGAGGAATTGCCTCCTGCTGATGGATTTCTTCTGCCTTCAAAGTACAACTAACTCAGGGAAGAAGTGGATCCACCCCAAATTCCCCTTCTAGTAGAACAAACCCTTAGCACGTTGGCTGCAATGCCATGCTGAGGCACAAGTCCATGGATAAAAGCATCTGGCTCCCAGTTTGAAAAGCAAGCAGCTGCCAGTGCACAACAGGTCTGAGGCTAAGTGGGTTGAATCCACAGTGCACACACCATGAAGCTGCTATGGATGGCTGCAGAGAATCTTATCTGTCAGATATAAAACTGGGAGGACTCACAAACACAAGCAAGGGGAGTTGGGACCCTTTGTGCCTGGCAGGTCAGACCTGCACGGGCCTTGCATAGCTGGGCTTCCCTCTCTGAGCTCTCTTGGTCTTAAGCGTCTTGCTGAGGAATCTGGCCTGGCCAGTGGCAAGCTGTAGTTTCCCTGACAAACCACTGTGAGGATCTGGGGTTTTACCATGGGTGGTGGTGCCTGTGGTGAGTATGAAAGCTTGCAGTTAGGCAGGAACCAGTCCCGATGAAACACAGCCCAAGCATTTCACCCAGCGTAAGCAGGAGCAGGCCCACTCCTCCCAGCCTCCCCTGCAGAGGAGATGGGCAGGACAGAAAGAGCCGGCCGTGCAGACAGGCAGGAAGGGGCCAGGCACCTGGAGAAAGGCAAGTCTGAGTCCCAACAGCTGTGCCACTGAGGCTTTCTGAGCATGAGCAGCTACAGCTCTAGCTGCTGAGCTCAGCCGCCTCTTCCTTTGCTTTCCCATGAGGGAAGGACACTTGTGCTGGCACCAGCATAGGTAGGACCTGAAATCACAGTTTGAAACCTCCGGCAGGCACCCACAGGGGTCCTCTGCCCATACCTCAAAGCAATGAGATGCTGGTTAGAAGGAGGGTATCCACTCTGGCCACGCACAAACACATTGTGCCGTAGCACCTGAAGGTAGATGACCGTGTCCTAGTGATGGTGGGATACGTGTCTGAAGGTCAGGCCACGTGGTGGCATCACCCACCATGCAGGGGACTCCTAAGGCAGGGGGCTTAGCTGTGCAGCAAACTTTGGCCAGCCAAAGAGGAGCCGTGCAGCGAGGAGAGCAGGTTCCCAAGGGTCCTGGCTGCGTGGTGGGTGCCCCATGGGGCTGGCGTGCCCTTCCCGTCCTGACAGCCACAGCAGCCGTGGGACCTGCCCTCAGGCAGCCATCGCTGCAGTGAGAGTTGGGGAAATGGGAGAGGCGAGCTAGTGGGAAAGGGGTAAGCAGTGTTTTGCTCCAAGTGGCGAATGTTCTTTGCTCAGCAGTTGTCCTCAACCAGCCCGGTGTCCCAGGCTAAGCAACCTTCACAAAACTTGTCCGCACACGGACTGACCCAAGCCAACACCTGTAAGGGAAAGCAAACAGCAGACAAATTCACCTCTTTTAAGGCTGGAAGATTGCCACCCATTTGACATATGTTCACAAATCCAATTTTTGCTCCTTTGTTACAGGCCTTTAGGACACCTTCTCCTTATGTACGTACCCAATAAAGAAAGGGAAATGACTAGGAAGTTCACTGCCTCATTCCTCCACTCACCTCTGCTCAAACTTCACTGCAGTACTACGATTGTGGTCCTCAGCTCTTCTTGCTCATTCTCAGATTCCCTCAGTTCAGCCTAAGGGAATAATCAGCAATGGCATTTTCCTCTCTTTGCACTGTGCAGGAGGGCTACATTTGGGTCTCAAGCCTTTGAGGACTCCTCTAAGCACGGACATACGCTTTCCCAAAACAAGGACTCATCCTCCCTAGGAGGGCAAAGCCAGCGGTCCAGGTGGGAGTTAGAGAACCAAATATATTTATATGAACTACATCCAACTTTATAATAATAGAAGAAATAGCAAGCTCTATTTCTATTTATGATGGGGTAAATCACAAGGATAAAATAGGAGCTATTTACGCCCACCACAACCCTTCACCTCCCAGAGGCACGGACTCGGAGCTCAGAGGAGCCCTGCTGCAGGGCACGGCAGCAAGGAGCAGCCCCGTGCCTTTGCCAGGAGGATGGGCTGCAAGCCTGGAAGCACACAAGCAGCTTCTCCAGCTGCCATCAGGGGTTACGGTGCCCTGGCTGTCATCCCCAGCCCTGGGTACTGCCGCTGGTCACCGTGCCCCAGTGTGCAGGGTGCTGTTTCCAGTTTCGGCTGCGTGTTGCTGGGCTCTGCTGCCGTGGTTGTTCCCTTCCCCCTCCGCATCCATTGCTGCTGAGTGCTGAGAAAGGCAGCAGTGGGCAAAATAAAGGGAAGCAAGCAGCCTTGTGGCCTACCTGGTTTTTGTTATTTTTTTTATTATTATTATTTTTTACTCCCTCTCCAAGCCAGGAGGTTCCTCGGCACGAGCGAGCCAAAATGAACCTTGGCACCAGCACCATCCTTCTCCCTGCCTGTTAGAAACAGAATGTTCCCCGGTGTCCATGGAGGTTTTCCCTCAGCCGATGGCCTCCAGGCTGAGCTCCTGTTGCTCTGGCAGGAGATGCTGAGCAATGCGATCCACTGGGATCCTCGGAGGGCACCCTCTGGAGATGCACCGGGACTCAAGGAGCAGTGTCCCTCCTGTAGCAGCGGCAGTCGTGGGAGGGCCGTGACATGGGTGCCATTGCCCATCGTCTGCACAACGTGCAGAGCCTTGGAGCCCGTGCTGTCTCTAGGCACCTGAATGTACCCCTAGTGAAGGGTCAGCGTTGGAGCCGTACAGCCCAGTAATTCTTCTGTTTGGGTATCTTTATTTTTTATCAACCATACTTATTTGAAATTACATTAATTTCCAAGAACACTGGCAAGGAATGTCATTAAAAAGATAACAAGATCTTCAGGAAAGAAAGAAATCCATGCATCTCATCCTGGGTTACTCTTTTCTGTGTTGTTTTAAACAGAGAGGAAACTGAAACAATCACAGGCTGTGGATGAACACTGGCTAGCAAATTTTATTTCAGAAGAATATTGATAGGAAGTTAAGGTTATCACAGGAAAAGGACATAACTTTTATTGATGCCTGTGGGAAATGCTGATCACCTACATGCTTCAGTAATCCAGAATATGTATGATATGTGTTGGACAACTCCAAGTGTTCCCTCTGCACTCTAACTTTCTTCACCCAAACGCAGAAGCTAAATTCATTCATATCATTCCCACACTAACAGTTACAACAAAGCAGATGTTTCAGCATATGCTTAGAAGGATTCTTCTCAGTCCAGTGGAAAGGAGAAATAAATATCAGTGAGAAAGGAAGGCTGTATCATTCAGCACCTAGAAAACAATTATTTGGCTGCTGTGAGGCTCTCGCTCTCCTCAAAAAGCAGATGGGTGCAGAGCAATTAGTGTAGCCAAGGTTTTCTTAATATCTGGGATAAAATCCTAGTTATCAAAGTGAGATTTATTTTTTTCTGTCCTATATGGAGGGATATTTTTTCTCATCATGTATATACTCTGCCCAGTGCTGGGGTGATGAACAGCAAGCTGCTTAGCAAGCATCAGATTAGAAGAGTCTTCTGTGTTTAGGAACATCTTACTCACCAGAAGTATATTTCGTGAAATGTTGATGGATGCCTTTGTTTCAGAAAACAGTAAAAAAAGTTTCTTCTTAACATCTTGAGATTAGAGGCGATGAATGGCATCTTGCAAAACTGGCAGTGTCCCTACTTTCTATCTTACCACCTTTTCCACTGTACCCCAGGACCATTCCAAAAATGGCAGGAGGGAGCACCAGTGGTACTGCTTGTGATCGTTTGTACGGGGAGATAATCAAACTGAATTTTGAGAGGTAACAGCCACGTGCTGCAGGTACTGCCATTATAACCCCAAGTGCTGCAGGCTTCCCCATATTCACCCATTTTCTAATTCCTCCACTGGGAATTGGATAGGTCTGTGGATGCACAATGTGTCTTTTGCTGCTGTGGGTTCCAAAACAGGAAAAAAAAAATGCTCAAAACTTACTGCTCATGCAAAAGCCATGCTTCAACTTACATGCAATGATGGGGAAATACAGCTCTGTGTCCAGATGTGTTGTTCTACACACTATCAGCTTCATTGTGCTGTGTAGGACTGTCTCTATAATACAACCTGACATTTTCAGAAGTGGAAAGAGCTATACAGAATTACATGTTCCTCTAGAGACTGAGTTAATTTCAAGCCCCAAAGATAATCGTGGAGCCTTGTGCTGGTTCCACATACTGATGCTATGAAGCTAAACTTCCTATCCGTGCAGCAACCCTACCAATAATAGCAAGCAGAGGGGATTTTCATCTAAAATCAGGATTTCTCCCAATGCTACTCACTATTACACATTCAACTAAGACAAGCAATCTTTGCAACTGTCATGACTTTCATTCCACAACCAAACTGAGGAGATGTTTGTTAAATACCAAATTCCAGTCCTTTGGACAATTAACGTGTCAGCAAGGCTCCTGCCGCGATATCTGTTGGCCAGTCATTAGTACATTGAATTATGCATACTTGCAATTTGATCTTGACCAATGCAATTTCCTTTCCTTCTTTAGGAATTCTTCCACTGCCTTTATGCCCAAGGGATAGATAGAGACGATAGCTGTATACAGAATGCTTCAGTTGTGAGTCTTATACTTAAAAGATGATTCTACTTCTGTTTATAGTGATGATGTGCTCTACAAAGTCCATTGTAACAATCTGTGAAATTTAACATTTAAAAAAGTAAGAAAATATATTTCTATTTACCCAAAAGGGCTCCTTTTGTAATTTATTAAGCCCGTATCTTTGGTTTATATGAGGGACTGTGGATTATCTATGACAGAGGGGCAGAATGACTTGCAGACAGTTGTCATTCAGTAGGGTCTGCGTCCTTCTACAATAGGAAAAAAAAAAAAAAAAGGAGTTTTCCTTTAAAGTTGGCACTATTTAAGCTTATAAAACAGCAGATTTGAATTATCTGGCTGTGGAAATTACCTTAACTGTATGTGCAGTGTCAAGTGGCAGGATAGTCCGCTGATGGGTTTGCCTCTGCCCTAAGTCACAGAGCACTTCAGAGCTCAGGTTGTGCAGGCCAGGGTGATCTTATCAAAAATGGAAACTTCTGAGGAGGCATTAGAGCTTTACCTGCAACAAAAGCATTGCTTTAGATTATGATTCAAACTTGTATGATATCTGCAGAATTATTTTATTTGATACTTTATCACCTTTTGGGAAGTTTAACATTATTTTTTTATAGGGCCTTTGGAAGTCAAAGTCATTCATCTCAGAGACAATTCTTTTTCCTGTGTACTGTGAATTTCTGCGTGAGACTCCCTGAAACATTCACTGTCGGAAACGATCGCGGCTTTTCTCTTGTTGGTTTCTCCAGGAAAGGTCAAGGCAAGCTGCCAGTAGGACGACTGGACAACGTCACTGCTTTAAAGACCTGTGAGTTCTCACTGACACTGAAGCAGTCATGGGCGATGGAGCATTAGGAGAAACTACGCTGCAAAAGCAGGATGAAATTTCCAGAGCAGATTGAATAGGGAAGAGGGTTAGGAAGGTTTAGTAAGGCAGAGGGAACAAAACCTGATTTCTCCTAACCACTCTCCCAGCTCCAGGATCTGGACTAAATGACTCCTACTTATGTCTGACATCATACCTCCACCCTAAAGCTGTAGGAATAAATGCCTGCAAACACAGCTTGTGTTACTGAGGAAGTGGCAAGGATCTGGGTTTCTTTATCTGTGTTGTAGGGTCCTGCCCCCCCCACCTCGCTTTTTTCGCCTTAATAAACAACCTAGGATGTCCAATTCCTTGTGCCCCAGTCATTAAAACACTGCCATTTAAACTACAGAGCCAGTTGCTGACATACTGGAAAAGAGCAGATTTAGGATTCTTGGTGTAATCTTTTTTGTCCCTCCCCACGCGCGTATGTTTTCTTACAAACTCTTCCACGACACAGTCATATTGCAAACTTTCCCACAGGATGCATGCCTCATGCTGTACAACACAGGATAATCACACCCAGTGGCAGAAATGAATTAGCATAGCAATCTTAATCTGGTATTTCCTAATTTTCCTAATTTCCTTATCCTTCAATGCTCAGCCGTGCTAATCTAAACAATATTATTTAATGCAATTTTTGTATGTTATCATTTAAGTATATGTATACGTGTTTGTGTATCTCTCCATCTATCTGTATCTCTTAATGTATTGGTAAACACAAAAGAAAAAGATAAAAGTTGTTTGTTTTTAATTCTTTCAGAACCGTTTGATCTCTCCTTGCTTGTTTTAGCAGCTGCCTGACTGTTTTTCCTCGTATGTAAACTTCAAAGTCAATCAGAGGTCAAAGCTCTGGACGAAGACAGACTAACGAAAACAACGGTGGCGAGCACATGCGATGTGAAGGAGCTGAGGATCTCGGTGTAGCACATCACCTCTTTCCAGATGAGGGGGGAAATTAAGCGACGTCTTGGGCGCAACTTTCCTTGATCCGGACATTTGATGTGGTTGTCAGGGCTTGAATACTCGTTGGGAAATAGGTCTCGCAGAGAACTGAAGGGTACAGCCGTGCGCTGCAGGACTTGACATTCTCTGGCTATTCTTGGTGTAAGTGATCTGGAAATAGCTTAATAGATTACCGTAACAATGCTGGAGAAAAACAGCCTTTTTCTGGTTTCTGTCAGATGCAGAGGGCTTCAGGGCTGGGCATAGGTTTTGATTCTCAATGTGCTATTCTCTATTCTGGTAAAGGGGAAATCAAAGGGAAAGGAAGCCCTGGAGAGGCAGCTTCTGCAGCAGAGCAGCATGGAGCATGTTCGTAGACGTGTGCAGTTGTAGCACAGGATGTGTCTTGAGTTTGTGCTTTTTTCTTTTCCCTTCGGGAGAACATCTGCCTTTTCCCTGTTCATCTATCTGTGGGATCAGGCCCCCGCTTGTGCAGAAGCCGGAGGAGGGCCGCAGGCAGCATCCTGGAGGCAGGGGCAGCTCCTCAGCGGCTGTGGAGCAGAGGCAGAAGGTGATTCCACCCCTGATTGCACCAGGTGGGTCCTCAGGCTTAGTGCAGAGATCATGGGAATTGGTGTAAATGACCCACAGGTAAGTATCCTGCCCATGGTTAACAACAGGATGGAAGTGGCACCAGTCCCACCCTGGCTGTGGGCTGCACCTTAAATGTGGAGGTCCCTTGGCTGCGTAAACCGTGAGCAGTACGATGGAGGCTCTGAAAATGCCAAAGCCAACCTGGTGACGCTCCTTCCACACCCACAGTGAATTAAAAATTGAAATAAAATAATGCCCAAGTTACGCTTAAGCTAAAAGCCAAACTGCGAACACCAGGGCTGTGGGCTGTGCCCAGAGACCCTGCTCTAGAAGGCACGAGAAAGATACATTTCTTTTTCTCAGGGAAGCAGAGGAGTTTCCCACAGACGCTGTGCCCGTGCTGCTCTGGGACTCACAGAGGGGTAAATGACCAAGAGCAATGGGGGGAAATGCTACAGGCCCATCAGGCAGGTGCTGTGGGAAGAGAGCACCTTTTTCTAGCTATGGGCCTCCTGGCAAGGGCTAAGAAGAGTGTCAGTCCTAGGAAGTACTTGAGACTGTCCCTGATTCAAGGAATATTATCTAACATGTGGCTAATTGTCCCTTGTTACTGTGGCCAGAGGCAATGTTGTTCTCTGTATCTTCTCATTCAACAACCTTTTCTATTCAGTTCCAGGCCATTTAGCATCATCCTTTCCATTAATGATCTTCACATCGGTTTTCATTTTAGCTGAAATTATTAATTTCCAGACCAGTTTCAGTGAGTTTTGCAAGAACTAAAATTCTACTCACTTTTTCATGACTATTCATCACTGATACCGTTCTGTTTACCCCTAACTTCGTATCACTAAGCATTAATGTAACAGTGAAGAAAAAAATACAGCAAGAAGTCGGTGAGAGAAAAGAAAGAAAAAGTGTGAAGTACCTCTGTGAAGAGCCGTGTGGGTGCAAAGAGAAGCTAAAAGGATGCAGGGAGAGCAGCTGGGAAACAAAAGAGGAGGGAGCGCTGGATAGAAGCTGGCCGGGGGCTGCCCTGCTGGGAGGAAGGGGAAATGGGAGCAGAAATGGGAGCAAGGAGATTAGGTATGGTCTTCAGGCAGAGGATGGAGAGCTCACAGGGATGGGGTAAAGGGCAGGAAGGAAGCAAATAAAGACTGCAGGGGGATGAAGTTTATGCAATGAGAAAAAGAGATTGCCTTAGCAGCAGCATTTCACGTTGCGTGCTGGTGGACTGCATTGTGTGTAATCAGCTTGAAGTAGCCGTTGTGATTCTTCAGGAGACGACCTAGAGAAGAGTACTGTGGCTTTGTTTGAATCCTTTCCTAACCCGGGGTCTCTCCACATAAAGGCTGCGCATTGTGCTGCACTGAGTGACAACTGGAGTGTGCTGTGTTTTGTGCATTGTCATTGATTCTATATGCCTTTTGTGCTGTGCCTGCTGAAAACAAAGGTCAAGTACCAGCAGATTCTGTTTTCTGTGAGAGGTTTAATTAAAGCCTGAGGATAAAGGCAGAGTACTAGAAACAGCTACTGAGTATGAAAGATATTTAAATTTATCTATTTTTCAATATCAGTTTGTCAACAGCTGCTTTGTAATCATTTTTTATTTTCTCTTGATGAAATGACAGGAGAATAGACATTTAAAAAATCCAGATGAGTCTTACCGATGTTATCTTCTGTAAGTAAAGCAATTGTTCAATACAGGCTTGGAAAGAGGTGCTAGGAAACAGAGCAAGGAAGCACACTAAGTAGGATGCAACAATTTCTGTTCATGGTTTGGGTGCTAGTAATTTAGCGAGTGTAAATTGTAGGGCTCCAAATGGACTGGGTTACATAAGGTTTTCATATCCCTTAGTGACAATAACAGCAAAGGTTATTGTATTAGCCTACAGTGCTTTTGGAGGTTTTGATTTTGTCATACCATTTTTTTGTTTGTTTGTTTAAATAACAATAAATAAAATAAACCAAGACAAAATCTAAAGAAAAGCCAGGTTATTGAAACTGGATGCAGTTAATTTACTGGCAGATACCAAACATGAGATCCCACACAGCTCCTCCACTTCAGCACACACTGATCCTTCAGCTTAGCAGGTGATAAGGCAGGAATTTGTGCTCAGCTGGCGATAAGGCAGCGCGTAGCTGCCTCTGGAGCACAGAGAAGCGTCATGCAAATCTGGCAGCGCTCGTGTATCAAGTCAGCAAGACAGACAGGATGAAGTCATACGTCTACGGGAGCAAGAAACCATCCAGTTTACCCACAGTTTTGAAATTATGTATGAGTAATGCAGCTACTTCTCCCGGTGTAGGATGTTGTGTACGGGACAAGTCTTGCACACTGTGAGTCTAAAACCAGACAGCTCAGAATATGCCATAAACAAAGAAAGTCCAGGGACCTGGAGGTACAGGGCAGACCACGCTCCAGCACCACACATCCCTGTGGGGAATTACCCTCCAGAACACAGAGAGAAACCCTCTGCAGGTGCAAGTGGGGACGTATTTCACAGGGGCAGCCCCTGTGGTGCTGTGGGATCACCGTGAAACCATTCAATTTCATGTGGAAGCTGGGCAGCAGAGCCCCTAGCTCCTGGCTGCTCCACTGAGATGCTCTTTTTAGTGAGCAAGCTGCTGGGCGGTGCTGGGCGGCAGGCCCCCGGACTTCCTGCGCAGCTCTGTGCTGCTGTGCAGACATTCATGCCTGCAGACATGAGTCATTTTGGGGAGTCTGCGGGGTTTTGCAACAGCCTGATCAGGACATGACAAAGTCAGTAGCAGAGAGTGTGCTCAGAAGAGCCAGGCAGCCCCACCATACTCACACAGACGCTACAAAGATGACCCTGTAAAATGACCTGAAAACTGCTGGGGATGGGTGAGAGCACAAAGCTCCACCTGGCCAAGAGCAGATCATCTTCTCCCATGCATGAGGCCAGCGTTTCTTCCCTTTCCTTCTCCTTCCTGACGGCTCTCCCTCACTGCTCTTCCAGTCTCAGCGATGCTGAACGAGACGCCAAACAAGGGGGGCATTCGCAGTGGCCAAAACCCAGGATGCAGGCGCTTTCAGCAGAGGATGCTCTCGATGAGGGTTTGCAAAACTGATTTAGAGATGGTCGCAGTTACTGCTGGCCGAGTGATAAGGCTGCAGTGTTTCAGTGCCTTTCAGGAATGACTCAAGAAGGAAATAGTAGCAGCTAACCAAAAATAATCATGTGGTCATCAAATAGGAAAAATATTGGCCACAAGACGTTCTCGGCGTATTTCCCCACAGTGCAGATAACATCGGTGACCACTGACTGCTACAACTGCATGAATTTTTATAATTGGTCAGATTGACATTTCCAATTGCTATATTCAAACTACTGAAAGTACAAGGAACCAGACTATTATGGAGCTAGGGGTTGGTCTAGTGAAAAAGTCTTGGGTTTAAGTAGTTGCTGGCACTCCTTTGTGGTGGCCATCGTTTTATCCTCACGTGAAGGTAGCGGCATTACCCTGTCTGTGCCCTACAATGCCCGCAGTGGTCCAGACCACGCCGATACCGCCGGCAGATGTGGTTGTGCAATGCAGTGGCTGAAACACAGCTGCACGAAGCTGCAGCAAGACAGGCTTCGGGGCCAGAACAAGCAACGAGATGTTTCCTGGAGGCTGGTTTCCTTGCTGTTGGTACCTTAGGTAGCTATCTCGAAGCTGGCCTGGGTAAGTCTGTGTGGGGGCACAGCTGTAATTCCCTTTTCAGCACACATATTTGCAAGTACAAGGACAAACTTCTAATCTTGCCACATGGGGCTAGCGGGCAGTTTGAGCTGGCGGTGGGAGAAGGCAACTGCTGCCACTCCAGCCAGCCGCATTGCACCACCACGTCTGCTACGTGTGGTGTCGACGTGGTCTGAATTACTGCGGGCGTTTTACAGCACAGATAGCATAACGAGCATGAAGTCATAGAGTGCTGAGAAGTACTTAAAATTAGATAAATGCAGACATTTTCACGAAAGCAAGCCCAGACTCCATGATGGTTTGGGTATAGTACGTGTAGTTTTAGTAATTTGTTGAAAAGCACTTATTTTAGTTCTGAATTACTCTACAGTTTCATAGAAGTTGGTCATACAGAGAGGAACATGTGATTACGGAAGTGTAATAACGTAACTCTTTACAAACACTGCTTTTGCATATGCATTTTCACGGGTACGTGTTTGTTTCACAAGACTCCTGAAGGAAAGCTCTGCTTGCCACACAAGCTTTTGTTTCTGTGGTAAAGGTGCCACAACTTTGTCTAGAAGCAACTTGGCAAGCATTTGTATGGCCACAGGCCATGAATGAGTCAATCAGCTTGTACTTTTTTTAATCCAGTGCTTTACAGGACAGCCTAATCTATTCTTATGTCAGCCTATGAAATGTTATTTTGTGTCATTAGATATCTGCTCTGAAAGAAAGGACAAACATGACTTTTCAGGAGATTACAACACGAGATTTGGACACAGGATTTTAAATGGGATTCTGCCCTTTAAAAAAAAAAAAAAATCTCACTGACATAATCACTCCAGAAAGGAGAAGAGATTCCAGACAAAAGATAGGACACACAAAACTAAGCTCATACAAGTATTTTAGATTGTTTCTAAGCATAATTTTTTTCTTTTTACTTGCTTCCTCCTGATTTCCAAGCTCAGAATAATGCCTGTTATCTGCACACTCACCCACCTCACGTGTTCGATGTGCAGGGAAATCCCATAGTTTGCCATCGGGTCAGGTAGTTTGCTGTGGATTTGGTGTTACTGGCAGACTGGGCTGGGCTGGTGGGGCCAGCCTCCCTGCTGGGCTGAAATCCTGCTCTGTGCTCAAGGGAGAGGTGGCTGCACCACCAGCCCGGCCAGAAGCTCTCCTAACCTGTGCCAGGTGCCCCCGTGTGCTCAGGGACAGTTAGGGGTGATTTGCCCTTCTCCAGGCCTGGTGGATGGGCTATCTTGGACCCTGTGGAAAAAGCGGGCTGAACTGGCTCTTCTTTCCCTCTGCCTGAGAAATTTGGAGTCGAGGAGGTATTACTTTGGGTCTACTCCACTTTTGCAATGGACCTCAGGAAGAGTCCAGCTCCTAGCCTTTGGGTTGTCACTTTGTCAGGCTGGTTTTGCTCTCATCAGATTAGGAATCTGTGAGCCCATTTCTTCCTTTTGAACCAGTTTAAGGCAGTACCACCGACTTGAAGCAATCAGAGTAATAATGAGGTAAAGCTGATATTAAATTACCCCCTTCCAAGCAGTAAGAGCTGAGTTACCCAACAGGCATGTAGGGCGTTTTGCAACAAGAGGTAGGAAGTTTGGTGTCTTTTATCTCTGAGGAGGGGAGGGAGAGAAGAAAAAGCAAGATTAACCCTTTGGTTCTAGACCTGAGAAAGCTCGCCCATACTTTTGAACATGCAGTTTTCTGTGTATGATCATACCTTTAAAACTTCCATTTACAGCTCTCGGATTTTTATGGCCAAATGAAAATAGAATTGTAATAAAAATCAAATGAAAATCTTCTCTGTCCTTTAAGACTAGACTCCCTTGAATCTTACAGATGTGCTCCACAAACACAACTACAATGGTCATGCTGGTGTAAATTAACAATTAGTTCACTGTCTGTAGTGGCACGGGATTAACAGAAGAACTCAAAAACGTCCTGAGTATGAACAAAATCAATAATTCAGTTGCTGTGATTTAACTATTAAAGGCCCCCAGAAATTACTAAATTGACTCATTTATAATTCCTGCAGTTGAAATGAATTCAAACTATTTGTTGCTGACAAAATTTTTAAAAATTATCTTTAAGTGTCTTATAGGTAGTCCTTTGAAACGTGGATTTTTAAAAACTGCACATATGGTGCCATTTGCATGCCTGAAGTTTTAGGTTCACAAGTAAGATGTAAACTATATACAATCACATGAAACTTCATGATATTAAAAGGTTGTCTATAACTTGTCTTGCAAAACTTTCAGCAGTGATGAGTGTTAAGAAATGCAACTTCCATCATTCTGTCTACAGAAGGGTCATATAAAGCCAGCACCCTTTATTCCAGCAAAGTTATAAAATGTGTAATTTAGAAGTTAATTATCTGCTGAAGCCTGAAACTGTTAAATATTTCCCAGGCCCAAGATAAAAACACAGTTTTTTATGGATTTGACAACAGTCTTCAGCAAAAGAGCAAAGCATTTACAGGCAGTGTAGATATTTAGGACAATATATGTAAAACTAAAGCCAGGAGAATCAAAGATAATTTGCTTTTAAACTCAGCTTGGTTTACTTTTCAACTATTACCTTCAGAAAAACAGTTTCAGTGAGGACTGCAGAACTAATCCAACCACAGGAAATGTGATATGTGTATGTGGGTGAAGTAGGAATAAGGTGGGGTGGGAGAAAATTGTTCTGGGAGAGAGCTTAGGAGTAAGAACTGAGGAAATAGGAAGAACAATTCTTAATCTTTTAGATGATTCATAGCTAACAAATTAATAGCAGAAAGTCAGACACATGACAGCTTAATTTACAAAGAGGTCTATAATGACTATAATCACTCTACGTATAATGGAAATAAAAAGATACAAATAATTCCCTGTTGTTTTAAACCCTGATAGATGATACTATGAGGAGATTACTTTTTAGCTCCTGGTTTAATATAATCCTAATTTTCTGAAACCATTTTTTCAGGCTAAAGCTTTCCACGTGTGTTTTTGTTTGTTTGTTTGTTTGTTTGGACTGAGAGTTGAGTTTGTTTGGGTTTTTGAAGATTTCAAGCACAAAGTACTCAGGCCATTTTTAAGCTCCAGGATAGTGAAAATAAAAAAGCTTTTTCCCAGGGCAGAAGAAGAATTTCTGGCATCTTAACGTTTTCTGTACCCACCAAGTGGCTTCAGTGGGAAAACAGTATTTGCCACGGAAATAGTCCTTATTGAGGTATGAAGCTTTCAGCATTCCAGTGGAATTTTGTTTTGATTTGATTTAAAATCGCTTTGTGAGCTTTTGCCATACATTGGTCACAGTCTTTTTCTGTGCTCTTAAAGCATAAAAGCACAGGGAGCCTATGCTCTATACGCGTTCGTGGTTGATATTGGCCTGAGCCATCTGGTGACCAGATATTTACCCTGTGGATTGCTATCTCTCTCCAGGCTCACAGCTCCCCTCCTTTCCAGATGCAGCACAAGTTGCTTTGGGAGGGTCTACACGGAGCTGTTTATACAACCATGCCCTTGTCTGCTGGCAGCAGACGCATCTGTGTTTGCACTGGAGCAGACGATCTCATCCAGTTTATTTCCCAGCTTGCAACACTTTGTTTTCAGTGGCCCATACCAGGACACTGCAAAATTTCCAAAAAGTGATTTTTTTTCTAGCTCGTTCAAGAGAAGCCAACAAAGATCCAGGTGCCCCATTTCATATTCATTACTCACCACAGGCTGCAGGAGCAGTTTCTCCCCAGGCTTCCTGTGCTAAGCGCAAAGCAGAAGTGCCACGGTGCCTGGAAGTGCAAGGTGCTGGAAGAGGAAAGAGCAGGAAATTTTCTCGAGGAGCTGGGACACATCACAATATGCCAGGTCATGTGCCTGGAGCCCTCCATCTTTATTAACATTAATGACACATACTTGTCTATATAGGTATATATTGCAAGGTTTCAGCATCTATAGAGGTTTGAAAGATAGTACTTTGGTTGAGTATATCCATGTGAAATTCTCTCTTGATTATATTCAAATTTGTCTTCTCTTGCTAGCAATTTTTATTGTCCAGGCAATTTCTATTCTATTCTATTCTATTCTATTCTATTCTATTCTATTC
>CM021698.1:102737416-102886169 GCA_011074415.1 Stictonetta naevosa
ACATGTCGACGGGAGAGAGTTTTGAGGCGCGGTTCGAAAAAATCGACGTGACTTTAAAGGACCCCAAATCCGAAGTGAATGTGGACTGTTTGCTGGTAAGTAGGGAGCGCCGATGGGTCCCCAGAGCCATCTCCCCAAATTTCTTACCCTGTGGGACTGAATCTCTTGCTGCTGGCTGAGTCACTGCTCTACTCTGCACTGGTGTTTTGTTTACTCAGCGTTGAGCTACGGGTGCCTGAATTTCTCTGTGCGAGGGAGAGCAGATTTCGTGCCAAGGAGGAGCTCGCCCAGTCCTGCCTCAGGCTTGTCATCCCTCTCGCTTCATGCACCTTTCTTTACTTCACTGACTGTCACCAGTGGATGCTTTGTGCAAAGCTGTAATTCCTGAGTGCCAGTCCCCTGTGTGAGCAAATGACTGTAAACAGCTTTGTTACCAATTCCCTCTTTGAAAATGTTTACTTTTTTTTGAGAGAAGTCCTCTTATGTTGTGGTTAAGCACTGCAGCACTGACTTCTTCCTTTTTAGCGTAGACGTTGGCAAGTACTAATGCCATGTAAAATACAGTTGAAAGATTAATGCACCCTTGCAGGTGGCACAATAGTCACGGCAGAGGGGTTAAATGCATATTAAAATAGTTGGTGTGCTGGGTGGACAATTGCCTGCTAATTGCTTCCCTACTTGATCATATCTGATGGTTCAGTGGCTCTTTGCAATGCTGTCAGTGTTGTAATTGCATCATAAGGAAGCAAAACATAACGCTTCCTGACATAAAACCAACACCATTTGACAGTTGCTTGCACAAAAGTGAGTGGTATTTCAGTTCTGATTATAAAAAGCACCTTGCCAAAGTGTCTGCCAAATCCAATCAATTTATTTGGGGTGTAGATGGGTACTTTGATATGCCTAGATACATGCTTAAGTAGAAAAATGTATTTCTTTCTTTTACGAGTGAATTTCTTTTATTTGTAGGAAGTGATAAAATTTCGGAAGTGTGTAGGTGGGTCCCCATCTTCCCCGCCTATTGCTGTCACAAAGAGAACAAGTGAACTGAACTTGTGCCTAGGATGAGCTCTCCCGTTATGGGGGGAGCGAGGGGTGGAGATGCTTCCTAATAGTCATTCATCTTCTCCTGCACGGCTCTTACCAGATAGCTCATGTGAGCCTAAAAGTACTGGAGAGGTGAAAACCTCATGAAAGACCCTGCAGGAGTGCATGAGAGCATGTACTCTGTTTAGGTTTTTACCGATTTGTGATGTTTGGAGATGTTGACAGGTTAAAACTCCCTCCCTGGCTAAAAGCAGGGCCTCACGGATGTTGTTGCCACTAAGGAAAACGCACTGCATCTTCCAGTTAACTTGCTGCTTTTGATCTAGTTTACATATCTTTCATCTTGGAGCCACAGCTAATGAGGACAGATCTGGTGCTTAGGGTATACTTTGTCAGTTCTGATGACTTAGGACAGTACTGTCAAATCTTTTATTACACCCTGCGTCTATAGACAGAAGTCAAGAATGAATTAAGAGTCCAGAGTTTTTACATAAACCATGACTGAGTTTGCTAGTATGTACATTGATGCTGCCAATACCTCGGGGGGGGGGGGGAAGGGGGGGCCTTCCAACAACAGTATTAATAAGCTTTCAGATATCAGACATACAGTTGATAGTATTTTTTTTAACTGTACACCTTGATCTTTTAATCAGTTTAAGGATTTGCCCCTTTTTAGTTACCTTAGTCACAATTTGGAGCTAAGCTGTAGTCAGTTTGGGAATGGACTTGTTGGGATGCTTCCTGTCATGCTTGTGTTAAGTTTTATAACGTGTTTGCCTCTCAGATCTTAAGAATGTCCTTTAAAGTGAGATTTTGGAAAATTACTGGGGTTTGTGGCATACCTTTGAGTATTCTTTTAAAGGCAGCTTCTTATGTTACAGCCATCAGAATTATTTTTTTGTTACCCCTAGTTACAGGTAATGTTCTTTTAAACTTATGACAAAAAAAAAAATACATATTCTGAAGACTTCAGCTATGAGGTTGCTTTTGTGTGCGTTTGGTCCCTGTATCGCTCTGCTGACTGGTCTTTCATCTATCATCAGTTCTGGGGCTCTTTTCTGCAGAATTTGAGTATGAAACCCTTTCTAAAGAGTTTAAGTGTTTTATACCACTTTGTGGTGAGATTCACGCTACAGATGTCATTCTTAGCTCAAGATATAAAGTATATATTAAATTACCATAATCTTTTTGGATACGTTTTAAAGGAAGAAATGCTTAGGTATAGATGTAATTGATCTGCACCTGAAGTATCTTTTAAGATGACCCTTCCTCCCCAGGCTAAGGAAACATGTCAGTCCCTTGGCCCAGTACAATTACAAAGGAAGCAAAAACAAGTTTATATCATCAGACTCAATACAAACATTTATCCAATTTTGTAACGTCTTTAAAATCTAAACACCCTTTTTCTTTTGAGTAAAGGCACGAATTGGTTTTACTTTTTCACTTCTCAGCAATGGTGTTAGCTAACTGTTCATCGGAGCTGAAATGTATGGCTGATAGAAAGCATCTATTGCACAGATGCTTTAAATTCAGTATCTGACATTCTATACATGTAGGCTTAAAATGCTGGAGTTTCTTTAGTTTCCAGAAACATGCTTTTGGTTGTGAGAAGTCTTAGCAATGCACTTGGTTTCTCATAAGATAGTTCAGCTTTTTACTTCTAGTCCTTAGTTTTACTTTATCTTGTTTCCTGCTGTTATACCCCTCCAACCCTCATCAGCTTGTAGCCCCTGTAGAGTAAAAGGCAGGTATGGAATAAACTTCAAACCTGTTTTGTAACTTTTTTTTGGGTGAATGTCATAAGCTAGCTTCTGTGTGCTAGAAGCATCCTAAATTTATATGTGAAGTAGTATGAGAACAATAAGGAAAGAAGACTGGGGGAAGGGCAGATGGGGAGGAGGTCTGATACAAAGGAAGGTGCATTACAGATTCAGGAAGGTGTGGGAGAGGAGCTGTGACAACAGAGCAAACGGAAGAGGCATAGTGAGGACTTCAATTTACATGGTGCAGGAAGGAAATTAATAAAGCTGAGGCACAGGAGGGAGAAGTGCATAAGAGAAAGGAAAAACAAACGCAGTTGTAATAAAAGCAAAGTAAGAATACTGACTGTAAGTTGCAACTGTCTAACTAAATTTGTTTGTGTCTTTGTGGCTTCCGTGCACTTGATTTAGCATTAGGCTGGGAAATCATAGACAGGTTGTCTTTTCCGTGAGCCATGAGGAGGCCAGAGCCTGTGTTCTTGGTAAACTATGTGCCACAGCATCACGTAGTACTTTTCTCAACATGCCACGTCCTAGCATTCTTCGTCTTGAAAAGACCTAATAAGGATTGGGAAGGCTGTGCTAGATGAGTTGTCACGCTGTAGGGTGTGTGACGGTCAGGTACTGGTGCATACCATTGGTGTGCTAAATGCAGATAGGGGCAATGTAATCATAGACTCATTAAGGTTGGAAAAGACCTTCAAGGTCATCTGGTCTAGCCATCCCCCTACTACTAATATCACCCACTAAACCATGTACCTTTTATCTTCAGCTTAGTGTTCCATTAACACTCTTAAGGAGGATAAAGTAGCATTCACTGAGAATGCTTTTATGATTTTGGAATAAAAACGTTTTTTCTTGGTGTTCCTTACAAAATTCTTGGAGTTCATAGGCTTCCAGGTTTTGGAGAGTGAGGGATATAATTTGTGGATGTGCAGGGACACATCTTGACCTAAGGCTGCTTATGCTTGTGATTGATTGAAGAGTATCTAGCAAACTTTCATGAAGAAGCTTTTTGATGCTCTCTTTGCTCTGCTAACAACTCTGAAAGAGTCTTTCTACATTTTATGTGGACACTTGAGTAACTTGGTTATTCAAATACTTCGTCAGTTACTGGAGTAGTTGATTTTAAGACTTAAGACTTCAGATTGTCTCAGACTGCTAAGATGTCATGTTTCACTTGCTCAGCAGTTTAGCTTCAAAACAGCTGGTAACAGTGAATGCCGCTTATGACAAACTTGGTTTGTCTAGTGTCAAGAGACTTCCATTTTTTGTTATAACAAAAATACACAAGTGCAGATGTTGATTCCCCTGGTTTTCCTATGTCTAATATTTGGACAGATTAATTCAAGTTCATCTGTCTTGCATTGGAAAAGGTGAGAAGATCTGATGCGCTTCAGGATTTGGGGTTTAAATCTCTGTTGTCACTAGACCTCTTTTCATCTTCTCCACTTCTAACTTGTTAGAAAGCACTTTTGGAGACCTTGTGTTTAAAGACTTGGTAAATAAATGGGGAGGGGAGTAAAGAATGCAAGTCAAAGTACCTTTATTTACTTCAGGAGCTCTTACCCGCAAAAATAACTATTGAAAATCACCTTCTCTGAAAACATGTTGACTATGCTCTGAGAATCTGAATGATAAAATGCTGAAGAAACTAGGTATATGAGAAGCTTTCTCTTTTGCTGATGAAGTTCATGCATGGAAGATTGGCAAAGCCGAGCTCAAACATTTTCAAATCATGAACTACTCAGAACTACCTGCAGACTACTTAAAGCATCCCGAAGTTGACAATCTCTTTGGACGCATCACTGTGGCTGTTTAGATCTGATGGGTTTTCTTCAGTTAGGTATAAAATAAGACTTCTGGCTGACTTGGAACTGTAATTCTGGGCCTTCAAGCTACCATATCCAAGCTTTGTGTATAAAACTATAACTGCAGGTTAATGCTCTCTGCTCATCACTATGAATTATGAAATACATAGGTTGATGTGAAGTTAATGGTAAAAGGTAAAATGCAACTGTAAGGTGGCTTTGGAAACACAAGAACTGGGTTTGCATTTTAGGTTGCACCTTCTAGGAGTCTTTTTAATATTATGCAAGCCCCTAGAGAGTAGCAGTAAAGATGGTGGGACTGTCATGTTAGCATTTGATTCACGGTGTCTGGTAGGTTTAATACAAGAATTGTGAACTTAGCTGATCACTCTGCTTGTAATACTAGAGGCTGTAGGCAAGTAATTACTGTTTTTCCTGTAAAAAGTTTTAATCAAGAATAATAGGAAGTTGATCTTAAGACATGTTTCAGCAAGACCAATGGAGGAACAAAAAAACACACATGCACAAAAAAATAAATAAAAATAAAAACCTTTAATAGTTTGCTTACAAACATTTTTACTTGGAAAGAGCATTTACAATGTCCTTTCCCTGGCAACTGTGGAATATTTTTGTTTTTTGGGGGTGGCAGGAAGGAAGAGGGAAACACCTGGAATTTGTTTGTTGGACAAATTGAAAATCAGCCTGTGGGTATGTAGTTCTTTGATTTTATTTGATTTTTTTGGAAGACGATAGTTTTGGGAGCTACTTGTTGAGAACTTAATAAATATTTAGAAGCTCTAGGACCAAGTGATATTAGTAGCCTCACAGTTGGCGTTAGCAGAATTCCCTAGGATGTAATTTAACACTGCATGAAAATAAAGTTTTTTAGGTCTCTTACCAAGGAATACTGAGATATTTATCTCAATACAGGATGTTTATCTTGAATTTGAGAGGTTCCGAAACATGTATTTAAAACCTTCTATTTCTTCTGACCTTTTACTTGATGCAATTTATCAAAAGTCCTTTGTCATCAAGAAATTGCAGCTCCAAATGGAAATGCTGGAAAGTTGAACTTCCGTCTTTGAGAACAGAATTGGAGAATGTTTGAAAAATATTCTGCCTCTGCCTTAATTTGTTCAGTCATTGAAGCAGCAATAAAGCCAGAAGGGTGATGAAACAATACTCATAAAACTGTAAGCGCTATGCAGGCAACACCCAGTTATAGCACTTTTAAAGCAAGTGCAAATAGTACTGTCATCTTCCTCAGAAGTCTGCTGAGATGCACGTTTGGATAAACAGTGCTTGAATAAGAGCTGAAACATGATCTTCAGGGAAATAAAAATGCTTTGGAGATCTTGGTGGCTTTAGTGTTTTGCTGTGCTGAGACTCTTTGCTGTCTTGTAGTGTAATCTTTAGTCAGGTTTCTTCTTGAGCTTTTCAGTATGGATGGATATCCAAACAGCACCACGCTGAGGTGCATCTTTAAGGTTTTGAGGTTGCAGAAGTGTAGAGGTGATCTAGACAGGCAGCAGTTTCTCTGACTGGTTAGCTGCCTGTTCTGCTAAGGGAAAACTGCCACAGGACCAGCACCAGCTTCTCATTATAGCACAGGTCAAAGTCTATTCTGATACTCAAAATCTTGTAACGCATGGGGTTTTGCTTACTGAAAGATTGCCACTCCCTGTCAATATTTATACAATGCTATGTCATGGGGACAGTCCTTAAAATCTCTTTGTTGTAGGCTCTAATTTCAATCCAACTGTTGGCTTCTGTATTTCAGCTTTCCCTCTTCAATTTCTTCAATGTGTTCATATTTCTTCAGCCTATGTAAAAGAAACAGAAAAATGTGAATGTTTTCTTGTGTTTTTTTTTTTTTTTTTTTTTTTTTTAGTTGTGTGGTTCAAGATGGTGCAAAGACACAATTCCTGGAAACTGCTCTGTAGAAAACACTAGACAAACTAAGGCTTTATTTTGGATTGTGGTTTGGAACTACCTAAATGCCCGTCTAGGTTGTGTATATCTGGTCTACGGAACTTTTAATTGACCAAGAAATACAAGTGGGACAGGTACTTGCTTTTCCTACAGATCTTCACGAATCATAATATTCTCTTCAGAACCAAGTAATAAGGAAATTATTGAATTCTAATACTCGGGCAAATGTTGATGAGTAATCTTGTCCTCTTTCCCTCTTAAAAGCTGTGTAGTATCCAGTTATTGCTGTGTAGTGTTCAAATAAGTTAAATGCCAAGATATGAATATATTCAGAGAAAACTGCTATTTTCTGATAAAGTCTAGTGAAGTTAGATATCCCCACATAAACTGCATTAATAAAAAAATGCTGTTTTCCCATGTAGTCACCAACTGCTACTGTTTCTCTAGAAGTTGGGTTTCTTCTTTAGCAAATAATGGCAAAAGAAAGCATTGACTACACAAAACAAAAGTCCCTCACGTCTGGTTTGCACTTTCTAAAGAAGGGAAGGTCAGAAGCTTCTCTTACCATCTTGACACTTAAGGCAGGAAATACTCACTGGTTTTAGTGTTAGGGGAAGATACATTTTTCAGAAGATGACTAGTAGGATTTGTGTAATAGCTATGGTAGTTACTTCAGATAGGAAAGTGTGAGGGAAGAATGGATGGTCAGGGCCAATTTTGTGTTGGTCACTGATGGATGATACTGAGTTTGTGTTTAAAGAAAATGGAGCTCTTGAGGTGAAAATTGATTTCTTTCATGTCCGTATTCTATTTAGGAACTTCAGAAGAAAAAAATAACTACCGTTTCCTTTTTTTCCAAATCAGTTAATTTGGAAAATGATTTTGAAGTCTGTCTTTTCCATGTGTGATACCTTGTGCACAGAGGAAGTAGTAGTGTTTCACTGAGTACCAATGCACCTGATTGCACAGAAGGGCTGAGATTGGAAGGGACTTCTGGAGGTCATCTTGTCCCTTCCCTTCTCACTCAGGGCCAGCTTGGGCCACTTGCCCATGGCTGCAACCAAATGGCTTCAAACTCTCTCCAGGGATGGAGACTCCATAACCTCTCTGGGCAACCTGCATTTTGCTGTTTGTCAGCAATGTATTTACTTGGTTGATGCTCCATAGGGGAGAACGAAATTCACTGAAACTAAACAGAAAAGTCATGGGTACTCATTTTGCATTTATTTGAATGGATGCATAATTTTCTAAGTGGTTTAGCCTTGCTAATGTGGTCAGTAAATCTCTTTGGAGCCTGAATCTTTTTCTTCTGAAAGGTATCTCCCAAAAAAGACTAGAAGAACCTTCCTGAATGGAAGCAACTGTAGAATTTGAGATTTTGTGCATAAGGGTGATCACCTGAGGGGGAAGCTACTGTAAATTTGTAAGCTCATTAAATGTAACTTGTGACTGGAGTTGAAACAGCTCAGATGTAGTTTGTTGTTTTTTTTTTCCTGTTGGAGAGAAAAAGGGTAAAAAAAAAAAAAAAGTTGCCTTCCTCTGATGTCAGATTTACGCTCCAGTGGTGCCACCTCAGTTGTTCATGATTCTGACCTATTGCACTTTCTATATCTGAGTGTATTCATCACACAACTTCTGACAAGCAGTGAGGGAGGTTATGTAGGGCTTTCCCCTTCTTGGCAGGGGAATGTGAAGGGCTTTGATACTGATGGGGCAGGAATTCTCCATCCCTGGGGGATAGGTAGAAGGCAAGAGAGGCTGATTGTGGTAGAAGCTGAGGTGCGAGGTATCAGTGCAACAAGCACCATCTTCCCTCAGTATGCCGAGTCCAGCATGCTAAACTTCACTCCTGATATCTGGAGCACGTTTGACTACATGTCTGGAGTGACGTGTCTGACTACATGTCTGGAGTTCTTGGAAGGACTTGTGGAGGGAGGAAACCTTTCCAACGAGGAGATGGTAGAGTAGAAGTTGATGTAGATCACCCAGGGAAGAGAGGGTCTATAGGTAGGAGAAAGAGTTCATGCTGGTTACAATTGCTCCATGCCTTTTATCACAGATGTCAGGTTGCACAGAACAACGCAAGGTAGAATGTAAAGCTGTTGTTGAAAACAGAAGTAATACTGGTGCCTTGCAACTGTGTCTTGGTTTTATATTCAACATCTTTGCTGAAAGGGACAGTGGGATTGAGTGCCCCCTCAGCAAGTTTACTGATGACACCAAGCTGTGTGGTGCAGTTGACACGCTGGAGAGCTGGGATGCCACCCAGAGGGAGCTGGGCAGGCTGGAGCGGTGAGCCTGTGCGAACCTCATGAGGTTCAACAAGGCCAAGTGCAAGGTTCTGCACCTGGGCCGGGGCAATCCCAGCACCAATACAGGCTGGGTGGATAATGGATTGAGAGCAGCCCTGAGGAGAAGGACCTGGGGGTGGTTGATGCACCTGGGCTTCAAGCAAAGTGCTGTGTGAGCAAGCATATCCTGGGCTGCATCAAAAGAAGCTTGGCCAGCAGGTGGAGGTGGGAGGTGTCCCTGCCTGTGGCAGGGGAGGTGGAACTAGATGAGCTTTAAGGTCCCATCCAATCCAAAGCATTCTGTGATACTAGGTACTGCTGTTGGTGTTAGAAGTACATGAAATTTCCTCATGAGCCCATCTTTGTTATAAAATCTTACTATACCAATATTTTATTATACCAGTCTCTTCTTAAAAAGTTGGAATTGTAGGCACACAAGGGATGCTTTCAGTCTTAAGCTGAAAGAATTTATTTTCCCCTTGCGAAGAGAAAAAGGTGGTTCTGACATTTCGATCTACCTAGCAGTTACTTTGTTCTAATACGTCTTTGGGCTGGTACCCTCCTTAAACTCCAGTTACTACTAATTCATCTGCCAGCAGACTGGTGATACGATTTGGTCTGGCCCAGTGAGATTGTTCAAACAGTTCTGAATAACCTAGTGTAAAGGGTGTAACTTGCCACTGCCTACTATCTATTCTCTTGTATGTGTACAAGGCTGAAAATGGTGCCAGCCAAGTGATAGACTTGTTAGGGTTTGAAGCTTTTGCTTTGCTGGCAACAATTATCACAGCTTTTGAAACAGGAGCTATTGTTGCTAACACTAGCAGAGTAAAGACAGCAATGGAAATGACAAAATGCCCATCAGGGGCTATGGAGTGAAAATTGAACTGTTGATGCAAAGTGTCTGTGTGGTTTTGTTCTTTTTACTTCTCCCTATCAAAGTACACCGAATTTGGAGTTGGAGATGTCACTAAGAAGCAAGGCTTCCTCTGTAGAGCACAGATGAGCACACATCCTGGAAGAGCTTTTGTCTTTGACAAAAATGCTCTTGCCTGTTTTAAGCCTTGCTCAGGCCCAACAAACTTCATATAGTTTCTGGACATAGCATGGCTCTAAAGTGTTTGGAGATGGTTTTGGCTTTTAAAATCCAAAGCAGCTGTTGGAGGGATCTTCAGGTCTGGTCACACCATGATTCCAGGAAAGCTGTGAAGACTCCCACCATATTCAGGAGAATTTGAGGGTATTTATTTAAAGAATAGAATTGTAACACGCAGCAGCTCTTGTACCAAGAAACTTGCACGCTCAGAGGTCTTTGGTTCCACTTGCTGCCTAGGCTTGGAATGTGGAAAGGACTGAAAGGCTGTTTTGTTCTTGATTCTTGATGAACGTAAGGTCACAGGAGTCTTTGCAGTTGTCCCTTATTGTTTTTCTGTCCTAAAATGTCTCCAGGCTCTCAAAACAAAGCTTTTATCTATCTTAATATGATTCATACATAAGACTTCTTCATCAGTAGTTTGGACTTGGGATGTAATCAAAGATACAGTTTAGAAGAAAAATGGGAGACTGTTACTACGTTACTGGAGCTGCACTGCTTCAGTTATGGGACTGCCACCGTAATGGACTTGTGTAAGCTTCTGCCTTCTGATACAGTGCGACTGGATTAGGTTAGGGTCAGGGAAGACTCTGAATGGCTTTGTTGTTTCTGACTTTACTTTTTTTTTTTTTTTCATGACAACCTCCTCTTTAAGTGCATGGCAAAGAGGAGTTAGATCTGATTACTTTTGTTTCTAATAGATCACAGTTCTTGGTAAGTTCACAGGAAAGAAGAGTCAGAGAAACATGAATTCCAGGAAAAAAAGGGAATTTTTTTGATATACCCTTTTCACTTCAGTTTGAACTCATACAAATGATCAGGAATAAATGAAAAGATTTAATTAAACTTTATATTTGCAGGTCCCCAAGTTTTTTCCCAAAGTTTCCTATGCCATGGGAACAGAATTTTATTGTTTTAATTTTAAAATTGACTAGAATAGGCAGCTAAAGACTTGCCTTCAAATTGGGCTGTCTTGCAAGAGGTTGGTTAGTTGTATGAAACGGAAAGTATAAGATGTCATACCTTGCTGATGTTGAATTACTCAGTAACACTTGCCTGCCAGTTGTGTTGCGTTACTCACATTTTGTGGGAGAAAATAACAGTATCCAAGAGGAGTGTGTGTGTTCCAAGCAAGCAGGTGGAATGGTAAGCTTTCTTCGGCAGGAGGAGTTACCAGTGTTTATGTTTAATTTAAAAATACATCTCGTGAAGTGATGGGTTAGAAAAAGTGTGTGTGGGAGGGTATGAAATACCACTGGCAGTTTTTGAGAATTACTTTCAGAAGTTCTCTGTCTTCACAGTACATTTAACTGTTTTCCCAGGGGAGTTGCAATCAACTGTTTTCATAACCATGGAGAAAGACAACCTTTAAAGACAAACAAACAAAAACCTTGCAACTTTGTCTAACCTTAATTTTGAGCTTTAGCTCAACCTCCTGTAGATCAATCTTACTTTCCATGAAATGCATCGTGATAAACAAATGTTTTTCAGGTATAATGAAAAACAGCTTTTCCATCTTGGAGCTACAGAAATGAGCTATTTTATTAGTAAGCCTCCCTTCTTCCTCTAGAAGAATGTGTAGGAAGCGTTAGCCAAAAGAGCTTCTGCTTATGTCGGGCAAGACACCCGCATCTTCAGCTCTGCAAAGTACTGCTGCTAGAATTCCAGGGCACTTTAATACTGGAGGAGGATGTCTGTTATCAAGATCTCATTCTTCATTGTTTGACTCAGTTAATTGCAGTTTCACTTCTGCAGAAGAAGCAATATTCTTCTGATAGGAAGAGGAGGCAAGAATAGCTGGGTAGGTGAGAAAGGAAGTAATTTTGTCAATAATGCCAATCCTGTCTATCCTTAGGGCCTTAAGTTAACATAGTTCTTAAACACTCATGGTGGATATATTTGCACACCATAAATCACATCATTCTTACTAATTTGGGAAATAAATGCTTATTCAGTTGACCTTGAGATTGTGCAACGTTGATCATTCCACTTAAATACTCTTACTTTTCTGAATACCAATCAAATATCAAACCTGAAGCTGAAATGCAAGTTGGTGTGCAATATTTTTCTTCTTTCTCCTACTTAGTAAATGAAGTATCAACCCATAGAGAGCATCAGTGTAATATCAAACTCTGATGCTGCCTTCGTGCTTGTGTTTTGTGTTCTGTACTTAGTTTTATTTGGATTTCATGAGCGGGGGGGTGGTAGGGGATGAAAACAGCAAAAACAAACAAACAAAAAAACCCTTTGTTAGAAGGAAGCCTTGTCTGTAAGATACAGATATGATCACAAGTTTTGGAAAACAGAAATTAGGAAGATTATAATTAAAGATGACTTTGGGACTTGAGTCATTTGGTTGGCCTGTGGTAACCTAAGTTAGGGTTGTCCAATTTCCTTAAGCTTTCTGTGAAACTGCATTTCATTTCTCAATCCAGCTCCTAAAATAAGGAGGTACTGTTCTTTTCCCAGCTGTAGGCTTGATGGCGTGGAGGCAAGCTACTCGTTGCACTCTTTTAAGAGACCATGGTACCACCAATGTCATTTCCCTGTATAGCTGAAAACAGACATCAAGCTTCTAGTACCCATGTGGCAAATATTAAGGACAAAAAAACCCCTGAGGACTTTTTAACCAGATCGAAAGGAAGATGTGAATCTGTTTATAACATACCAACAAAGAAGCAGTGTTAAACTGTAGGATTTTTATAGCAGAGTTTTAACTAACTCTAAGCTGTTGCTTCCCGATTCTCAAGCAGAGTTAGCATTGTATTTTCTTTAGTTATCAGTGATAAATAAAAGAAACAAACTTATTTGTATGTAGCTATGGCTTCCAGATACTGCTTTTAAGTCAACTAGTTTCTTCTTGTATTTGTGCGTATTAGTACATGAGCCTAAAAACTTCTTTGCTTCAGTATAATAGAAATAAATGTTTACGATGCCGTATGGTTTTAGTAGGATGGGAACTTTAATGTTCATAATGTGGCTGACAAAAGTCTTAAAACTTTGAATAGATTACACTAGGGATTTATTGTATTCAGGAGTGGAAGGGGGTGAGAATTGGAGGCAAATCAAGCAAGAGCTTCATGAAACTCGATGCTTTCTATGGAGAAAGTTCAGCACCATTTGACTGAGCTGTCTGTTGTATGTGTATGTCAAGGTGTAAATACTAAGATGTATGCATCTTAACTGCAATTAAGCATTGGATACTGTGGTTTTTAAGTTTAGGTGATAATGCTCGGTAGTATACTAGGAGGCTGTTCCTGTTTGCCATGGTTTCCAGTAGTGTAATTACTGGAGGGAAGGGGGAAAGATCACTGAAATGCTTCATTGACCTGAATAGTTTTTGGGTGTTGCAATAAATACAGTTCATTAGTTCTCTGAAAAGCTACTTCTTAGCCTTATGTTTTGAGTATGTAGTGTTTTTCCTGCCATAATGAGGTCACATACGTGCAATTATTGCTTGACTTTTGCTTTCCTACTTAGTCTTTTTCAGAGGTTTCAAGGACAGCCTTTCTGTGGAAAGCTTCGTTTGAGATCTTTAAATAAATGCAAGTTGGCTAGAAAAAAAAAAATTGTTTGGAACATTCATAGTACTTTATATATTCGTGATTGAAAATAATAGTAAGTTCTGACGTAAAGGCTATGTGTTTTCTTTTAAATAAAAAAAAAAATCCCGCAGATTCAATTGATCTGCTTTAACCTTCAGGATAATGCCTAGGAATTTTATTTCAATTTAAATGCTGTGAAATTCCAGTTTCCTACTTAAGATTTTTTTAGGAGGAATTACATTGAGAATATTTCTATATATTTTTGATATGATCCACAAAATAGCAAACGTGATGCAGATAGTACCTTGTGCCAATATATATTTGAATTAGGGTTAATTGTGGTGGGCCATCAAATATATTATTTAAAGAATATCTTGAGCTTTAGTAAACATGTGTAGAGTTTCTTGTCTTGGTTTTCCATTTCTTTTTCTAGCTTTGGTTACAAAGCCTCAGTGAAGTTCTTGAATGTCAGTGCAACAGTCTGTTTTTGGCAGTGCAAGTTAGCCTGGTTAGTGTATGCATGTGGTTAGTGTGTGCATGTATGTATGAATTGTTACCCCGTTTTCCCAGGCAACATCATGCAGAATATGATATCCATGCTGACCAGTATAGTGTTCATAACATTTGTCTTGTAACATCAGGTCTGGTTGGGGAAAAAAAAAATGAAGAAAGCCTTTAAATCTAATGGCATGAAGAGATGAAGGAACTCAGCCACAGGATGAATACACAACAATTCTAGTTTCTAAATGGACAAAAAAAAATAACTGCTGCAACTGTTAGGATGAAAAATACTTAGGAAAAATATTTATTAGCACCTGACTGACAATTGCAAATTGCAGTTGTCTGAATTAATAAAATGCAGTAGAAAGCTCCTGGACAGTTATCTTTTTTTGATCACATTTAATATTTTTCAAGTGAAGAGGAAGACTGTCTGGAAGCAGGAATAAAATGTTCCTAAGATTTAAACCAGCAAGTTCAAATCTTCCATTTGGGTTGGGAAAAGTTCTCTACTAAGCTATAGAAATTTCCAAAATGATCAGGAGCTAGTCTTACACACTTGGTAGGTTTTGACTCATTTTTGGCTTTCTTCCGTCTGATAGCTGACTACAGGTGAGAAGTTGCATAATTAGTATGTAACTCTCCAAATTAAGAATTGGCATAGAGCAAAGTTTTCAGTAAATAGGGTATAATCCTCTTTTCATGAGTATGGTTGTAATACAGATAATTAGAAACACGACTTCATGTACACGTATCAATCTGCTTTCAGAAGATAACTGAAATTGTTGTTGGAATCTGGTGTCTTTCTGATAGAGCCCTAAGAACTGGAAAACAAATAAAAAAACTAACGGGGGGGAGGGGAAGCCCAGACTCTAACTTCAAATATAATTTTCCTCAACAGAATTTTATGCAGTAATAAACATTATAGGTGGTAGAGATTGATTTTAGAATTTTGTTTTTACAATCGCAGAGGTGCTACAGATTTAGAGCTACAATCCCCAGGTAGGTACCCACCAAGAGGGAGGCCAAGACAGTCTTGCTGCAACGGCTTCTTGAGTCTCGTTTGTAAGCCAGTGCCTAGTACAATGACTGCCCTCCTGCTTCGCTCAGTGGCTATAGTATTTAGATACATGCTTTTTAAAGTTTACCTTCGTTTTCTATATGTTTATTTTTCGGGGGCAGTATCATGATTAGCAGAAAAAGGTACTAGATAAAAGAAAAATGAATCAGAAAAACTAATTGGGAAGAGCAATTCAAATGCCAGCTCGTGCTTTAGGTCTTGTCACAGTCGCAGTTATGAAGGGTGTTGGTGTCCTCCGTTCTCTTCTGAAGAAAGCAACTGCTCCTACGCTTGCTATGCCAGATAGGCAGTTTCAAGCACATTACTGTGGTGTGTGGCAGGGAAGAGAGGCTAAATCAAGGTATGTTTTAGTCAGCCTTTTGCTATCAGCTTTGCATTTGTATTTTGACCAGGTCAGACCACAGTGTGCTGGTAGTTGCTTCTTGACAGAACTGAAGATTTAAGCCTTGCTTATCTTTTAAGACGCTTACAGGTGTTCATTTTCCTTCCTATAGAAAGATTTTTTCCTATAGAAATTTATTCTGAGGCTGGTATAAGAAATGCAAGCTACAGTGTCTTGTGGCTTTGCTGTTCTTGTTGGTGTCTTTAGCATTTCGGCAATTAAAATCATATTTTTGACATGCTCACAATATTGAATGGTGTCTGGAACCAGAGTTAGTCAGATTGTGGGATCTTCAGAAGATTGTTTTCAGCTGTAAGATTAACATTTATGGAGAAACGGCATGTGAGAATTTGAAACTGTTCCACTCATCTCTTTTTCTAAACTTTCTTCCTCTTGTCTTCGGACAGCCATAAACTCTTCTTTTCGTTTCCAGAAGAACGTACCTATTTCTGGATGGGTTTGGTTAGAATCTTGATGTTGATCTCCTGGTCTTCTCTTATTTCCTTACAGCAATATGTCCAAATGAAGTATAGTTGTATCTTGGTGAAATAATAATCTTTTCACCTTGCATTCTTATTTAAGATTCACTTAAAAGCCAAATTTTATAAACTGGACTAAGAATGATCTTTTTGGGTGTAACTGGAGTAGGAGGTTTTTCAATGAGGTAAGATTCTCATTATAAGAGTTTGGGTTTGTACTGTTGTAGTTTGATAGGCAGAGAGAAAAAAATCATTAAAAAAAGGATCAGTTGACATGCTTGCTTATGTTAAATCCAAATTGGAAGGAAGCTCTAGACATTTGAATGCGATATGATCTTAAAAGCTGATCCACACTGATTCAAAAAAGAGAATCTGATTTTATTTGCTTCAAGTCCTGTTGGTATGTGGTACCTTGATTCTTTATATGGCACTATCAGATGAAATGTAGCATTACTTGTCTTCTTTATAAATTATTTTAAGCCTAGAGCTCTGCATCATGAACTACTTGAACTTTTTCAACTGCAAAGGACTGTTTTATTCTCACTTCCTCAGTTTTAGGTCCTTCTTATTTCTCATGCTGAGCAAACAATGAAAAAAAAAAAAGTGAATCAAAATGAAAGCGATAGGTCAGGGTTTTTTTTTTGGTTGTCTTTCAGGGTTAACTGGGATGTGTCTCTGCATTTATACAGAATGCATCCACACACATTTCCTGCTGTTAGGCTTCTCCTAAAGCTGAGTGGCTTTTTTGCTCGTCTAAACTAAATCGTGTACCGGTAATTCAGAATCTAGTGAACTTGAAATGACAGAGTTAATTTCCATGCCAGTACATTTTGTTTGAGCACCACAAAAGACTTAACTGTTTTCTTAATTTCCTCTTAAGTCTATGGATTCTGAGGCAAGGTAAGTATGTTCAATGATAAAATGGCTGTGGCTGGTGACAAGCATCTGTTTCCAAAATGACCGACTGTGTACATGTATATACTCCATATAGTTCTTCAGAAATTGACTTTGTGGTCCAGCAGGGACTTCTGGCAAACGAAGTGCAGGAAGCCTGAAGGAAAGTGTAAATCTGAATTGTTGAGGTAATGCTACTCCTTGTTAACTATGTTCTGGGATATCACTTGTTGATATTTTCTAGTGTTTAGAATTTGGGAACCTGCTTTGCCAGGTGTTTTACAAGAGTGCACAGAGTTTACATGGATTGGAAATGACAGACATTACTGGACATGGCTTTTGAACCGCTTTTACACAGTAGTTACCTACAATGCGCCCTTTCATGTAGATTGCCAAGAAAATAATACGTTTTTCATTATCTTTTGAATTGGGTGCTGGAAAAAAAACACTTTCATAAGATGCTTTCTTTTCTAGGAAAGTAATGATTTAGTAGTTTGACACGAGTCAAATGTAGCCTTTCATTAGCTTGTATTTCGTTATTTAGAAAACATGCCTTCATCACTTTTGCTCTGTGCTTATTGAGAAAGTAAATGACAAATACTCAAAGCAGTCTGTGGTATGGAGGAACAGAAAATGTAACAAATGTTCGTGAGCTGTGATTTATTTCATGACAGGCTTATATGGTGCGACAGAAGTATTGCTTGCCCTCATCTCCTGTAGAGATTAACATAATCAGCCCAAGCTCAGCCGTGCTCCCTTGTAAGGACAGGCAGGAGAGACTTTGACAGGATTCCATGGTAGTGGCAGTGCTCCAGGCAGCCCTGGCTCTCTTTCTGCTTGGGCTAAGATATGTTTTCTACCCTTTTCTAAATCTGAAAGGAAATCATGCCTTTGGAGGACATGTATCAATTTTCTGCATCGTCTTGGGGGGAAATGTTTTTCCCAAGTTTTGAAGTGCTCTCTGTGGGGAGAACAATACTGGGGAGGCGTTGATGTACTCTACTCTTTAATACCAGTGCCGCTGCAGAAACATGTTGGAATAACTTTTTTCCATCTGTTTCTTTGCTGTTGTAGGGACAAAATGCTGTACGTAAACTTGGGGTAAATACCCAGTGTAGTACAAGTTGGATACAGCTGTTTTACAATGTTTTGCTGTCTGTCTCATGGTTGAGCAGCTGTATTGGAAATGTCTCTCGTGCTTGAGCGACTGTACTGGAAATTTTGGGACATGCCTTCATGGTATATGACGCCATTGGCTTTAGCTTCCTTACGCATGAGTCTCAAGGCTTGAAAAAAATGTAGAAAAACTTATTTGTACAATAAGTACAAACAACAAACTTGCAAGCCTAATATATCATCTTAGGGATTTAGTTTCTAATTTAGAAGAAAGTGTTGGGTACTACCAGTGAATTCCTAATAGTTCCCCTCTTCTGGTAGTCTTGAAAAACTGTACTTGAAAATCTCAGGTAAACTGACTTGTAATCTTGCTATGTTACATGTAATAAAACTCCTCCTGGTCATCTTGTGGGGAAACTCAAAATGGCAAAAGCCACCCTAAGCTTTGGTGGACAGCTTTGGTTCTGTTCTGTAATTAATTGCAGTACTTGAATGCAGAACCATGTTTTCATGTAGCTTTTTAATTTTGGAGTTGCTCTTCTTTTTTTATTTGCTGTCTCAAGTACTCAGGATTTTAGTAATGATTGTGCTATGGTGTCAGACAGGGTAAAAAGCTTTTAGAAGAAATTGGCCTTAAATACTGGTGAGGTTCTACTTAAAAAAAAAATGCCGGGATTTGGGGGTTTGCTAGTGAATGCAGAGAACTCTACACTTGAATGCTGTTACTGTTAGTGACTTGAAAATACATTTAGACATCCAGTGCATTTCAAAGTTGTTACTAGAGGCACCGTCTGTCCGTGATGCCACTTTTTTCTTCATGTGGGTTTTAAAAAAGCAAGTCTTTGTTTTTAATTGCTTAATGGTAATGGGTAAGATGTATGTCCGTTTTATACATTTAATGTATTGCATTCTTGAATCAAGAAACAATTTGTTATCAGAAGTGCTTTGTTCAGTATTAGTGGTGCAAATCCCTGGAAAAATGTGAAAAACTTGCTGTTTTGTTGCTGTTAGTAACAAAATCCTGTCAGTTCTGAAGAATCTTAGTACTTGGCAGTAGAAGTAACTTGTTGCTATCTAAAATCATTCTCACGGAATTTTTATTACCTTTTTTGAAAAAAAAAAACACAACACTTTAAAATCATTCTTGTGGCTATAGTCATCATGGAAAAATAGTGAATAGAGACAGTTCTTCTGTATGCATAAATCTTTCATCTTCCTGAAACTGAAGTTTTTCTTTTAATTGATATGCAAAAAAGAAGCCTATGGGCTTTACAAGTGTTTGCATTATAAAACTGCATAATGATGCACGAATTCTTAAGTAGTCCTAGATTCTTGTTTAGTTGCATATTTCGAATATCTGTTTGACGTGTGATTGCTTGTGGTGGAATGCTTACTGCAGAAACGGATCTAGAGCTCTCTGACGGGAGATTGCACAATTGGAGAAGCTTCTCCAAGTTGATATTCTTCTAGAATTGTGTATAGATTTCAATTTTTTTTTTCCTAGACTATGGGTTGCTTGTGACAACAAAGGAAGCAATATATTTTTACAAATTACTAGTTTAGTTTCTACAAAATGTTTTTAGTATAATTCTTTTGTTACCTTCTGTTTTTTGCAATTCTGTCATGGCTACATCTCACCTCTAATTGAAAGACTGTTTTGACTTACTCTGGAGTTTTAGGGAAGAATCTCCCTTTTGGTCAGAGGGTAGTTGAGATTTTGTCTAGAGTTTTCAGATTTATCAAAAAATTATGATATCTTTCTTGGAAAGTTATTTCATTAATTGGTTGCCCTATGCTTTTAATAAAAAAAGTACTCAGTCAAAACTGTCTAAACCCTATATCTCTAGTCACTGTTCTTTTTTGTTAGATTTTTGTAGTCTAGATGGTATTTTTAGTAATAGAGATTTTTTTTCTTAGCTACAGCATGTTACAGAGTATTTTCTGAAGCATGTTTGTTGTACAGGTTTAATCTCCAGAGATGGAGTTGTCAAGGCTAAAGATGGAATTGGCCTTTTTATCATTTTATACATCTTAGTTGATGCAGTTTTATTTGCAGCAAGTATAATCCAGGTCAGACGACAACAGGTCAACATGGCTGATGACGGATTGTTGCTTTGGAGAAAAACTAGTTACCTTTTAATTGAGGTATCACACTGCAAACTTTCCTAGTTATGATTTTTTTAAAAGCAGAAAGAACATTTTTCAGACAAGCGCATAATGGGGCAGCTAGAGGCAGCAATTTAAATTGTTGGTGGGAGGACTTCCTCTACTCTTACCATACTGTGTTGAGATGAAATATCTGAAGGTGGTTTTGCATACTAAATATCTCTTACATTTGTTTTATTTCTTCTTATGGACACTAATATTCTGAGAGTCATGTGGACAACATGGTGGGAAAATACCGAGAATCCATCTAGCCTTCCAGCTAGTTATACAGCTGTTACTTTCTATGTGTAAGGTAACTTAGTGATGGCAGAAGAGACCACACTTGGTGTAGAAGCTTTGTAGTTTGCAGAAGAGCATATTGAAGCATATTGCAGAGCATATCAACCCATGCAAGTGAACCTTTCTTTTATAAGGAAAATAAACTACAAATATCAAGAGATGTCTCATTGCAAAATGAAATAACATAACTTGACTTAAAGAGCAATCAGATTTTACTTCTGTTGCCCCTTTCCCTGGACTGCTTCCAAACATCTATTGTACCTATTCCTGCATAAATTTTACTGAAATTTATTGATGATTTTTGGCATATATATTCATTTTCACTAAAGATGTTGCTTTCTCATCTTAGAGCAGTTCATAAAGATGTAATGTTAAATGGAATTAAATATAATGCTCAATTCAAATTGTAAAATACCAATGTACTAAACTTAAGCTTGGTTTTAAAGACTATTAACCACAGTATGGTTTCCTAGTGCAGTGAAATGAGTGTTGTAATAGCGTTATAGGTTTTAGCTGGAGGGGGCAACGTCCTTATGCCTGAAATGTATCTTGAGATAATATAAATGTTCCATAATTATAGGTATCAAATAGTGGTCAGAATTGGTGTGACTGAGAACAGAACTAGGGATTCAAGATCTGTGTCCAGTCAATGGACGAGGGGCTCTGACTGGAGAAACTGCCACTTGTTTAAAAGAGCATTACAGCTATGCTGACCTCTCTGTAGACTTGTACCTATGGTTTTCTTCAGTAATGATAAGGGTGTTAACAAGACTGAGATGTCCGTGGCCTCTGATGTTAGCAAGTGTGTATTTTTATATATTTTTTATATTATATAATTTCTATTTATCTACATGTATATAATATATTATTATAAGTATTCTATATTTATCTAATATATTTTTCATACATTTCTGAGTGTACAGACTCATGTAGTAAGTGTATACCATGGAAACTTGTCAGCAAAAATATTGGAATAGTTGACGTTTGAGCAGAATGTAAGTACATGGACTTGTATATAACTACACAGAGTTGTGATATGGGTGAAGTTTGCAACTGCATGTGGAAAAACTTTAAAAGGCTGAAATGAAAATAACCCTTACTGCTTTCAATACCTTTGACCTGAGGTTTCAAGATCGTATTACTGAGATGAAGTCTTTACTGAGATTTTAAGTCTTAGCTCTTCACTGAGTTTAATTTTTTTTTTATGTGTAGGCTGTCTTTAACTTCGGTTTGTGAAGGCGCTCTGTGAGTATTGCAAGACACGAAGAAGTAATGAGCTCTGCGGTATTGTAGCTGGCAGCAGCAGAGTGCGATGTATCAAGTGCCTTGTACTCAGGCTCCTGTCAGTTTGTATACTTTGCCTACCCTAACAATGTAATGAAAATTCTTCAGTGAAGTGTTTTAATTCTGTGTACATTCACTTGTCTGCTTTTAAGATGAAGCACTATATTACAGTTTTGTGTTCTCTGGGCAGCAAAATAAATGAACGTGGTTAACTTACAACTATACAATCTTTTGTGTACTTGACTAGGGATAGAGAAATGTAGGCCTGCCATCCTGAAGGTTGGTTCAAACTGTTCTTGTCTGAAATTAGTGGGTTGTATGGCTCTGTTCAGAACTTGTTCTCAGGTAGACGTATACTTGCTCACTTTAAAAAAAAAAAAAAAAAAGGAAAGAAAAAAAAGGGTGGGTGTGAGAGGGAATAATGTTGGACATGAGAAGGAAGTTGTGTGTTTTTTCTTACCATTGAAGTACGGTGTTTCCCAAAACAGTATCAAATAGAGCCCAAAGGTTTTCTGATGAGAGCTGAAGAAACATCAAGCAGGGTGAGCTAAGCTTTGTAATGAGGTCTGTCTGCTTATCACTTGCACTAGTGGTAGGGAGTTAAAGATATTTTTAAGATGATGAATTCCAGAAACTACCTTTATGCAAACCAAAAGCATAGCTGTAGCCTTGAGAAAGAAGGAAGGAAATTTTGGTGCTGGAGAAATGGAATCATTAGGTTGGAAGGGACCTCTTGATTGTATCACGGACATAGTAGAATGAGTCTAGAGGAGGGCCACCAGGATGATCTGAAGGATGGAGCACCTTTCCTACGAAGAATGGATAGAGAGCTGGGGATGATCAGCTTGGAGAAGAGAAAGCTCTGGGGGGCCTTGTAGCGTCCTTCCAGTACTTAAAGGGGACCTACAGGAAAGCTGGGGAGGGACTCTTTGTCAGGGAGTGTAGTGATAGGAGAAAGAGTAATGGCTTAACACTAAAAGAGGGCAGATTAGATTGATCATTAGGAATACTTCACTCAGAGGGTGGTGAGGCACTGGCACAGGCTGCCCAGAGAAGCTGTGGATGCCCCATCCCTGGAGGTGTTCAAAGCCAGGCTGGATGGGGCTTTGGATAACCTGGTCTGGTGGGAGGTGTCCCTGCCCATGGCAGGGGGGCTGGAAATGGGTGATCTCTGAGGTCCCTTCCAACCCAAACCATTCTGTGATCACCTAGTTCAATGCCTCTGCTCAAGCAGGTTCAGCTAGAGCAGACTGCCCAGGATCACGTTCAGATAGAATGAGAATATTTCCATGGAGGGGAGAGACTACATCCTCTCTGGGCATTCTGTTCCAGTATCTGACCACTCACATCTTTTTATTTTTAGAGTTTTATTATATTCATTTATTGTATTGTTTTTTTAATTTGTGCCTGTTGCCTCTTGACTTGTTGGTAGAAAACCCTGAGAAACCTTGTCTTCATTCCCCCCTGTTTCATACACGTGGACAAGATCTGTGAGCCTTCTCTTCTCAGGCTCCCTCAGCCTTAATAATTTTTATGGCCTTTTGCTGGATTTGCTCTCTTACACCAGTGTCCCAGTGCTGGGCCCAGCACTCCAGGTGTAGCCTCGCCAGTCTGAGCAGAGGAGAAGGATCACCTCTCTTGTCTTGCTGGCGTTGCCCTGTGTAATGCAGCCCAGGGTGCTGCTGGCTGCCTTTGCTGTGAGGGCACATTGCTGGCTCGTGACCACTTTGTCCCCTGGTCCCCTGAGGTCCTTGCTGGCAGACCTGCTTTGCAGTTGGTCAGCACCCAGCGTGTGCTGGTGCCAGGGGTTCTTCCTCCCCAGCTGCAGCACTTGGCATTTACATTTGTTGAAGTCCACGAGATTCTTCTTTGCCAGTATTTCCAGCCTTTCCAGGTCCCTCAGTCAACTCAAAGATCTGATCATTCAATTGAAAGAAACTTCCAATATTTTTTTTGATGCAGTTGAGGTACTAATTCTCATGCGAGTTGGAAAGTAGGATATAAAACTTCTTATACTACTTAAATAGGCTATTTCTGTTGATAATTTACCACAGAGATCATGCATGTATGATGGGGCATTGCGATGAGTTGTGATGAACACTTGAAAATAAAGTTCAGTCAGGTTTGTTGATTTAAAGTAGGGGAGGAAGCTTTAGTACTATAGAAATAAACAGGAAAATAGTTACAATACAGGGAACTAAACCAGGGATGGTTAGAGTTGTAGCTCTTAAGACTTACTGTGCTCTCACCAAAAAAGGAAAAGTAGCAAAGACTTGAAGCTTGGAAAACTGCCAGGCAGTCCAAGGAATGCAACTTTTCTATGCTGATAACACCCATTGAGTGTTTCTTGGTTCTTTGAATGATAGATAAATAGTAAAATAAACAGTTGTCTCCCTAGCAGAGTTTCAGATGGATTTAGTACATTTTTCTTTATGATGTGCTTCTACTAGATGATGATATGTCATAATGAAATGTGTATTAAGTAAGAAAAAGAAAAAAAAAAACAACACAAAGTAGAGCCTGTAACTGTATCCTGATAATGTACATCATATATGTTTGACTTTATATCACTTACAGATTCTGAGATAATAAATTTTCCTACATTGGAGTTGCTTCCTAGAGTATATTTTGAAACATCCTAACACTACATTTCACTATAAAATTGCATTTTAATGTTAGTTTTTTACATCTGAATAAAACTGGTATTACATATATTGTAATGAGTTTTGTGGTTAGGAATGTATTTACAGAGTGAGGCGGTCCAATGCAGTCATGGTAGGACTGACAACTTGATGCATTAAAAATCTGGGGATAAGTGCAGATGAAAATGTGGGAAAAATGCCAATTGATGTGGAACTGCCTAAGTGACTGAAACAAACCCACAAATTTTAAAGGAATCTCATGAAAAGAGGTTAGCATAGCAGTCTGTGGAATTTGTTGCTAATAAATTGTGTAATTACGTTACCGATAACTTCCATGTTATTGCATTCTATATGTATAGAAAAACAGCAAGGAAAACTAAGGAAAAGGCTACAGCAGAAATCGTTCTGCTCATCTCTTCATGAAGAAGCTTACAGGAGCTCCCACAGTGGAGTCCTTCCTTACACTGCTCTAGAAAAGGGTTTTATACAAATTCTTACAAAATAGTAAGATTGAGACTGGATGATATTTATCCATCTTTTTTTTACCTGATGGTGTCTCATTAAGGCATGTGGTGTGTTTGTGTCTGTATAATCTTACGTTACTGCTTAAAGCTGCTCTTAAAACACCAGGATAGATGGTAAATGTATAGTATTATTTTTGTTCTTTCCCCGAAGAAAAAAAAACAAGGAGGGGGGGGAGAATGCTGGAGCCCCCAGCCCAGTAGCAGAACAAGTGAGCCCATGTGTGCTATGATGAGCACAATCTAATTCATAGTGTGGAAAGAAGTCATGCTTTGCAAACCTAGTATAGTTCCTGAAGTAATTGCTGAGCCTGAGGAAGACAAAGCTTTTGACGAGGCTCTTCATTTGAGCTTTTTTATCAAAATGAAGTTGCTTTGAGCTCGGGCTGTTTTGTGGGTTGATGGATGAAGTAAGAGTTGTGTGGTGGTTTTACCGTGCTAGGCAGCTGAACACCACAACCGCTCTCTCACTGCCCCTCCTCAGATGAGGAGGGGAAGAAGGAAAGGAAAGAACAACTCATGGGCTGAGATAAGGATCATTTAATTAAAGGAAAAAAATATTAAGGAAAGATTATTATTAATTAAACAATTTAATTAAAGGGAAAAAAGGGAAAGGGGGAAAGGGAATAACAAAACAAAAAAGTAAAGGCTATGTGGAAGTGCAAAGGAAAGAAATTACTCTCCACTTCCCACAGATGAGCGATGCTTGACCACGTCCTTGAAGCAGGGCCTCAACGCACGTAGCCGGTGTTTGGGAGGAGGACAGACGCTCTCGCAACGACAGCCCACCCCTCCCCTCTTCTTCCTTTTTCTACCTTTTATTGCTGAGTGTGACATCGTATGGTGTGGAATATCCCTTTGGTTGGGTTAGGTCAGCTGCCCTGGTGGTGTTTCTTTCTCACTTTTTGGGCCAACCCCCAGGAGGGTCAGAGAGAGTCCTGATGCGGTGCCAGCACTGCTCAGCAGCAGACACAACACTGGTGTGATACCACTGCTGTTCTAGCTACAAGTGCAGAGCGCAGCACTGTATGGGCTGCTGCAGGAAAAGGTAACATCCCAGCCAGACCCAGTGCAAGTTGGTGCTCAGTTTACTCAAAATAGTGATCAGTAATGGAGTCTAATAGGCCTGTGCTGCTGCTCAGAAACAAGTGATCTAAAATGGTGAATGTCAAGATGAGAAAATGAGTGATCAAAGAATAAATTAATATTTGTTGGTGCCTGGGTGATTAAAAGTAGTAGGTGATATATCAGTTTCTCTCCCATACTGAATTTGGGTGGATGTGTTGTTGAGTGTTGAACTAGCTCTGACTTACAGTACTTAGTTTTGTGAAAGAGTCGATTTAGTGTACAGTGACAGTCAAAATTACCCAAATTGTTCAGGTAATAACTTACAACTTAATGAAGAACAGGACAGGAAACGCAATGCTGCAGTGTATGCTTATGGTGTGATCACAGCTGAAATACTATTTGCAGTTTCCTCCCAGTTCGAAAAGTATAAAGTAGAAAATAAAGACAAAACAAGGCATTGGGTGAAGGTGAGAATTAGAATCTCTCTTATACAAGCATAACTAGAAAAGAGAAGGCCAAGAGAAAAACGATGTGTGTAAAATGGTGTCATGAAGCATCTGGATAAAGTTACTGTTACTTTTGTGACTGAAGCATGGCAAGCTCAGAATGAGGTATGCTTTCACAAAACCTGTAGATACATAGTTATGTAAATGCAAAACACTTAAGCGGGTACAGAAAGTGATTAGAAAAAATGGCTGAAGAAAATTCTCGTGTGAGCTGCTAAGTACAGCACTGCAATTTCATACTCAAAAATACATCAGAAGTATTGCCATATGCGGGACTTCTTCATATTCTCTTTCCTAGACATGCTAATCCTCATCTTTGGAGACAGTATATGAGTCCATGCTGACCTTTCGTTTCACTCGGCGTGTCTGTTCTTTTGAAACTTGTAAGTGTGGTGAAATGATGAACAAAACCAGTGAGGGTATGTGGAAATGTTGTTTTGGTATGGAAGATCTCTCTGCATGTTGTATTGGCTTTCTAGTATGCTTTATTTTTTATTTCAGGATAAAATGAGGTATTTTAAATAATGAAGCTATTGATAGTTTCCTTAAACAAATGTGATGTAGAAAAGATTGTATATTAGACCATGAAACTGAGCGAAGGATGGTAGGAAGGAAGCTTTTTCCACTTTTTTAATCACCTCTGAAATACTATTACCAGAGAGGATGGAAGTGGAAATCATGTGTTTGCTTTTTTAAGCTAATGTATTCTAGTCTAACTATTAACATAAAAAGAAAACGTCCGTCTGTAAACCTCAAAGCTAAACAGGAAAATTGCTCTGTAATGACTGAATAAAGTAGGGCTTAGAGTAAGCTGAAAATACCTCTAAGCTACAGTACATGTTTCTAAGAAATGCTGAATGTTCTGTAGTTCAAGAAGATAGATATTAAAACCAGATTTTTCCCATTGGCATGTTTTCAATGTCATAAACATATTTAATTATTTAAATAAAGCATGTTAAATTATTGGATGTGTGGCTACCAGTTATGATGTCTTACTATACTGTCCTGTAAGTTCTTTTTTTCTTTAAGAGGGAGGAGGATGTGGCTACTGTAGGTCTTGAAGGAAAGCTAGCCCTTCCTGTCTGTATCAGGAAAGAAGTCAGACGGTATGCTGAAAGATTGAACGAGATGGAAACAAGAAAGCTGAGAGATGGGTTCTCTCTGCAGCCTTCAACAGTAATAGTTGTGCCTCCTTTCAGGCAGCCTTTATTTTTTTTTTCTTCTCGTAGCTGTTATTGCTAAAACTCCGCGGTATATTCTGATTTGTCACCTGCACCACTTCCAGTGGGCATTACCATGGCACCGTGCTCCTCCCTGTTCATTCACAAGTGATACCACTTAAAAATAGCTGTGCTTCTGCATTTCCCTTTGTACTGGGACAGCTTGTTGAGTTCAGAAGTTCTCCTTTAGCTCAAGCAAGTGACATAGACTACTTCATGTCTTGTTATACTAGGTATCCCAAATGCATGATTTCTGTTACTCATAAAGACTTACTGTTTTCTACTTAGATTAAAGAAAATATCCAAACTCTTTAAATTCCCTTAAGCTTACTATTTTATTTGCAGTCCACCATTAGAATAATACTATTCTATTTTTTTCTTCAGAAAGCAGATGAATTCCTTCAGTTCAAGTTTGGGAGTGAAATTTGAGAGTTAAGGATTTACAAGTCTAAATATTGTAGCCCTCCCTCCACCTCCACCCCTTTTATTTTTTAAGAAAGATTTGAACCAGGACAGTTTCTTCTCTGGATACTGTAGTAAAGGGGAGCTCTCTGTTGAAGAGACTGTTTTGAGTAAGAAATTCCTGGCCTGCAGCTCCCTGAGATGGTGTTTGTGTGATTTTGAAGTGTGATTTGAAATGCATGTGAGATCATAAAATAGTTGGAATTTGTATTTCAAAGTTTATTTTTAAGTGTTTTACTTGAAAAAGTTCACATCTAAGATCCAAAGGGGAATGTTTTTCTGGATAATTCTAAATTAAACAGTACTGAAAAGTTGCTTTTGCCTGTTACAAGTGAATTTGCATGCATCTTTATTGTAGAGCTTTTTAAAAAGACACAACAACAGCAGCAAGCCTGACAATGAAACTGCGACACTGTCTACACTTACTGTTTTTTTTCTTGGTAGACTTAACATTTAGAAAAGTTAAGATACCAATTAATATTGATGTTAAAAATGTGTAAATATTCCCATTAGCCCTAGCTTGTTGCATTCAGTTTTTAAAATTTTCCCTTTCCCGAGGGAGGAAGAAAAAAAGACTAGACGTTAGCTTTTGGAACAAACCTTGAAGTGAAGCAAGCAGTTGTACTGCCCCAGAGCAGATGAGGATTGTGAGAATTGTGTTTTGCTTTTGCTTGGTGTGTGGAACAGTTTTGTGTCAGCTGTGGCCCCAGGCAGATGGATCAGTGCCTCAGATCTGAAGGTTTACAGGTGAAATGGCCCCCGACTTGGGCAGTGCATCCCCATCACTTGTTTGTGCTTCTGAACGGCGGGAGGTGGCCCAGCGGCCTTGTGGATGTTGTGTGCCCCATGCTCCTCACAGCCTGGGGCTCAACACGGAGCTACCGGTGGCCTTTGTCCTGCCGCCGTGCTTCCTCCGTTGAAGTTACCAAAGAAGGGAGATTCTTGAGTGGATTTTCTGGATGTTTACTGTGTATCTTTGGAAAAGGCATCTTTTAGTAGGTTGAAAGTATTTCTCGCCAAGTTGCGTTTACCCGGCATAGCTTTATTTCCACATCTGTCTTGAGTCCAAGTTGTTGTTGGCCTCTTACTCTTGTTTATATTACGGACACATTAAGTAGTTACTCCATTATGTTTTTTCCGTTGTTGTTTGCTTTCCTTTTTTGTCATCATTTTAAGTTCAAAATGATGATCCTTTAATACACTCAGGATGCAAAAGCGAACTTGAAGCGCTGTGAAAATACTGTGATACTTCTCTTTATCATTTTCCTTGTAACATTTCTAAGAGTTCAAGCTAAGGCACTGTATGGAGAGCTGACTTAACAGAGGAATGTTTTAATGAAATTAACAAAGAGAATAATATCAAGCTGTTAAAGCAGTTCTGATTATCGTTGTACTCTTACCCTGTATTCCTTACCCTTGGTTTTGAATTGTAGCATGATTTTACTTCAGGAATAGTCTCTCAAAGGAAGTAGTAGTTAGGACTGATGGATCAGCTTTCAATCCCATGCTACATGATTTTATAAACATGGATTTTATAAAACAGTCAAACCTAGATCTACTCAGATCTGACCTGATCAGATCGAAGATGTCTGGTCTAATACTTCACTCCCAACAGGTCAGTGATAGATAGCATGGACATGTAGGTGGCAATGGGACAAGTAAATAGTGGTACTTCCCTGGCGTACTTTGTTAGCATCCAGCAGTTTGAGTTTCGTGACCTTCCCCTCTGTTTTTGCTGTTGTGACTTTCCAGCTTGTTGACAAAGAAAATGCCCTAATGCTATTTATGTTTCTTCATAATGTAACTCTCTAGAATACTTGATTGTTTATTATTAGATACTGTACCTGTGGTTTTCAACCAACACTTCATATAGTTCTTCTCTGAGAAGATAAAATCTGTCATGTATGCATGTTGTAAAATTAATACCATAAATTTTAAGTTAGGAAATTTATGGCACTTAACAAGACCTTTTGTTTTTTTGGTCATAGGGATGTATTCAGTGAAAGATCAGTGAATTTACATGTGTATGCAGCATCAAATTTTTGGTTTATAACTCTGTTATCTTAATTGCCATTATTAAAAAGGACGGAGGGAGTTGACTGTTGGAATTAGCATCATCGTCCTTTTTTGCCAGTGGACTCCTAATGTTCAGGTGCCTCTTGTGTGATATGTTGAGACTTCTTAACGCTGAACTTCATTAGAACTGTTATCTGTAGTTTCCGTATTTGCAAAAAATACTACTTTACATGTAAATGTGGGGCTTACAAGGTTAATTATAATTCATAGAAATATATTTGTTTTGAGAGGGATGAAGATTAAGTTTTGAAGAGCTCAGTGGAAGAGGAGTGCTGGCTGTTTCACCTGTCCTTTAGAGATATATAACTCCTAACTGAATCTTTAAATATGAATAATTTCATTTGTTTGGAAAACTGATGGGGAAAACCATTTCTATCTTCTCATTGACTGGCAGAAACTTTCTTTCTAATTATTTTTAATTATTAATTATTTTTCCAAACACTTAACTTTGCCTTCTTCCTCCCCTTCTCCAGGATGGATTAGATGCTTTGGTATATGACTTGGATTTTCCTGCCTTAAGAAAAAACAAGAACATTGATAACTTCTTAAACAGGTGTAAGTATTTAATGTTTTGGTTACTAATTAACAGACTATAGATACCAACTAAAATAAAAGAGGTTCTAGCTTTTTGAAAGGCTGTTAGAGAATTTGGGTGCATTAAGTTTTTGGATGTAAATTGTTTGAGGAGTCATATGTATTTCCCAGTCAGTACTCACACAGTTACTTACAGAAATCTGCTCCCCAGCAACTGAGTGTCCAAGTTAATATAAATGTTGTTGCTTTCAGTGGCACAGAACCTTTGAAGAAAAAGGCTTCTATCTTTGTTCTTGGCAACCTCCTGGATTCCCATAACTTGCTTTGTAATTGCATGTACTAATATATTATAAGCTGTTAACAGTAAAATGCCATAGCATATCTGCAGTGTCAAGAAGTCGTTTTGAAATGTTCACTGACAGACTAGAACATGTGCTTTGTGGGCATTTTTAGTGTAAAAAGTCTGTTTTCATTATCGCATGAGAATACTGCATAGCTGCTATATTTACTTGTGCATGCCACTGATGTGTCTGTAGAATTATTCTTTTTTTCCCCCTTTTTAAACATACATAAAATTATGTTAAGTCACCATGGTATTTTTCATGATCTTAAAAAAAAAAAAATCAACAGGTGCAAAACTATCTTTTGGGTTTTGTTGTGTAGACAGCAAAAGGAATATTTAAAAAGCCTTAAACCAGTGTCAGCAGTTCTTCTGTTATCTGAGTTTTGCAACTGGAAGATAACCACTGTCCTATTTCACTTTCTTATTAGTTCTGATTCCTGTTTTTTTTTTTTGTGAAAGTATTTCAAAAATCACATACTGTTAATTTTACTCTTCAAACATAACTAATTTTAAAATTAGGAAGGAAAACACTTTATTTTTATCATTTTACTCTGCATTTTTCCACTACAAGTTTTCCTGCATATTCTCATCTGTAATAATATTTGTAATGAATAAAGTTGATTCTTTTCATAGAAGTCATATTTCCATAATTTTCATACTTGAAAGGCAAAAATGGAGCAAAGAAAAACACTTAGAGGTTTTTTTTTTACAGACTACTGTCAAATTCTGGAAATAATAGCAGATAGGTTTGCTGGTTCCAGACTTGCTGCTGCCTGTGGATCGAATGGCAAGCCTTGAAATTAAATTAACTTTTATTAGATTTTTACAAGCTTAAACATTGTAATTAAATGTAATAAATGTGGCAAATACGAAGTAATTTTATTAAAATAATCTAATTTTTGTCTTTGCCTCATTGAAATTTTTGTTTCTCTTTCCAAGGCATTTTTACATAGTTTACTCAGTCCATGTGTAAGCCACTATAGTGAATTTGTGGATTTTATTTTACTTTATTCCCTATTTCTAGTAATTTACGAGTCCAGTAGATCAAGTTTATGGCTTGCTTGCGTGTAAACTGGTTGCTGGAATACCTAAGGTCAAATGTTAACTTTTCACAATTCAAGCTATGTTTGAAATTGTACACATTGTTACACGCACATTTTGTATCCTTTATTTGCAGAGAAGGTGTGGTGAAACTGGAGAAAGGAGAAGTTGGATTAGGCAAAGGAAACACTTATTTCAGCAGATATTTTGAATGCAGTTCTTATGTATAGTGAAGTCATCAGTTTCAGAATCTCTTCACTTTTGCATTCGGGGATGAGTGAAGGAAAGGGAAACTTTTATTTACAGTCTGATAATGAGTATATTGTAGGTGTAAATTATACCCTGTGTAAAATGTAACCTGAAGCAATGTGAAGGTGGAGAACAGACCTAACTATTTCACTTCAGACTACTTTTAGAACTGTAATCTTGCTGTCTTTACTGGAATATAAAAACAAGCTGTAGTGACCTTAGAGGGAACAGTGAAATCTAGTTTGTCTCAAACTGCTGATTTAAATAACAATAAAAAAGGCTTTATGTACATACTCTAAAATGTTTAGGAAGGTTTTCACGTTAACTTCAGTGTCAACAGAAAATCATTTAAAAATCTTTTTGCAGTATTAGCTGTCCAAACAGTTTGCACCATTATTCTAGGACTTTAAAATGAATTTTTACATTGCAGATCAGAATTTGCTTACTTTGTTTTATGGACTGATGATTGCCGTATGAGCCTGTTCTTATCCCCTCCTATATTTATCTGGGTTTATGTCGTATGTTTGTGGAGATCGTCTTCAAAATCGGCTTTTGTTGCCTAAGGTTGTGAGGGTTATTTTGCACAGACATGGAACCTCATTAATTTTCTACCATATATGATTTAAAGAATAAAGAGATCAACTATTCAAGATGCTTGATACAGGGACTTGGTTTATTTCTGGACAACGTATAAGCTTTATCATCAAATGTCAGGCCAAGTTGGAGTTACTGGTTTTTGCCATGGGAGCCACCCCACCTGGTCATAAAGTGTAAGCTGGTTGTGTCCTCCCCTGTTAACAGGACATTGGGAGCTGCCTATTCAAATATGTTGCAGCCTGATAAACCTTGTTTGACAGATCTTTGAATATTAAGATAAAATTTCCAACGCTGTTTTTAGTGTAACGTGTTGTCTAAAGATACTGGGCATTAGTATGTCTCTCAAGCAGTAAATTGCAATTTTGCAACTGTTCACAAGCCTGGTTTGCGTTACTTAAAAATATTTAGCTTAAATTGCTCTTAGTGTATTTTTCTTTATTCTGTTTTGGCCATGGTTGAGGTTTGTAATTGAAAACATTAATGCATTTATATTGTGCCTAGCTTGTCTTTGCAAGAATTGAATGATTTTTCATTCAGAATTGGTAGACTTGCTGGTAGGAGATTATTAGGCAGTAAGTTAACAATAATTGGAAAGCTGTCATGAGAATTGCTGCATATCAGTTCTGTGCCGTCCTACCCATCCTCTGCTATAGGTTGGCTTTTCACCTTCCAATGGGCAAATAGGGAAATGCATTATTTTTTCAAATAACTGAATATTTTGATCCTTATGTGAAACAATTTGTCAGAATTTACAGATTTAACATCATTTATTGAAATCAGCTTTTGGCATGCTGCATTGTAAAGGGATGGCTTCACATTAGTAATTCAAGAGATTATTCAACCAAAACTATATTTGTTTCTTTAACATTATGAAATCATAACGGATCTTAATTGTATGTATGTTGCTTTTGTTTTCGATAATGACCTCTGTATATTGAAATCTAAGGGTAGTCTTCTGTTGTCTGTCAAATCTGTTTTTAAAACATGAACTCCGAAAATGACATTTTTCTTCTTTCTCTTCCCGTCTGTACTTTTTTCTAAAGTTTGCTTTTAGGCCTAGCATATTATTTTTGAAAATAAAATACTGTTGTATAATGTATTTTATTAGGAGTGTGTCTGTTTTAGTAGCTGCTCCTTCTTTTTAGAAATACTGAAATGTGAAGCTTTTCCATGTAATCTCATGCCAGTGTTGACCCACATGGATTAAAATAGACTGTTTTAATCTTTGACCAAATTTGGAATTAGAATATCTGCCCACTGGGAGTTTGTAAATTATTGTAGTTTATAGAATGACAGGTTTATATAAATAATTACAGTGATTCCCACTGCATGTTTTAAATTAAAATCTACTTTTTTGAGCAATAGGAATAATAAAATTGCGGAATACGGAAAGCTTATTTTAAAAAAATAGTTTCTTCAAGCATCTCTCATGTATACTTTATGATATTTTCTCAGATGTATTACACAGTTATCCAGAAATAATCTTTTTAAACAGATTTGCTTGCAAGCAAGATCATGCTGGATATGAAGTTTTTGCTTAGCTCTTTTTTTTCCAGATAACTATTTTAAAAGAAATTCCCAAATTAAGATCTCCGGTAACTTGATTGTACAGTAGTTACTGCATTATTTTTATATCAAGTTTCGATTACTGAGATAATAAGAATGAGGTCAAGCATTCTGCAGCGAGGTTCCCAGTAGGGAGGTAGGTTAAAAATGAAGTCCCTTTTAAAGAGGAATATATCTTGCAATAATTATGAGAAATAAAAATTAGATGAATGGGTTTAATTAAATTGATTATATATGAAATGTGATTTTTCTTCCGTACAGATAAAGACACAGTAAATAAAATGAGAGATCTGCGCATGAAAGCTGAAGATTATGAAGTGGTGAAGGTGATTGGTAGAGGGGCATTTGGGGAGGTTCAGTTGGTAAGTTGTGTTTCTGTACGTTTGGATGTATGCCTGTCGTATTTGTTTGTGTCTGTTTCTGAATACACTGTTCAGAAGATGAAGTCTTAGGGTTTTATAGCCTTAAGTTCAATGAAATTTTATTTCTTTTTATCCCATGAAAAGTTTCTGAGAATCTTGCATTTCAGTACTGTCAGTCGCACTTATTTTGCTTTGTAAGGCATGCTTCTCCTGGTAAAGTGGAATGTATATCAATCATAATCAACAAAATTAGTCTGCCGCTGTGTATGGACACTTGAACAATTCTTCAAGACTAGAAGAATTTCTGCTAGTTCAAGGAACACAGCAGCCTTGTAGATGTCTTTCACAAGATGAGAGATGTGTGTGATGTTTATGATAGATGAACAGACTTGTTCATATTGCTTCATTAAACTGAGAATGGGTGGGAGAAACTAGAAACGGACAGCAAGTCTTCATGTCTGCTAATGATGTCTGGAAAATGCTTATGTATTTAATAGGTGCCATTATTTGTGCTTTTAGAGATACACACCTACAAGTCATGAAGTTACTATTATGCCTGTGGACTCTGGATAGTTCTAGCAAGTATTTTAAGAATATTGTGTATATTGTCAGAAAATGCAATGTAATTATTTTGTAGACCTACAATATGCATTTCTTCATAAATGTGAAGAATCTTATGAAGCTTGCTAAACAGTGAAGCAGGAAAAAGACATTAAGTGATTTTTTTCATATATAAAGGTGGGAAACTAATGTGTTGTTTTATGTCATGCTTGTCTTCATAGGTAAGGCATAAGTCATCAAGAAGAGTGTATGCTATGAAACTTCTAAGCAAATTTGAGATGATAAAAAGATCAGATTCTGCTTTCTTCTGGGAAGAAAGGGATATTATGGCTTTTGCTAATAGTCCCTGGGTTGTTCAGGTATAGTGAGATTCCTTTTAAAAATATCATGGTAGAATGGTTCCATGACAATACTGCATGACCTACATTTACGTGTCTTAGTTGTTCTAACTCCCATTTTGGTTACATTGATCTGGATCTGTCAGGGCAATACATTACTAACAGTAGGAATTGCTGTTTGCAACAAATAGCTGATATTGTGCTTCCTTCAAAACTGTGTTTTGTCTTGAATACAGGATAAGCTATTCTGTTTGTTAGTAAAACTATTTGCCTGAGATAAGTTAAAACTGATGAGTCTGCTTTATAGTACTTTTGGAAGTAGCCAACATATCAGAAATCTGTGCTTAAGATGTAGCTTCTGTATATTCCAATTTGTGTGTATATATGACTGCAAATTATGCCTGCTCTGGTTACGTTTTCCTCATTTCAGTTTTATCACTGACAATTTTTTGGGAGGCATCGCTGCCTTTGAAGTTTATATGGATAATGCCTGAAGCTATCATCATACATTTGTGTGCACATGTTAACTTGTTCATTTAAACTGTTCTTACCCTTAAGCATGTAAATACTTCTGTTAAGGTAGAATTAAAGTCATTTAAGAGTTACCTAAAAATCATTCAAGACTTGCCTAAATCAAATATGTAACTACATTACTATCTGTCTGGGAGTGATTGTGCAAAATCGTTTTATGATTTTCAGAAATGTTTAAGTTATCATGCTTAAACCTACTTGCACAAGTCATTTACTGCTGTAAGGGAAATATTTTTCTCAATTGTTTAAAGTATAGGTTCACTTTCTAAACAAAGAATACATTGACGGTAGAATAATAAATATTTTCTGATAACACAAATAGAATCAGGCAGATGTTTGAAATACAATAGTTCCATGTTTACATATTTGTCAATTGGTGTCCCAGGGAGTAAGGAAGCATCTTGTCCTCTTATGCAATGAGCTTTCTTTGAAATGATTACAACTTGGTGCAATAAATACCAAAATCTGTAACCAGAGCCCTGCTGCTTCTGTAGTAATATAAAGAGATGGAAGATCTGGCAGAAACTGACTTGAGATTAATTCCTTTTTAGGACGTCTACTGGATGATGCAAAGCTACTGCAGTAGTTGTAGCAACTCTTTTACTTTGTAAATCAATGTGCACTGAAATTCTGTGGACTTCTAACAAGCTAAAGATTAGACAAATGGAGCACTCAGTGACTTGTTCTTTTGTTTATGTTCTTTTTACAGTTATTTTATGCATTCCAAGATGACCGTTACCTTTACATGGTCATGGAATACATGCCTGGTGGGGACCTTGTGAATTTAATGAGCAACTACGACGTTCCTGAGAAATGGGCAAGATTTTATACTGCTGAAGTTGTTCTTGCGTTAGATGCAATTCACTCAATGGGTTTTATACACAGGTGAAAAAGAAAAAAGTATCGTTAGTGTTGTTTTAATCCCAGGGCTGTCAGAATGACTTCAATTGTTTAAGGCTGTTTTAAAATTGCTGATATTACTTCATTATTATTGCACAATTTTTCCATCTTACAACTTCAAAACTTCTTGTCATCAGAAGGTACAAAGCTGAGGTGACACAGTCAAAGTAAAGGTTTTCAGCAGGATGATGTTCCTCAGTTTAGGGAATAATAAAATTGTACCACTTTACCAAAAGATGTAGAACTGAAGTGGCATGAACAAGTTGGCCCTCAAAATAATTTATTTTTCTTGACTAGAAAAAACTTTTGAGAATTTGATAGCAGTAGCATATACACTATTAGTAATTATTAACTCTCAGTTCTGCATTTAAAGCCTCAGCTGGCATCAGTGGCCTGTTAAGAAACTGAAAAGGGTGAGGAAAATCTCCCAGCCACCTGTTTTCTTATAAGGGGCAAGATGGAAAATAGAGACAGAGTGAAGGGACTTAGGTTGGTTTCATATTACGTACTTGCCCTCAAATGGAGTGTAGTCTCTTGTCAGATAGATTGAGTGTTCTTTTCTGTTGATATTTGAGCTTCTGTCTGTTTAGCTTTTAACCATATTTACTAGAAGCAGGAGAAGAAATTTTTCAACTGAAAATACACAAACAGCTTGAGAAAGACTTAGCATATATACTCTCAATTTGTAGTTTGGCCAGAAAATCATTGTTAACACTTAAGTATTTTTCAAAAAACAAAAGCAAAGCAAAAAAAAGCTATTAATCCATTGCTTGAGAAGAGTCTAGAGCATCATTAATTATGAAGCTACTGTGCCACATTTAAGGAATAAATTGTCTGAAACCTTAATTAATTGTCTATTTAAATTGGCTGAACTATTTGTACAGGTGTATTGACAAGCTTTAGAAAACAGAGATTTGAAGTTGCCAAAAGCACTATCAACCTTTTCCTCAAACTCCAGATTACTTTGAGAGCAGATTTTTTGGAATTTGTTTTTAACTAGTTTACTCCAACTTGAGGACTGAACAGAAGCTGATGAAAATACGGGCTTTTGACAGAGAACATGGAAAGGTCTGAGGCTGCTGCTTTTGCCTCAGCTGTTGTTTATAAGGTCTGCTTTCAGGTCTCTCAGGTCCCTGTGCCTAGTGGCAGGGTTTTTGATGGTAAAGGATTCATTACTTTGGCAGAGAAAGGTCAAACTGGGTCCCCCATATGCAATCAGGGCATACGTGAGTCCAAGGCTGGTGGGATACACAGAGAGTTGTGAGGAAGGTAGCCAATATCCTGATACTGCTCTCTATCACCAGTGGTAGAGATGGCTGCAGCCATCGGGAGATTTTTGATGACTGGAAAGAAAGAAATGGTACTACCATCTTGACCTGAGAGGTCAAAGAAGGGAGGATCAGGGGACTGCAGGCTGATTATGGAGTAAATTCTCAGGAAACTGTTTCCAAGCACATGTGCAGGAAGGTGATTGGGAACAGCCTGCATGGATTTACTTAAGGGTAAATAAAGTGTGCCTGCCTAGCCTGATTGCCTTCTGTGATGAGGGGAAAGCAGTGTATGTTGTTTGCCTTGACTTCAGCAAGGTTTCCAGTGCAGCGGGAATGGAAAGATGGTTGCAGTGAAAGGATGAGAGGCAGTGGATGACACAAGTTGCAGCAATGGTTAACTGAGTACTGGCATGGGTTACCCAGAAAGACTGTGGAGTCTCCCTCTTTGTGAATCTTCAAAAGCTGCCTGAACAACCTGCTCTAGGTATCCCTGCTTAAGCAGGAGAGTAGGAGCAGATGACCAGCAGATGGTTGTTCGGTGAATACCCAGTTATTTGTTAGGAAATAAATTTTCACTGTGAGGGTAGTCAAACAATGGAAGAGAGTTGTAGAGAGGTTATGAAATCCCCATCCTTGGAAAAAATTCAAAACTTGACTGAATTTGACCCTGAGGAACCCGAATGCAACTTTGAAGTTTGAACTGATTTCCTTAGCTGTACTTTGATCGGGCAGTTGGACTAAGAGTATTTCAAAAAAATAAATAAAAGATTCCCAACCAAAATTACACTGATACGTTTCTACTGCACACCCTGAGGTGAGGTAATGCTAGGACTTCATTTTGTTGTAGTGGCCAGAGTTTTCCATTTGAGGTCCCAGAAATATACTTTCACCTGAAACCATTATATTTTTTGATTTTTTTTTTTTACTATCGTTCTGCTATAGTATACTTAGTACCATTAGCATTACTAAACTTTACAGTTACTTCATGAAAACTTTGTGTAAGAGAATCCCTGTGTGGAAAAGGCCGTACAGCAATACTCCTTTTGGGCCACAGAAAATTATTTGTTAACATGAATATACTTCAGAAAACAGCATGCATTTGTTTCCTGAAAATAGGATTGATCCAAAAAAAAAAAAAAAAAGTTATATTTTCAAAGCTGGTTTGAGATGGTTAGCTTGCAACCAGAATGGATTTCTTTTGTGTAGCTGTATCCTAGTATAGAGGGACTTCTGCAAGTTAGTGGTTTTTATGAGAACTTGAGTTTTGAGGGTAACATCCAGATTCGGTAAATTTGGTGACTTGAGACTGTTCCCACATCCATTATCATTTTTTTAATGCTTCAGTCACTGTCTGTATGTGGGACATGATACTATAAGAAGGAAAAAATTGAGGAAATAGTTGCGCTTTCATGTTGTATTTTCCTTGTCATGTTACATCTGAGAAATAGTTGACTTTTGTTTTCCTAAGTTAAATTGACTGATTTACTCTTATACAAATGTTTTTCTCTTTTCAGAGATGTGAAACCTGATAATATGCTGCTAGATAAAGCTGGTCACTTAAAACTAGCAGATTTTGGTACTTGTATGAAGATGAACAAGGTAGACGATTTATTTTTTTTCCCTTTGTGAAAGAAGGGCATATGTAAAAGTGAAAATAAAATACACTGAAAAAATTATCTAGATGAAAAGTGTCCAAGATTCCACTCTACGTGGAATTCCACTCTAAGTGTCCCAGGATTCCAGGTTCAAGTTGCTGAATTCTGATAATACTTACTAGCATAAGCTGACCTAAAAAAAGGCAAATCTGAAGGAAACAGGTTAAAAGAGTGTCACAGATTATTGTTTTTTAAAATGTATCTTGAGGTCATTTAAAAAAATATTTAAATTGTATTTTAAGTACTGTGAAGCATTGCTGCTCCCTACACAAAATTCTGATTGATTTGTGCTAGCCTCCACCCACATACCAGGAAAACAACCTGAAATGGGTGATACTTTAGTAGAGTCTGGGTAATATATACATCATGTTCTCAACCTATTCTAGGAACTTTGAATAAATTGTTTTTTTGAATAAATCAGCTGCCTTGCCATAAATAAAAGGCACCAGTGAAAACCAAGTGCAAGTTATGTATACACACATTCAAAGTTACCTTAAGTCACAACCAATCCACTTCCAGTCCACAGTGGAATAGCTGACACGTAATTTGGCTTAATACAGATTCATCTTTGATTTTGCTCTTAAAAATTAGGACTTTTGAAATGTAGAAAAATATCCTAGTGCTTAAGCTGTAAGTGCCAAAAAGCAAGTAAAAATACTATGAAACTTTGCTGTGTATTAGTGTCACAGAAGTAATCTCATGTCAACAACACCTTACATTTTGTGCTGTACTAAATAAACTAGTTGTGTATTGAAGAGCCTAGTCCTGGGTTCCTTTTGAGAGAGGAAAGTGGCTCTGTGGGAAAGAAACTGCTCAGCGTAGATAGAAGTTTAATATAGGTGCATTCTGCATTTGCTGCACATGCAACACTAGATTTGTGCATTAGCTATATTTGTTCCTTAGTTACATATTGTACAAGTTTTCTACTAACCCATTTCTAGGATTGTTCCAGAAGTGCATGAACACTGGAAAGGGTCAGGTGATTGCCACTTTGGCATTCTAGATGCCATCTCCAATGTGATTGATCTCTTCTGCTAGTTCTTTCTCAGGAGTGTGAGGAATGTGAAACGTTCTTCTCATCTGTCACCCATTTTGAAGTCTATCTGCTTCAAGTTTCAGGGCCTTATCTGCATTGCAGTCTTCCTGGCATTAAGTATATTGTGTTGGAGGACAAAAAACTTAGTTTAGCTGATCCTGTCAGCAAAATCCTTGATTTGCTGACCTGTTTTGAGAGGAGCTTTCCTTGTTTACTCTATATCCTGGCAGTATATAAGACATTTATATTGGCATGAGTAGGAGAAGCTGTGCTGTGTTTACAAGGCTGAGATGCTATTCTGGTTACTTCTTGGATATTAACAGAGGTTTTTAAAGTAACTTCCACTGTGTTAACTTTGACAAGTCCAGTGCTTTGCTTTGGCTTTAGTAGTTTAGTAAATAAAAAGGTTTAATTACCCATTCAAAAAAAAACCCACCTATTTGTTCGTGAAAGTTGTTGATTTGCTGCTGTAACTTAGGCTTCATAAACTCTTGAAAACAGCTTGCAATTTTGGTTCTTCTATTTGGGCCTGGCTATTTTCCTTCTCTTTGTAGGAAGGTATGGTACGATGTGATACAGCTGTAGGAACACCAGACTACATCTCTCCCGAAGTATTAAAGTCCCAGGGTGGTGATGGTTACTATGGAAGAGAGTGTGACTGGTGGTCAGTTGGAGTCTTCCTATATGAGATGCTTGTAGGTGAGTCGTAGGCTAATCAAAATAGACTGCAGTACTTAACTGCACTCTATAATAAAATATCAGTGCTGCTTGTAACTGTTTAATTTAGTATTTTCTTGACATAACTTTTGCTTTACTCACTGTGGTATTTGCAAAATGTCTTAAAAATAATCTAGTATAGTTCTCAAACATTTCTCCTTACCTCTTGTTCAATTAGTTGCTTACGTTTTGTTGCATGCATAATTCAAATGTTATAAATCAAATCTACAATCCTGCTGATCTACTTAGTAATTTTTTACATTGCTGCTTTTTCAGGTGATACACCTTTTTATGCAGATTCTTTGGTTGGAACATACAGCAAGATTATGAACCATAAGAACTCCCTTACCTTCCCTGATGACAATGATATCTCTAAAGAGGCGAAAAACCTTATTTGTGCCTTTTTAACTGATAGGTGAGACTTAAACCTTATTCAAAATGAAAGTGAATCTTCATTAAGAAAACTTCTCATGTTGAAAGGACATGTCTGTATGTGTGTGTACGTGTATATCTATATATATTTTGTGGGGGTTTCTAAACTGCTGAACAGAAGTGGAACTTTGATAGTATTGGCATGAATGCAGCATAACCCTGTTCCTGTTTAGGTGCTGCTGTAGATAAGCGTATGTGCTCTGAATGCACTTCTGTCAGTTGAATGTTCTCCTTTATAGGAGTTGGATTTTATTTGTCTGTTAGCTACAAAAATGTGAGAAAGTGTTAGCCTCTTGCTTAAAATACGGCAAGTCTGTCTTAAATTTAGTCAATAACTCTTTAAAACTTCGGTTGCTTAGGGCTTTAAGTCACATTGCCTACTTGGAATCAGTGTTTTGTTTAACCTGAAGCAGTAGATACTGCAGACTGGACAGGTGATATTGTCAGATGAATATTGTCCAGTCCCAGAACTTGGGAGAGGAGTTAAGTGTTTGCTGCTGTTCTCTGTGGTAGTATCGTGTATCTTGGGGGAAGGGAAATGGTGAGAGGATGAGTGCTTATAAATTTAGTTTGCATGTGAAGTGTTACTTCTAAGTATCAGCTATTGTTACACTGGTATATGTTGCAGAGTGTGAAGGGCATGGATTCCTTTGGGACAAAACTAAAGCGAACTGTGCATTTTGGAAGTGCCCCTAATGCAATCCCAGCTCCTAGTGGGTGTTCAGTCCACAGGATCAGGGTAGAGTCAACCTAAAGAAAACCTGTGTGAAATGTGGGTGTTAGGTTTGTTTCACTTTGTGGGTGCACTTTAGTTGTACCCACACTGCTTACTAATATAAACATAACTTTTGCAACCTTTGCTTGAGACCCGAGGCTACAAAGGTGGAGGGGGGCTGTTGTATTTGCTGAGCTTCATGGGATTCAAGCAACAGCATAAACTCCTAGTAAGAGTGGAGTCTAGCTTCTGCTTGACAGCTGCCTAGCCAGTCCATGACGGTGGAAAGTGTAGAAGCAGGAGTTCTTATAGGCAAGTCTTAAAACCAGATTGTGTTCTGAAATATACCTGCTGTGATGCTGTAGTTATCATCATCTGAGAGTTTTGAGGTGTACCTATTTCATGCCGTAGTTTGAGAGTTTGTTTTTTTTTCATTTTGTTGTTAGATGCGCCTTATGATTTGTCTTTTCTTTGGAATGATATATGTAATCTTACATGCTATACTGAAACCCAAAAACTTTTTACAGGGAAGTGAGACTAGGGCGCAATGGAGTAGAAGAAATTAAACGGCACCTTTTCTTCAAAAATGATCAATGGGCTTGGGAAACTCTCAGAGACAGTAAGTATAATGCTTTTCTCAGAGACAATGATCTGCCTTACTTTACGTATCATGTTAGCAAAAAACCTGCTATATTTCTTTTTAATGAAATCTAAAATCTTAGTTACACTGCAGGATGGAATGAAATTTCTTAGACACCAAACAGACATACCCAAAAAACTCTTGGTTGTGTCACTTGAGTTATAAAATAATTACCAGCATTTAATTGTTCTCCTTTTTTTTCTAGCTGTAGCACCAGTTGTGCCTGACTTAAGTAGTGACATAGACACTAGTAATTTCGATGATCTTGAAGAAGACAAAGGAGAAGAAGAAACATTTCCTATACCAAAAGCATTTGTGGGCAACCAGCTTCCATTTGTAGGATTTACTTATTACAGCAACCGTCGGTATGTACAGACAAAGCAAACTGATGGTATATTCTCTTGTCAAGACTCCTGTCTGACTCTTACATAAATACAAGCCTATACAGATTCTTATGAGTCAGAATCCTAATAAATTACACTTTGATAGCCACTACTACTAGTCATCAGTACCTTAAAATATTACACTGATTTTGTGAATGTTTTGTTCTGTATTAAGCATGTTACATAGTGGTGTGGCAGAAACTGAGTAAGAAAAATCTGCTGTTGTGGTTTCTAGGCAGAGCTGCCTACAGAGCACTGAAGTATCCATGTAGTTGTGAACTGGGGATGTGAATGTCTTTTTGTTTCATTGCAAATCACAGTTTGGGAATTTTTTTACAGGAATTCCACACTTCACATCACTGTAGGCATGTGATCAATTAAACCTTGCCTTAGCTTCTCTCTGGCTTACTAGAAATACTCAATTTTCTACTTGCCTGTCACCTGTGATAAATTCTTGTTTTTTTAAAGTGCTCATCAGCTGCAGTGAGATTGTGATGCTTTACTGTCTTCACTGTTGCTTAGGAAACTTTAAATGATATCAGTTGAAATTACATTGATTCATACTTTACAGTAAGAAAAACTGTTAGGCACTGTCGATAACTCTATCTGCATTCAAAAATCTTTAACTTTTTCTTTGAGAGATACTTTTAATTGTTGTGTATGTCAGTCATGCTTAAAATGATTTAAGTCTTCTAGTAGACCATGTCAGATAGAGACCCATAGATGTTAGTTTTAATAGCATTTCAGGAAAGCCTTAAAGGAAATAAATCTGTTATCCATCATTGGATAGAAGAGGAACCACTTTTCCAAGCTTGTGGTGAAATTATTTCCATCTCTGCAAAAAGTTGTATTTGTTGTTGCTTCTGCACAGTAAGGAATAGAGGGACTTGCAAGCTTTGCAGACAGTTTGTGTGAGTTCAGCAGTCCAAAAATTTTACTTATTGTTCTGATTTTAGTCTATAATAAAAAGTCCTAATTTTTGCCTTTTAGGTAGACTTTGGAATGTGTTATCGAGAAGGTGAACTAGCTTACTGAAGCTTGTTAATAACAGAAATTCTTCTCTCCTCTTTTAATTCTTGGGGTGGGGACAGCACCAGGAATTTAGAGAACTTAGACTGTATTTTGCTGTTGTGGAAGAAGTCTACTAATTACTGTCATTGCTTTGTATACTTACTGGAACGAAAAAGCTGTTGTAGAACTGATTTTGATCCCATAATACTCTGGTGTGACAGTCTTGAAAAGTCTGGAATGACCATTTGCACTTGCTAAATCTCTAGTCCTCATTTTGATTCCCTTTTTATGCTGCAATATGTTCAATTGAGTATTTAGGAAAAAGTTCAAATGTCTTCCATCTCCTTTGATTTTTGTCATGCTTCAAGTATGCTGTAGAGTTCAAAGCAGTGGGAATGTAGCAACATAATGTGACTTTTGTCACTAAAGGAAGTCTTACGTTCTTTTAGGGTAGGATATTTTCTACAGGTGTAATCTCACTGATTGCAAACTAGAAAATATGGTTGTTTATTATTGAACTTCACTTACAACACAGTGACTTTTGTGTTCTCTTCAGGATTCTGATTTGTTCAGAAATCTTCAGGATTCAGGTTTCTTCCTGCTCTGTCTTCTCTGGTGCTCTTCCTGCTTCAGTACCACATTTTCTCTGCTCTGTTGCCCTGGTGTGCAAAATATTGTGACTTCTTATACTTGAGACCAACTCCTTTCTCTATAGGGAACTGTAATGTTTTTCTTTGTCACTTGATTGTAAGCTGTTTAGATTTTTAATTTGACCTGGGTTTTACAGGGTGTCTTCAGCTTTTATTTTGGAGGTTTTTGTTCATGTGAAAGAAAAGATGGGATGCATCCATCTTCCTCAGCTCATGTGTTGGAGATTTCTTCCTAACATAATCTGATGGGTTAGGAACCCTTCAAGTCTCTCTAGATCAGTTATCAGGCCAAGAATATCACACCAAATACTGAAGGAATTCTCAGGCAGACACTTTTATTTATTTACATGACTTTTAGAATCATGACAAATAGAAATTTGTGGTATTTTTAGAGAACAGTTATGTAAAATAACTCTCGCTTCAGGACAAACTGTGTGTGGAACTCCTGGTAACTTTGGAAGCTACATACACACACACAATCTCTGCAGAGTTTGCTTCATTACTACTTGTTTCATAAGTGCCCGAATAAATATTTATGGGATGCAAGCCAATGAGAGTGTTGTAACCATGGAAAGCAAAGATTTTTTTAATGGTTATTTAAAAAAAAAGAAAAGTGGTTGTGTTAATAGTTGGCCGAAATCCTTTTTGCAAGAGGTCGTCTTCTGCAACTTAACCGCTTTACGCTTGAAGCCAATTTTTACAATTAATTGTGTTTATTTCAAGTAAATGTGCTCAAATCTTGAAATGTAATAAGTACAGAAGTGAAAAATCTGATTGTTACTATTTGGTTACACACATTGGAGCAAAAATCCGAGGGTATTATTTTTATCATGGTTATATATTTTTTTTTTCATGACCTTGCTTCTAAACAACTCTTAAAATAACTTTTAATGTTGTTACAGGTATTTATCTGTCTCTGCAGAAAATTCCAATGACAACAGAACAGGCTCTAATGTGGATAAAAGTGTGGTATGTCTCACTGGTTTTCAGTTTTATTGTATCCCAGAAAAGAATCTGTTGCATATATGAGTATAAATTCTTTGAATTTTAAATGTCTCAAACTGTTTTAGTGTTTGAAATATGGGAGATAAGTAAATAAAATTAAATTATTTAGTATGGCTCACCTAACAAAGTTTTTGAAAAGACTGAATTTCAGTTCTTCCTAAAACATAAGTTTTCACAAATTGGAATAAAATAGCTGAAACTGCGTACTCTACTTGTGAAACAGGATTCACAGTTTTTATCTTTATAAATATCTAAAAGTTTGTGCAATGTTTTCAGAGTGCCATATCTATCCCAGGTGTACACTGGCTTTGTGGTGATCATCAAATCTATCCATGAATGTGATAGGAAGGAAGCCTGGGCTTTCCAGCAACCCACTGTTTCATCACTGGAGCTGGGGCTAAGGTTTCTCAGTTTCCTGTGAGCCAAATGGGAAGCGGCAGACAATATGGCAATGTGGCAATTCTTTTTTTAATTTTATTTTTTCCAAATAAAATACCTAAGCTTAGGTGTTCTACACCTTCCCAAGGGTGCCCCACAGTCTTTTGGGATTCGGGGCACTGAGAAGCTGCATTTGTATAGCAGTTCACCTAACAAGTTCTCAGGAAAGTTCAGAAGCTCTTTCAGTTACTGCTTCCTAAGCATCTTGGCAATCAGGTTACCAGGAAGATAAGCTGATATGTTAGAAATAAGGTGTGCTTGGATTCTGTGTAAGTTCAGGTGTAAATTAAGATAATTTCCTTAGACTGCTTTGATGTTTTTCAAATTGGCTTTCTTTCCAGTAGAAAACACGGTCAAAAATGATAATGAACTCTAAAAGATGTCTTTTTAGCTTTGATTGATTTACTATGTTAGTACCTTGTCCTCTTATGTTGTCCATTTAGAGTCAAAGAGAAGCAGATGTTGATGCATGTTCCTTTTTCTCTTAAACTTGTAATATAAATGTTTTAGTGGTGTATAGTATTACCCAAGGAAAACTTGTGAAGGGCAGGGGAACTGCTTATGTATTTTATGGGGTTAACTGAATTTATTAAGCACTGAATTGTTTTGATTTATTTATGTAAGTTGATGTCTTCCATAAATTTTGTTTTCTTCATCAGTATGTGGCTGTTGGTATGGCAAAATTAAAAACAGAGCTAGGCATGGAAATATTTTCAAATATTCAAAGCTATGTGCTGGCCTTTGGTTGACTTTGAATATAGCTATTAAATAGACTTGGCAGAATTAGTGGGTTACCTGGCACGGCACCTGCATGTGGTTAAAGGACTCTGTCAGTATTGCTAGGGGTATTTGAATGTCTTCTGATTTGTAACAATTTGGGGAGGGGAAGCTGTGGAAGGGTATGGGTGATAGAAAGGTTTAAATGAATGTTAAGTCTTGATTACAGGGTACTTCTATCTCCCAGTTTTTCTCAGCTGTTTTTCCTTTCATTACATGCTGCAATGAAAACGGTAATGTTGACACATAGTTAGCAAATTAATTAGTTCTGGAAATATAACACAATGTTATCTGCTCTGTGTTTTGGCATGTTACTGAAGCTCTTTTGGGAGGGACTGAGTGCCAGAAATTTCCAAAAAATTAATTGGGTTTTTCAAGAGTGTAAAACTTCACAGAACTATACTTCAAAGTTGGAGGAAAATGGAATTCAATGTCCTTTCACTGAATATCAGGCCTCTTTAAAGATCTGGTTATTTTCTTTGATTTAGTGTTACCCTAAACTCCTCTGAGCAGTTCACATATTAAGGAGGAGATTAACAGATTCTTCTGAACTGGGTCTTCAGGTTTTTTCATTGTTCGGGGTGCAGAACCAGATGCGTAATGCTGTGGCTTAACAACAGCAGCAAAAAATGGCAGTTTCAGAGGGATTTTACTTGGCTTCTACACAGCAGTCAGACCAAAACATGCAGGAATGCTTTTATTCTGTGTTAACTGTGACCCAGGGTTTTCGTAAAGTATTGTGTAGGTTATAGTTATCTGATTTGTACAAAACTGCTCTGGAAGCCTGTTGTCTTGCACCAATGTCATTTGACTGCTCAGCAAGCTTAGGTAGGCCCCTTGGGGTACATCACTGTAAAAGTATTGAGAGAGAGAAAGAAGCAAGAGGAAGCAATGGAGGTACGAACCAGTAGGATCCAGTACAGGAACATTTCAGTTGCCAGATGTCTTCTTAGACCTGTTCCTCATCCATCCCATTTAATTCCTTTATGCAGTCTGTCTGGAAGGGGCTGTAAAATGAATAATCAGGAAATGGAAGAGCAATTATGTTGAAACTTCTTGATCCTTTATTTTTGTGCATTACATGTGATCCCTTTTTGCTAAAGTGAGAGCTCGCCTCTAAATAGTCGTGCTTCATTTCCCAGTGGTTTGTACCAATAGGATAAATGTGTTGTATACTTGCGGTCCTTCCTTTATCCTCAGTGTTTACTTTAGTAGCAGTCTCTGTGGTTTTTGACTACAACCATTGTCTCTTCCAAATGGTGTTATGTTGTATGTTGCACCAGTAATTAATACAAGTGCTGAGAAGTCTTTGTTCCAGTATTTCCTTGTTCTTCCAAGGCATTCTGGTAGGTAGTGTTAAATACGTAGAGTAAGGAATAGTAAATACATAAAATTTGTTGTTAGTCCCCAGTTGTTATGTCTGTGTTCTTCCTCTGCAAACTTGAGAGCTGCTTAAGAGTATGGAAGAAAGGAAAAGGAAGAAATGAGAAAGGATCTCTGGTTCTTGGGAGCACCATGATGCTCCTACCTTGGAACTGGAAGGAGTAAAGATTGAAAGTAGAGATTAAGGGTAATGCCTACCTGGAAGAAGGCAAAACCAATCTCAACTATAGGTTTCCCATTTAATATGGATAAAGCATGCTATAACACGTCTCCAGACTGAAATTCTAGTTTAGGACTGAACACAGGATAGTCCTTTTTGAGACCCCTTACTGTTGCTATCAAGAAAGAATGAAGACGAGCATAATTTCTCCTCTTCATGATCACTTTTAGTTCTTGTAAATGTACTTTATGAGGGGAAAAAGAGGAAGAGGTGGACATAGGAGGAACTGTTCTGTTGCTCCTTTTCCTGGGATGATTGTGCAAAATGAGTCAGGCAATTGTCAGAGTTTTTGAAGTTAGAACAAGGAACAAGACGACAAAGTGTCAGAACCACTTGCATATATTGCTTTGAAGAGAATCTAGGTTAGGACTGTAATTCTCCTCTATGCTCTTCTAAGGATGCTGAGGGAAATGTGGGAAAGCTAAATAAGGCTGCAGTCCTTACCAGATCAGTGGAGAAGTTTTAGAAGAGTGAATCAGCACAGGCTTGACTTAATGAGCTTCCTCAAAGTCGATATTATCTTGTTTGCTGAGGATTTTGCTGTTGTTGGAGTGAAATTACTGTGCACAGGCATCCAGTACAAGGTGGATATTTTGAGACTGCATGGAAAGAATGAACTTGTGAATTTATCTTGCTGGCAAACAGTAAATGCCATATAGTACCATTCTGTATTAACATCTGGAGCCTGTTACTCCTTTCAAACCTTAGTGCAATGCTAGCTGGAAAAATTCTCCCTGACGGAATAGAGGTTAAGAGCATTTTCCCCCATTGCTAATAATTGACACGCCTGATTCTTCTCCCTGAACTGAGTACCTTTGTAAAATATATTCAATAGCTCATGCTAGAAAAAGAGCACTTTTAAGGCTAATAAAATGGTTCTTTATAATTTGCAGTAATACCTCTGGTCTAATTCTGAAAATACGTGAAAAGCTAGCCCCATGAATTTTGACAAAACTATGCACAACCTTAACATTTTATCTGTGCAAATGATATAACTGTGTAATATTAAGTGTAATATTAAGTTATTTCTTGTAACTAACTTGCTTAGATTTTTAGGGGAGGGGAATCAGCTGAAAATACAGTGCTTAGATAGAAATAGGCTGTGATACAACATAAGTAGCACTGAATATTCTGGAATACTTTTTTGAAGTTCATCAATTTAATGCGTGTTCTTTCATGTACAAATATATATTTAAAGCTGGAAAATATGCAGAAAATGATCTATGAGTTGGAAGAACAACTACATAATGAAATGCAGTTGAAAGATGAAATGGAGCAAAAGTGCAGGTGAGACTTTGAACTTTAATTGTTTATATAATTTAAATACGTCTAACACTTGAGTTCTGTATTACTGCTTTAGGGATTACCAGAATAACATTAAGAATCGTGCTATAGTTCTCCAAGGGAGCTCCAGGCAGAGGGTCAAATCATTCAAATATTGTTTTAAAGTGGTTTTCTTGAGTATAGCATTAAGGAAATCCTTTGTTTTCAGTACCATCCACGTAATGCTTTTTCTGAACACTTGCATATTTAAGTTTACCTGGTATCTCTGAATTCAGATTTTTTTTAATGGGCCGAGGTATGCATTGATAAGGCTGATTTTTGAGTAATGTAAAATACTGTATATACTGCGTATATTGGACTATTAAAATTGACTCTCTGGTTTCTAAATATATGGTAATTGTCACAGAACCCCATTTATTTTCATTCCTATGGCTGATAGATAAAACCAATGGTTTTCTTTCTAGAGGCTTCTTTCTGCCATGTTAAAGTAGCTATGTGGGAATTTGCCCATTTCTTGCAGCTACAGTTATGAGCAAACAGTAGAATTTTTTTTCTGATATCAGAATTTTTTACTCAGATTCATGCCAACCAAATTCTTTGAGTTAGCTTCTCCTTTTGAAGTCTTCCTGATGGCCTGAAAACAAAACAAAAAAAAGGAGGCAACACTTAGGTATAGGACACGGGAAGAGCTAAGGCTAGAATTAGGACTCTAGTGTGTAAATGTATGAGCTATTTAGGGAGGAATTGGGAGGAATTGGTAGACAAGATGATCCAATGTGAATTTAGAGTGAGAGCCTGTCCCATACTTATGCACAACTTCACCATTCACATGCTTTGATTGCTTTCCATAAGTAGGACGTATGATTCTAGAAATACATTCAGTAACCACAGTACTTTCTGCAGCACTACTGAAGGTGTCAGAGCACAACGTTGTCCTCTGATACATCGTGCTCTTTACTGTAGTTAGGTAGGATATATTGCTATAACTGCTTATTGTACCTGCCAGGTAATGTTGTCTGTGTCCCCTGTTACCTCTCTGAAGAGATAAGTAGCTGCAAAAACAATCGTTGTATTAATGTGTTTTGCCAGTTAACTGGAGGTTTTACTATGCACTTAATTTTCTTCTGCCTGTAATACTGTGTTCTAATACATTGTTTCAACAGAGCCTTTTGAATAATACTATTTAATGTTTTTATACATAGCAGTGAGCTGTCTACTATTGTATTAACCATTTTAGCTTTTTGGGAAGCTCAAAAGTAGAGGACGTTTTTAGCAGTTCATCAGGGTATTCTAATTTTAATGATAGCCTGTTGTGTACATGCACTGTTTCTACATTTCAGATTTAGGGACAAAATGTGGTACCTAAAGTTTTGCATGTATAATCTGCAACTAAGTTTATACTTACTGTATTTTACAAACCATTTCCAATGAAATTTGAATGTTTTCTTTGATTTTTATATGCTTATTTCAAAAGAGAATTAGTTAAAATGTAGCCCTTTGGTAATGGGCACAAATTATTTAACTAGAAAAACACTTGTCATGTATAATATATCCTCGTTTTACTTAAATGGTTTTGTTTTCTTTTTAGATCTTCAAACATAAAGCTAGACAAGATAATGAAAGAACTGGATGAAGAGGTAACTGTTTTTCCTCATTGAAGCCTTCTTAGTTGGGTGACGAATATGGATAGTACTTCCACAATTTAAGATAATTCTCCCATGACAAAAAAATAATGGCTCTCACTACAAATTTGAGACCAAATGATCACATTTCAATACACAGCATTGGGAGATATGCATTTTTATTTGCACACATTTTCAAAACCTTTCTGTTTCTGCATGTTGCACTGATTTAAATTGTTTCCTCTGCTAAACATTTGACTTAATTTTGTTCATTGCAGTTTTTCTGGAGTTATCAAAAGGAGCTTTTCTCAAAACTAACATGCTGGTGATTTTCTATTGAGTCCTTATGTCATCTCTTAATACTATTTAATGGTTACTTAAATACCACGTTAACAAAAACTTCTTCAGTAATTTGGTATATTTGTAATGTAGAAGTTTAAGGAAAACGTCATCTTTTCTGAAAGTTTTTTAAACGGAGACACAAACTCATTCACTGGAAATGATGCATCAGTGTCCTTAGCTAGTTAGTTGCAGAGATGCTGGTTTAGGGATCATTCATTAAAATGTACATAGAAAATGATGATGCTTTTAATTTTAGGGAAATCAGAGAAAGAACTTAGAAACAACAGTGTCTCAAATTGAGAAGGAAAAGATGGTACTGCAGCACAAGATAAATGACTACCAAAGAAAAATTGAACAAGAGAATGAGAAGAGGAGGAATGTGGAAAATGAAGGTATGCCATGTTGGCACGTTGTAACTGATGAGGTATATGGTGTGTTTTTTGGGAATAATTTACTATGTTAAAATATTAAGTGCTACTGAACTTTAAAATAGAGCTTTTCAAATAGCACAAATTTTGAGTTTATTTCTATTTGAGTTTTAACAAGAACACGTATTTGTCTTATTCTGTCTTCTCTACAGTGTGTTATTCTGCAGGCACAGAATTTGATCTAAAAATGTACATAAGAAAAAAGCCAGCAAAGGACTTATGTGCAAAGACTTTGAATGTGTTTATGTAAAAACTAAAGATTTTTTTAATCTGTTGTGTTAATGGTGTAATTTCTCTTCAGTTTCCACGCTAAAAGATCAAATGGAAGACTTGAAAAAAATCAGCCAGCATTCACAAATTACAAATGAGAAGATAACACAATTACAAAAACAAGTACGTTGTTTCTGTTCATTCCTTCATTATTTCTTAGGTCTGAGAAGCAGTATTGTGCATTCAAATATAATAAAACTGGTTCCAATAAATTATTTTTATATTTGAGAAACTTTTTTTTTTTTTCCCAACAGCTAGAAGAAGCCAATGACTTGCTAAGGACAGAATCTGATACAGCAGCAAGACTGAGAAAGGGTAACACAGAAATGAGCAAGTCATTAAGTCAGGTAGAATCACTGAATAGAGAACTGCAGGAAAGGTGCAGAGTCCTAGAAGGTGCAAAACTGCAGGTGGAGAAAGATTACTACCAACTGCAAGCAGCATTGGAATCAGAACGACGGGACAAAAGCCATGGATCTGAAATGATTGGAGAACTACAGGGTAAATTTTCTCTTTTTATACTTTGCTGTAAAAAAAAAAAAACATATTTATAAAAGGCGTGAAGAGAGGAAAAGGCAATCTGCAAAATGAGTGTGACTTTGTAAAATAATTCCTGAAGGTGTGGTCGTGTCTGAGGGGCTCTTGGGAGAGGGAGTGTCAGAATCAGAGGTTGCTGTAGGAAGCCACCAAAGTCTATAGGGCTGCCCTACATAAAATTCTGAGACCTGTGGTGCAAAAATATGAAAAGCTGGTAGTGCTAGAGAAGAGACAACACTGTGTTATGCCAACTTGATGTAACCCTGTTCTGTCTCCTCTTCTGTTTTTAGAGAATGTTACTTTGTTCTTCAATTGCATCTATTTTCTTTCTGTGATGCTTCTATGTGATTTTGTAATTAAGATGCAAAGCACAGTAAGGGATACGGATCTGGATACTTGCAACACTTTACCATTTATACTTATGATTCTTAGTGCTACAAACTATTTGGATATGTTAGTTCATAATAGACTATGCTAATGGATACTGCACCTTAACTTGCTGTTCTAAATCATCAGTCAGCAGTACTGAGAATCATTGCCCATGAGGCACTATCTTTTGCTTATTGGTATAGACTGGAGAGAGGTGTTGAGGGCTTTTGGGTGTGTTTGTTTTTTAAGGTCAACTTTACATTCTTTGGCACAAGGTAAGAACTATCAAAAATCAAGTTGCCTGTTTACCACGCATTAAGTATAGTAAATTAATTTCAGCTGAGTCAGTGTATAGTTCCTCTGACATGGAGCCTGTCATTAAATGTAAGCCGGAGGTACAAAATGGCATGAGAAGACTTCTGTGTATGTAGAAATGTGGTTTTTTTTGACCACATTCAACTCAACAGTCTGCCCAAAAGGGAGGTTCTTCTGAAAGGTATAGGAGGAAGGTACTTTACTGGTATACACACAAATAGCTTTATTTCAAACACTCATACATCTCAAATGAATGCAGAAAGACTAAGATTCAGAAGGACTTTTTCTTCTTCCCTCTCCTGCAGTTTCTGTCGTATTGCCAGAGTGTCTATACTTAAAAATTAAGTGAAGCATTGTGTAATGTAGACAGACATAAATGAATTGATAGGTATATTCTTGTACACTATAGTTACTGTGTCTAAGGTACTGAGTGTAATATAGAGTAATCAAAATATTTTTGTAAGATTTTCTTTGTTTTAAAGGAATTAGTACAGAGTTTTCAGTCTAGAAATGCATAGTATTACTTAGTGTTTAATATAAACGTCTGATACCTGACAGGGTCTCTTGGTAGATGGTGGGAGATTAATTAGTTGATCTATTGAGGGGAAAATGCTCAAGTCAGGTGAATATGTATTTCATTAACACCTGTATATCCATTTGAGATTGCCTCTGTGTAATGCATTTTATTCTACATATTAGTGGAGTTAACATTAGAAAAGGTGTTTGTTGCATAGCACAGCAGAATTTGCATTAATGGAAAGAAGTTTTCATACTAGATATTGGGAGTGATGGAAGGCAGGTGCCAGGTTTTGCATGTGATTTGTTTTCTGTGAACCATTTCTAATAGTGTAGCTAAAAAGATCAGTTTGCTTTACAATGTATAGCATTTGCATATATGAAAAATTTGAAGGCAAGAATATTGTACAGTCCCAGAAATCAATAATGGTTGTGGAAATAATATTGATTGAAGTCTAGTAATAAATATTGAATGATACTTCATTTTTTGACAGTTCGGATTACAACTTTACAAGAAGAAGTAAAAAACCTTAAAAATAATCTTGAAAGAGTGGAAGCAGAAAGAAAACAAGCACAGGATCTGCTTAATCATTCAGAAAAGGTATGGTAAGATGATGAGGCTAATGTTCGTTGGCAGTTTTGACTATTTTCAAATAGTAATAATAAAAGTTGCTAGGTTTATGTCCTGGATCCAAATCATTTCTGTGTTAAAATGATGAGCTATATAGTGCTAACTGACTTATGATCTCATCAGGATGGTAAGGTCTTGTAGGTTCTCAGGTGGTTCTTGTAGCTTTGGGAGTAAAATTCGTGTTTGTCATTCACTATACAATCAAGGTTCCAGACCTTTGCAAATAGCAAGTAATTTTTGTTCTGCCTTCCTGACCGCTGCTGCAGAGACTTGCCTCCTAAAAATCCATGAACTGAAATTAAAAAAACAAAACAAAACCAAAAAAAAGCAACCTGTTTTTTGCTTGATTTTATATTTGGCTGGATCAGTGCCAGACCTTTTTTATCAACTGTGGAGCTGAGCCATTTCAATTTTTATGTTCCCAAAGAGTGGCAGTAGCATGTTCCCCTAATATCTATGGTCCCTGCTCCAAGATAGAGAGTCAGGTGAAAAAGAATAAAAGGAAATCCTGCACTGTTTTTTCCCGATGGACTGCATGGCTCTGTGTTATGAGGTCAGGTAAAGATTTTCAGTGCTGTGTATCCTATCCAAATAAACCAGAGAGAGACCATCACTTCTGGAAGGTTAGTTAATGGCATAGTTATGTTTCTAATTTAGGTGACTACTAATTACACAAATTGAGAAGTTTTCATTATCTTATGAGTTCATAGAATAGAAATAAAAGATAGTGGAGTTTTCTTCAGAGCACTGACTACAGATTTTGTCTCCTAGCTTTCTTTATAAAAGTGGAAAATAACATTGAGAATTTCTTCATAACAAGAAGTTAACACTAAAAAAGGAAGGGGGGAAATATTCCTTCAGATATTACAGAATTATTATAGAAACCTGGTAACTTTTTTTATCTTTAGGAAAAGAATAATTTAGAGATAGATTTGAACTACAAACTCAAGTCATTACAAGACCGGCTAGAACAGGAAATAAATGAACACAAAGTGACAAAAGCTCGGTTAACTGACAAACATCAGTCAATAGAAGAGGCAAAATCAGTTGCAATGTGTGGTAAGTATTTCTTGAAAGTTTTGGATAAATAAATAATAAACAGTATTTTAATCACAATACCTTGAACCACATGATCTAATAATGTGATACTCTTACACAAGTGTTTAATTCCTAATATAAAGAAAATGCAAATCAAAATTATGAAACATTGTGAAAACTACAATTTTAAATGATTTTCTCTAACACTATACCTCTACAATACAATTTCATAATGTTTTGAATAGCTTACTGCTTTTGCAACTCAGAACCTTCATTGGCTTCTAAATTTTTTTTTAATCCTATAATTCTGGCTAATGCTAAATGGAATTGAAAGAATGTATTATCAAACAGAGATGTCTTGGGGCGTTCACAACTATGTAACCGCATTAAAAATACTGATATTCTACAAGGGTTGTCTTGAGTGGTGAAGTTTCTTTTATAGATAAGCATCCATGAATCAAAGAAGTGTCATGATAACTCAGTTGAATATATCAGGTTTTATTTTTGAAGGTCATTGGTATCTGCAAGTTTATAACTTTTCAGAAAGCTAAGATAACATTTCTTTTCTTTTCCCTCTACTATCCATTCATGGAAATGAAACTTTGTAGCATTTCATAGTGATTACTTCAAGAAACTGAATTTTGGATTTTTTTTTACTGTTTATTTTTCAGTTGTCATGATAATATTCCAATGCTTTGATTGCAAATTGGAATTAATATTTCTTTTAAAATGTTTCTTGCAACAATGCCAGGAAGCTTTTATTCAGTAGTCAGTTCATCTAACAGCTGAAGAACTTAAATAGCTGAACAAGAAGGTCAGAAAAATGTTAGGGTGTAAGACTGTTTATATATATAAATTTAAGACTGTTTATAAAGAGATTCTTGCAGATGCTACATATTCATTTTCATTGTTTTTCTTCCCTTAATCCCATTTAGAAATGGAAAAAAAAGTAAAGGAAGAAAGGGCAGCAAGAGAAAAGGCAGAGAATCGAATAGTTCAGGCTGAAAAACAGTGTTCCATGCTAGACTTTGATCTGAAGCAATCTCAGCAGAAACTGGAACACCTTCTTGAGCAAAAGGAAAGACTAGAAGATGAAGTAAGTAGAATTTTCACTATGAAGTTTCAGTATAAATAAGAAATTATAGTTGCATTAAGAAATAAAAATAAGAGCTCGCTTACACTGAGCTCTTTTCTAATACGTGTCTTGGTAGAACTGGAGTGGTTTGCAGGACCATTCAGCAGACAACTTGGGTTTCTTCCATTGTTCCTTTTAAGATAAGATCGATAAAATACATTTGGGCCTTTGAAATAAACAACGTATAGAAAAGATTTATCATGTGGTGTTGTAGCATTACATTCTGTAAGGACAGAAGCTTTCTGTAAGGTTGTTTTACTGAAATGTTTGGAAATTTAAGAATATTTTCATACATTGTACAATATGTAGCATCTAGGCAATAGTGTTGAACATGTAATCCATAAATGAAACTTTCAACTGCATGCAATTAGCTATTCAGCAAATGCTCCTAAACCAAAATAACTTCTCAACTTCTCGTTTAGGTAAAGAATCTGACATTTCAGCTAGAGCAAGAGACGAATAAGAGAATAATGGCACAGAATGAATTAAAGGCACAAGCTTTTGAAGCAGATAACTTGAAGGGTTCTGAGAAGCAGCTGAAACAGGAAATCAATACGTTATTAGAAGCAAAGAGGTTACTGGAAGTTGAGTTGGCTCAACTTGCGAAGTAAGTAAAAATCTGAAGTAAAATGCAGAAAGTTGCTTAGTTGTACATATATTGTTTTGCCTGGTTTTATTCATGAAGATAGTTGTCTGGCGCATAGGCATTTCTTCCTAAACTAAAAACATTTTTAGCTGTATATTTCATATATGTAGCGTTCAGTGTTGGAATAGTCTTGTTTTGAGCTATGCTTTGGAACAGTCCTTGGCTTATTGTTTACATCACAGCATAGATGCCATTTTGTTTGAAATTTGACTTCCTTGTGGATTGAATGGGATGCTACTCACTGATATCATCTGGGTCTTGTGGTTTTACTGCATGGGAGTCAACATCCTTATCCTCTGTAACTACCTTATTCTTTTTCTTAATTTGACTGACAACATTTTTCATTAATCATGCTTTCATCATAGCTTCCTTCAGCTGAAAATATAACTCAGCATTTCTCCATTTAGAGTACTACTTTTCTTCTAATTTACATAACTAAAACAATCATCAGGGTAGAATGAAGAATGTAATTAAATCAGAATTTTACGATAGAGCAAACTGTAGGTCTTGGAAATTATGTGTGTAAAAATATAAAATCATTGTGGGATGCTGTTTTGGTTAGAAACAGCTTTTGTCGTTTGTTTGTAGCTGACTTTTTACACTGTTTCCTTTTTTATTCTTTCAAAGACAGTACAGAGGAAATGAAGGTCAAATGCGTGAGCTTCAGGATCAGCTTGAAGCTGAGCAGTATTTTTCGGTAAGGATTACTAAGAATCTTGAATGTTCCATTTTGACATGGAATCATTGAACAGTTGAATAGTTTTGCATATTTACGTTTTTTAAATGTAAATCAGAATAACATGGCATAAGACATCAATTCACAAAATCGTGCTTGAAACATAAAAAAAAATAGCAATAAATTAGAGAACATAAGTATAATGTTACAGACAGGCTGTTTGATATGCTGCCTTTTAATTGTTTGATTGTCAAATTCGGTGTGTTAAGATGAATAGCTCAATCATCTGAATTATTTATTAGAATAGTTGGTATCTTAACCTTGGAAAAGAGGTCTTTTTCTGACGTAAGTGCAAGCTCTCTACAAAGTCCAAAATCTCCATATATACTGGAATATATTCCATGTGATTGATCTACCTATTTAGGAACCATAGATCCAGTAGCATTCTGCACTTACTCCTCATCCTTCTAAAAAGATTCTCTGCACCCAAGTCCCTAAAGAGTACAGAAGAGCCTTATTCTGTACCCCATGTAGCTAAGATGTGTATTTTATGGATTTAGTGTGATATGTTCTATTTCTGTGAATAGAAAAGTAGCACAAGATCCTCTATAAGGCCTGAACTTTAAATACATTTGTGAATACACACAGATACATTGCACTTTGGGAAGTACTCTTTAAATTCAGTTCTTCCTTGGAGGTAAAGAGAGAAAAAAAAAGGCATTTACTACGCTGCATGTTATTATAATTTTATTGTGTGTTAAAGGTTTTTGTTCATTTCTCCGTCAGTCTACCTACAATGAGATCCAGTGTGTTGTGTCATTCTCAGTTGTCTTTTTTTCACAAGCATGTAGTCTATAAACAAGAGACATTCACAATCCAGTCTGAAAACTCAGTAAAAGTACTTTATTGTAGAAGATCAAATTTGTATGTACAGAATTAGTGGAGCTGTTAATACCGCGATTAGGAACACAAGTTATTCACATTGATAAGACTTCTGTTGAATCAGTTATTAACAGAAAGTCAGTCTGTGCACAAGAAATTCTTTCAGTCTAAGAGAAAAGATGCATAGATACAAAAAAAATGCAACAGATGGAAGCATAGAACAGTATTAAATAAGCTTTAGTTTGACTTAAATTTTGAGATAGGGATACTAAAAGATGATACAGTTGGATCCTCTTGTTTCCAAGAGACCCACTCAGTTGTTCCCTGGGTGCCTTCCTTCCCTTTTGTGGGTGGCTGTGTTTGTATAATTGTGTAGAAAACCAGACTAGCAAACTGAAAACTAACCTGGTCAGATCAGTTCACAACACAAAGGCTACTGGGAAAGAGTGTATTGGGCAGGCGAGGAGGAAATTCCATTAAAGACAGTACTGGCATACATTGGTTTGACAGATTAAAACCAACCAAGCACCAAAACCATACATTTTAGTATGGAACTTGAATAATGATTCTCTCTTTTTCTGCTTTCTTTTGCAGACACTTTACAAAACTCAGGTTAAGGAACTGAAAGAGGAAATTGATGAAAAGAATAAAGAAACTCAAAGAAAAATGCAGGAATTGCAAAATGAAAAGTATGCCCATTGTGTTTGTTAAATAGACATAAGTTTTCCATAGAGTGGTCTAACTCATGAAGATTTTGAATCAGATGTAAAATGTTAAATTCTTTCAACCCCAAACAGGCCTCAAAGCTGTTCTGTAACACCTTTTAAGATGGCAAATACACAGCATGTTGCCTGTGCTGACAGAGACAAATACGGCTATTCGTATTTGCTTGAACTTGATTCATATGTGGGAGTGGTAAAAATTTTGAAAAAGTATTCTAGTCTGTGGTAGTTGTCCTTTTGCTCGGAAAAAACATCTTTTTTGATTTGATTGTACCATCCTGGTAAATATTTTGTATGTTTCTAGAGTCAATAGAATAATTTGAGAGAAAGATAATGAATATACTTTGAAATCTAAGTTTAATATGCTGTAGTTGCTTACAACCAAACTAGTTTTGTAAATCCAGTATTTTGTTAATAGTGGTGTACTGCTTTCTAAGTTAGGAAATAAGGAAATAATTCTTCTAAGCTTGTTTTTCCAATTCATTAATTTATATTTATCCTGAAGAAGGAGATATAACCTTACTCATGAGTCAGAATTTCTTGAAAATAAGGGTCTCCTGTTGCACTTGAGCATCAGCATTGCAAAATAATCTAAAGGGAGAAGTTTCTTAGTGTTTGGTGTATTTTGGTCAGCAAAGAAAGGGAGAAAGCAATGATGTGGTAATAAATATGATAGGAGACCTATCTACGCAAAGTTGTCAAGAACAATATCCAAGTTAAAAAGCAAACAAAAAAGGAAGAAGACTTTCTTCTATTCTCTGGTTTGTTTGCTTTTCTTTTCTTACTATCAGTTATTTTTATAGATTCCCTCTATTTGATTCCCTCACTGTTCACCATAATCTTTTTTTCATTAAAAATGTTTTTCATGTGTATAATCTGTGGAAGTTGTGACAAACTTCAAATATACTTGAACAGTTAACTTCTACAGTAGAGGCCTTTATATGCTACAGATGTATCAAATCAATGAATTCCATGGCAATGCATACTTCATGGCATAAAACACATTTTATTTTGCGGTGCAGGAAGGACTTATGAGTCCATACTGCAGTAATGTGTTGCCACCTTTATTTCCTTCCCCATGCAGTAAGCCATGTCACATGTTGCTGAATACATCTGACTCACGGGTGCTAGACTGGCCACTGTGCTTTACATGGGTTTCCTTGCAAGCAAATATAAGACCTTACTCCAAACAAGAGCAGGAAAGTTTGGCTTGTGTGCTGAACTGCCTCTCAAGCTCTAGATAGAATTTGCAACTCTTTCTGCAAAGAGTTGCATAGACATAGAACCACTAAAGTTCAGAAACTTTACCCAGTTTTTCTTTTTTATTCCTTAAAGGCAGGAGAACTTGACACTTGGTTTCTGAAGGGTTGGTGTTTCATGGGTGATTGAAATTTGAATTGAATTATAGTAAGCTTACTGTTGTAGCATGTGTAGTCCATCAAAATATAACAAAAACAGCTTGTGATCTTAATCCTATTTTTCTTAGGAAACTAAGATAATGACAGCTAACTGGATGATATAATCTGAGTTTGTTCACTTTTTCCTGAAAATAAGGAATATTTTGCATAGGAAAGGCAAAATCTTATTCTTTTTACAGAGAAACACTCACTACGCAGCTGGATTTAGCTGAAACCAAAGCTGAGTCGGAACAGTTGGCACGAGCTCTCCTTGAAGAACAGTATTTTGAACTGAGTCAGGAAAGCAAAAAAGCAGCATCAAGACACAGGCAAGAAATGACTGATAAGGACAGCATCATTAGAAGGGTAAATTATTCTGCTCTAATTAATATCTCTATATATCCTCCAGCTGGAAAGATAGATGTGTCTTTTAATTTGTAAGGTCTTGTGGGCACAACTGATGATTATTTCAGTATCATAGGTTTGAACTCAGTTGGGATTTAACTGTTTTGAGTGTCCACCATCTGAACTCTCAAACAAATGTAGACTCAGATGAAAATCTGAGGTGAAGCCAGACTGAAAATCAACCCAATATCTGCAATTAGTTATTAAGCCTTTTCCAGTCACTTCTTGTAATTGGCCAATATATTTTTAAAGTCTTGTAAATTTGTGTAGTGTGTTACAGAATCTTATTGCAAAATTATTTAGTCCTTAAAAACAAACAAAAAAGAACCACCAGTATTTGGAAGTCTTGAGTGTTTTTCCCATTAATAAACTATTTCCTTAAAAGAACCCCTGGTACTATTTTTTCTGAAGTGTCAGAAAATCTTGAACTGTCACATTCAATAACTGCAATCTATCTAACTTTGCTTGGATTTATGATTATATATTACAGTGTTGTCAGTTCTGCAAAGATCATTTTAAAAATGTTTTCTGGGACAGTGATATTTTTATCCTTCTGGTAAATCAAGACAGATTAGAAGTGTTTTTTTTTTAATTCAGTTTTGAACGATAAGCAGATTTTTTTGGATGTACTCAGAGGAAGACATTCCAAGTAAAAGACCGTTACAGATTAAGTGTATTTAAAATAATAGCATTATAAATATTTTTATTATTTATGGAAAGTTCTTTGTTTTAAAATGTGCTTGTTTTTCATCTAGCTCGAAGAAACTAATAACACATTAACCAAGGACGTTGATTTAATAACAAAAGAAAATTCAGAGATCAGTGAAAAAATTAGGAAGCAGGAGGAAGGTATGTCATCTTTGGAGTTCTAAATCACTTGTTATGAAGCACAAATGAACTGGAAGCATGTGGCAAAATGAAAGTGGGAAATTTGAAAGGACAGTCCTGTATGTCTTCCGTAGTGGTGAAATAGTTTGGAAAAATAAATCACTGCTTTCATCTTGAAATTCCATGTTAATTGCCACTGTTTTTACATTCTATTCCCATGTACTACCTTTACTGTTGGCAAATGATTAAAATCACAGCTTTGGTGGGCAGGAAAAAGTGATCTTCAAGGCTTACTTCCCTCAGTTTTTAAAGCAAGTTAGCACATAAGTTCCTGCAGGTGTTGCAGGAATGCCTGTTCAGTACAGCCCTTCCATATACTGTCTGTCTACCCTTTTCTGCCAGCCATGCACTTAAATGCATAAAAGTTAAGGACTCACTTCATATTGCATAAAATGTATTTAATGAAGTGTTTGTTTCCATCTCCAGTATGTACAGTAAGGCTGCATCAGTATTTCAGCTTCCTTAAGATGTCACTTGAATTCAGAATTACAATCTCATGCATATCAGTGCATTTGCATTTTGATTTTATGCATTTGGACTATATAAGAACATATAGAACATATAAAATATATAATCAGACTGCATATTTTAATATATGTTGACTATGAGAGGAAAGGCCTTCTCAGTTGTGTTGCCAGTGTTGTTGCAAATTTATGTAGGAAGGAAGGCATACGATTCCCTTTGTTCTGCGTTTTGGTAATAGCAGGGATTTGCCAGGGATAGGGCGAGAAAGCAGTTTTCAGTTGCTTGGTGTTTGTTAGTTTATGAAGTTTGTTACTTCATAAGTATTTGAAATTTAGTCTTCAACTGCTTGTACTTTTTGTGGAGAAATCCTTATCAGTGAAATGCATACTTTCAGAAATTTTGGAAACAAATCAGGAGAGTGGAGGTGTGATACAAAGACTGATAGAATTGAGTAACTGGTGTGGGTGGATGGGTTGGAGAAGTAACAAAGTCATTCTTTGCTTTAAAAAAGTCTTTTCCTCCATACTTTCTTTATGCCTCACTTCAGAATCTGTGCTGAATGTGGCTCCAGATATATCAGTACTATTCTGTATGGATATTTACTTAATGTTTTTGGTATGGCAGAAACATTTTTGGTAGAGCAAACACCAAGGGAGTGGAGCAACAAACTTAACAGGAAACAAACACACTCATGTTGTTTGTAGTAGTTCACCTTGGTGCCTTTCTAAGATATTCTTCAGGTAATTTTTTGTTACTACAGTAGCAGTAAGGCAGTAATACCTATCATTGCAAACTGTATTTTGCATTTTAGATAACATAATAGAAATACAGAGAAATAGAATGCTACAATTATAGAATTGATTAAGTTTAGGATTTCGTACCTTGTCCTAAAATTTCTAAGTTGAATATTACTTTAACAGAATACAAAATAAAAAAGGAGGAGGAAATCAATAACATTAGAATGCATTATGAGAAGAGTATCAACACTGAGAGAACTCTGAAGACACAGGTATTGTTTTCTATATAGTTGAATAAATTAATGACAGTATTAAACTAATAAATTAATATATATCAGATATATTCTCATTCATTTTTTGTGCCACTAACTCTTGAGATTGAGATTAAATTTTTTGATATATAATATGTATTGGTATTTACAGTTGAAAGAAAGTTGATGCTGAGTACTTTTCAGTATTACTTCTAACATGAGTAAGGAACATTTATGTTGGTGACGTATTTTGTGGGGGAAACAAAAAAGTTCTGTTGTACTGACTTTCTGTAATTTTGGGAAACCTCTTTAAAGACAGATGGAGGTGACTGGAGAAGTTGGATTTGAGGAGGAGGAGGATTTTTTCAGCTCTTGTTTGTGTTTTTGCTATTTGAAATGGGCATCGGTTTGATAAATTCAGTAACTCAGTTACACATTTTAGAGTATCCATGAAGACGCATTTTTGGTTTTGGAATTGATAGTAATGATTTGTTGAAGTATAACTCCAGCATTCTTAGCAAAAATATGCGAGTCTTTGATCTAAACCTCTAACAAGATGAATTTGGAAGCTTTGTATGAAAGTTGTTTGCATATATAATTTTTCTTACTGATCTTCTGATTTTCTTTACAGGCTGTCAATAAACTGGCTGAGATAATGAATCGGAAAGATTTTAAAATAGACAGAAAGAAAGCAAGCATGCAAGATTTGAGGAAGAAAGATAAGGAAAACCGAAAGCTGCAATTAGAGCTTAATCAAGAAAAAGAGAAATTCAATCAGATGGTAGTGAAATACCAAAGGGAGGTCAATGAAATGCAAGCGGTAAAATAATCTTAATTTTGGTCACATTATGAAGTTATCTGCACAGGAAAAATGTTAAGCTCCTAGTCCACTTGAGAAAAGGAATTTTTTTCCAGATGTACTGGTCTATGGAACTTTAGTGAGGTGGAGAACTTGGAAAGTGTGTAGCTGTCCTTGTTCTCATTCATTTTCCTTTTGTAAATTCTTAACTGTGGAAGCTATTGATACATTATGAAAACTGAATGTTGTGTAGTATACAATTTATACATAGTTTTTCTCTGGTAGGCAGTGGTCTTTTCAAAAAAAAAAAAAAACAAATATTCTATTAAAATTCCTATTAAAATTTTCTACTTCATCTGTATCTTTATTTAACATTTTTTCCTAGATATCTTTGATATTTAACATTTTTCCTAGACTTCAGGAACATTTCTATTACAATAGTTTGTTAATTCCATCAAAAGTGCTTACTGCATTTTTTCAAATTCTAATGAGTTTTGTTTTTAAAATACTTTGCTACCATGTTTTTGGTATCAAGGTAACTATGTATGTGTATATAAATACAGCAACTAGCAGAAGAATCTACATACAGGAACGAGCTACAGATGCAGCTGGATAGTAAAGAGAGCGATATAGAACAACTACGAAGGAAAATTTTGGACCTCCAGCAAGGAATGGATTCCACCAGTGTTGCTAGTCTCCCGACAGATGAAACGGATGGAAATATTTCAGGTAAGAGAAAAGCATATTTAAGTACTTGATTTTGCTCATACGTGTAGTTTAGGAAGGTACTGTCTGTTTTTGTCAATTTTCATGGCTAAGGTGCTCATATTTAAGTCAACTTCTCACATTATTCCTACAACCTTATGGCATAGTATTACCATAATTTTTGTCCACTTCTGTGGAAAGAATTTCTTTAACGCTGTCATTATTACTGTTTGAATATAGTGACTGCAGTGTGCAATGTACAGTGAATACAATAAAGGGCCAGCATTTACATAACATCTTGATCTTATCTTATATCTTGAACCCAAAATTGCCTTAATCTTGTCTGTTGGTCATAGTAATGTAACACCTTTATGAAAAGTGATGATAACTGCCTATGTGGAAAAATAACAGTTGAAATTTCCATAATACATACCAGAGTATGGTACTCTGATTCAGCAGAATAAAAGAAGAACAAATAGTACAGGACAAATAGCAGCTAACCATTTCCATATAGTTTCAGTTACAGGCACTGTATTTTAAGGCCCACTGTTGCACTGGTTAGTGATTTTCCACCCCACAATATTTGAAAAGTATAACTAGTTAGCACATTCACATTCCTGTATTTGTAGATAGGGAGAGAAAACTTTCAGCAATAATAATCAGTGCTTTACAATTTCTATATGTTGGAGCGAGGCTTATTTTCTTTGTACAGTTGTGTAATTTTTACATTTTTTTGAAATAATAAATGCTTGTCTTGCAAATTTACATTCTGATTTCACTGGAGAAAAAGAGATTAAAAAATGTGAAATAAAATACTATTTCAGGTGTTTTAATACCTCAGTCGATAAGCAATTGTGTAAAAGCAGATAGAGATATTATAGGTGTCTCTTTTCCTGTTAATGCACCTCATGCTGCACAGATTGCCACATTCTAGAACTTTTCCAAGGGTCTTAGAATAATTGAAATTTCAGGTTATGGAACTTACTATATACTTTTATGTAGTTATTATTTTCTGTGTCTATTTTTGTGTCCTGTCTTCCCCTAGAATATTTTCAGACGTTCATTTTGAAATCAGTTGTGTTTCAGAATGCATTTCTATTCAGATAATCATATGGTCTGTTCTTTGCAACTTCCACTCGTTCCAAGAAGCCTTCTGTATTCTGACAATTTCATCTGTAATGTAAATATATTTTTACTTATGTGTGAAACATCTTATGTAGCCAGACTTCCACTAAAACTCAATATTCAGAATTCTTAAGAGTTATTACATTGGTGAAGTAATTTTCTTAGCTGTCTGTCCCCTGCTAGGAACTTCCTTTGGAACTTCCTTTTTTAACTCCCTTTGATATTCCTGAACTTTCAGTACTTCTCAGGAACTATTCTCTTAGATACTAATTCTCGGTGTTTTCTGTTTAATTAGGGTCAAAAAGGAATCAGAGGTTTTTACTTGTAACTTTTGTTAAAATGTTTTTTTCCACATCAAATTACTACTTGGAATCAAATCTTATGTTTGATAGCATCTCCTAAATGAAGAAGTCTGTACTTCCTATTTTTTTTACAGATAATTTTTGAATTCCTCTAAATAGCTTACATTTTTCTAAAAGAAAACTGACTACATTTATTTAACATAAAAGGGTGGTATTGAACTTCCTTACTTTCCTTCTCAGCCATTTTCAGAAAAATGGCTGTTGTGTATTGTACTGAAAAAAAACCACCACTTGCCTGCCTTCATCTGGTAGAACCTTCCTTATTTTGTTCTTGAGAGTAATAGTATGTCAATATGATGCGCTGCTGTCTCTTAGATCTTGGAAAATCTGTAGGTGTATGCTCTTTGTCTGCTTCATAAAGTATGTTATTTCCAGTTTTCCCTTTGGAGACGTGCATAAGCTTCATAGAATGACAGGCTTGGGTTGGAAGGAAGGTACCTTATAGATCACCTAGTTCCACCTTCTTCTGCCATGGGCAGGAATGCCACCCACTAGATCAGGTTGCCCAGGTCCTTGTCCAACCTGGCCTTGAACACCTCCAGGGATGGGGCATCCACAGCTTCTCTGGCAACCTGTGCCAGTGCCTCACCACCTCCTCAGTGAAGAATTTCCTCCTAACCTCTAAACTAAATCTCCCCTCTTTTAGTTTAAAACCATTCGCCCTTGTACTGTCATTATCTGCCTGAGCAAAAAGTTGCTCTTCATCTTTTTTATAAGCCACATTTTAAGTATTGAAAAGCTGCAATGAGGTCTCCCTGGAATCTTCTCTTTTCCAGGCTGGACATCCCCAGCTCTCTCAGCCTTTTTCTTTCTAGGGACACCAACTAGATCAGAGGTGCTTCAGCCTAGTGATCATCTTCGTGGCCCTTCTCTGGACCATGCGACAGGCTTCTGTCTGTCTGACCTTCCACTTTGATTTTCTGGGGCAGAAACTACTGTATATGCCAAGTGTTTTCAAGTCGGCAACTTTTTCATTGTTAATTAGAATATCATAATTACCGGAAATTCTTACTGTCTTTCCCTTTGTCTTCTATACTTCTATACTCTCCCTCATTTTTTGTTCTTTTTTCTTTCACGTGTCTTTGGTTTTTACTGCAGTTGTGCTGCTGGTGTTAGTGTCACACAGGTAGGAGCTCTAATACATATTATGGCCTCTGATATATATTACTTAGTAATAAATTTAGATTATGGCCATACATGCAGTTGGTTTTTTTTGAGCAAGACTGAATTAATCAGAATCTGAATAAGAAGCAATTTAGGTAATTTAGAGAAATTGTGACATTAATATAGTCATATTTAACACATTGTTAGTTAAGTAGAGGGCACAGGATTGCACTAGCGTTATAGGCAAGAAAAGAAAGGCAGTTTTCAATGTCTAAGTATCCCATGCCATAGAAACAGGATACTAACAGAATTATAGAATGGTTAGAAGGAACCTCTGAAGGTCATATGGTCCAAACCAACTGCTCAGGCAGGTTGCTCAGGACCACGTCTGGGTGGCTAGCTGGGTGCTAGTTTCCCATCACTTCTGTAGCATTTCCATTCTTGTCCTCAAATGTTTTCTGAAGTATTTGGTCAGTGTTTTTTGGTGAGGAACTCGTACACAGACATTTCTTCAGAGCACGAATAGCTTCTTGTTTAAGACATGGATCTGATGGGTAGTCAACAAGATTCTCTAGCTGATGCATCTGCTTTTAAGGGAAAGACATTCCTTAAAATATTTAATGCAAACAGTAGAATTACTAAATAAATTATTATAGTATGATTTATTTGGTTTCTTGTTTTCTTAGTCACAGTAAAAAAAATATCACCAGGGAAAAAATGAAAACACAAAATAATGTAAACATAGAATGACTCCATGGTTTCAATTCTGATGATGGGCAGTCTCTGGTTTAATTGAGGGGGAGATAAGTCTTGATATGAAATGATGCAATAGTAATGTTGACAGCATTCCAAAGAGACCCCTGATTCTTAAGCATTTTCCACTATCTTGCATGCCAGAGGTGGAGGGATCAGGCTATTGTACAGTCTCTTTTCCATTCAGGGAGCTTAGGGTACTAGTCACCAGAGAGGCTACAAGAAGAGAATTCATAATTTACAGGAAGAGCATCTTGTAAAATTTTGGGGTCAGAAGACCTTGGATAAGCTCTTAGAATAAGCTCGAGGTAATAGTAAAATGTATTCTTTACATCTACATCTCACTTGGAGGTGGTCTGTGTGTCACCAAACTAAATAGCCCTCCCCTCGAGTTATGGTACCTCCAGGACAATTTACACTGATCCCAAGATTAGGCTCGGGTTACTCAGGTGATCCAGGCTGGTCTCAGGATTTTTCTTCTCCTGATGGGAAAGGTAGAGGAAAGTCTTCCTTGTATTCACTTCTAAGCAATTCCCATAATTCTCACTTTTGATAATTGATTCGGACACTAGCTCATGTCTCAGTTGATATCTCACATTAGAGTCCTTGCTGAAACAGCTGAAATCTGTGCTTTTTTATGGTGCCTTTAGAAGGCCTGTTCCTCCTGGCTAGATTTTACAATCATGCAATATTAAGACTTGCTAGTGGAATTGTTCTTTGTGAAGACGAAACTTAATCATGAGCGTCAAGAGTTCTTTCCTCATCCTTACACGGCGCTTAACCTGTTGTGAATTAGTTCTTTTAATCTGATTTGCAAGGTAATGTAAACAGTTGAGTTGTCCTGCAGTTTTAACTGGAAGACAGAATAGTTTACAGTGTATGTTATTAAGTAATGTCTTACATGGACAGGATAGAATAATGAGTGTGGACCATCTGGGTGAACCATTTTTTGGAATATGGACTGCAAGAAGTTAGTGAGGTAGTAATCTCCATTTTTTTCTGTTATTATGGGAAGAATCTGAGGAGCAGGAAATCCTGAAAATGGAAAAGATACTGTATTGATTATAAGGGCACCTCAACTCCAAAACAACTAGTCTCATAAATAAATACAGTAATGGTTGTCTTTTATAATTTTATTGAAGACATACTGTTAGAACTCCTGTTTAATGCACTGAATTACAATTATGACAATATGAATAATAGCCATGAAGATATTTAGAATACAAATCCATGTTCTAATGTGTTTTGACAGATAATTATAATAACTGTACCTTTCACAGATATTTATTTCTTCATATACTGTTTGAATCCAGTTAGCCATCAGATATTTTCGAGGCCTATCTTGTTTTTTTCTGGATTGGGAATACTGGGTATCTGTTCTGGGATCCTTTCCAAAATACAGGGAAGTTGTCAGGCAATAGGTTTCAGCCTACTTTTGGAGACAAAGCTGGAAGATTCTTTTTTTAATAGCCTAGATAGCCCATATTTTTTTAACTACTTAATCGGAACTCTCATAAATATTATTCTTCTGGATCAGATATTTGTGAAACATCCAGATGAGCATTTGCAGTTGTGTTTGCTAACTCCGTCAAGGGAAATAAAAATGCACTGTAAATAGTACTCAAGACAAACCTTAGTGGCATGGCTGGAATGAAAGGGCTCATCTGCCCTTTCAAGAGTACATTTAGTTCCAGACAAATGTTAGCTTTGCTGAAAAGGAGTACATTCAGAAAATATTTTCAACTGCAAGACGTTATTCACAGCTCAGAAATTATTCCTCATTCAAATAGTATTTGATCACTAAAATAGACTTATAGTGAACAGAAAAGAATGTCAACCAATTCACTTTTAACAGTTCGTCCACTTTCCACTTCCTTTGAAATTTCTTTCAAAACATAACTGAAATAAAGTGAACTTAGAAAAAAACTCCTCATGCTGTCTGTATAAGCATTATAGTACCTAATGCGTCTTAAAAATGTGTCATTATTTGATCTCTCTTCAAATTTTCATTTGCCTCTCTTTTCCCAGATGTGTAGTGTTCCTTTTGAATCACAGTAGTCTGTAGTATATTCTTTAGCAGTGGGTAATCGCTTTGTTTTGCAACAGAGGACTAGAGGTTTGGAATATTTCTAAAATGTCTAAAAATGAAAGAATCTTCTCTTGATGTAAAATTAATCATTAAGGAACAAACGTTCAAAATAAGGTAAGAATTAGCTGTGATGCCTGCAAACATGAAGAAAATACATTACCTGTTCCAAAGCCCCTGAATATCAAGAGCTGGGAGAAAGAGAGGCAGTCTCCCAGCACCCTGCAATTCTTACACAGATTTGAGAGGCAGGGAAGTATATTTCTCTTTTTTTCCAGGCAGGTTTCATGTTGGAAAGAGTTCTGTTAACATGCTTTTCTCCCAGCTGGAATTTTGATAGTTCAGTGCCCCCCTCTCCCCCCACCCAGTATTTTGAGGATTTTCTGTATGTGGAGAAATGTTAAGAGGTGATTCTATTTTTTTTAAATATATTCCACTTTTAAATATTGTATGCTGTATGGCTAATGTTGTAAAGTTGTATTTTTTTCAAGCCTAATTTTAATGCCTTGTGAAAGGTTGGGCTGTCAGTCGTCTTGTAATTTTACAAAACAAAGTGTATGGACAATATCTTTTGCATATTTGGGTGTATTTTTCAGAGCTTACTGGGATGAATCTCACAGAATTGTCATGGGATTATAAAGGGAACCAGTAGCTCATTTTTACACAAATATTTGTGGAGAATGTTTCAGCAAATTTTAACCTGATGTCTTTAAGTTTTTAGTGCTGCTGTTCAAGTTAACTAATGTATGCATTCTTTATAAGCTATGTTTCTGTACTGACGCTTTATTTTACAGAATCACACTTTTATAATCATTAGAATATTATATGATTTTTTAAAAATTGATGTTTGTTTATAGTTGTGGAGTGAAAATTTTCATTACTTCCTTCTTCCATTTACAAAACTCTGAGACTCCTATGTCAGTTTAGATTAGCGCAGTCAAGATAGTCAGGATAGCTTCTCAATTCTATTACCTGGCTACACAATTCTAAAAATATATATCAAAAAGTAAAAATAAACTGACAATATCAGCTGGAGGAAGTTTTAAGACCACAATTCACCTTAGGCAGACTTATTTTTCTTGTGACCTTTCGTTGTATAATTGTTAGATGAGTAGTTTTGTGATAGCAAAACAAGTTATTACATGAATCTTTGGAAAACTGTCCACTGAAATTTTGAATAAAATGCTTGTCTCTTATTCTTTATATCTAGTTGATTCTTCCTGCATTCCTTATTTATTTATCTCCTATGCTTATCTTCTGTGAGTAATGGAACACCTGTGTAACTTTGCTTGCTCTTGTGCGCTCTCCTTTGTGTTTCCCTTGGAAAATGTGGTTCTGGTTTATTTGTTGCATCTTCCTGCTGAATATTTTCATGTAGCCCCTATGAGTGCAAACGATATTTACATTGAAAATCTCTTAATTGTCCTCTATTTAAGCTGTAACACATTTTCAAACCAAAGTCTCCCTGTGCTTGACCCTTTGCAAACTATTTGTGTTCAGATGATGGCATCAAGGAAAACAGTTTCATTTTATTCTGCAGTAACTATATAATAGTGTTAGCTTGTGATGGAGCATGAAATAAATGCTTATCTTCATTTTATTCAGCTGTGCTTTTTATTCTGCTTTGCTAAATAGATAATTGCCTATTACAGCATGTAGTACATTTTCCTTTCTAGTAGTAGTTTGCTTTGTGTTATTTTTATTTATTATCATTAAATATATATATATATATATATATTTCTTTTGAACTAGAATCAAGACTTGAAGGTTGGCTTTCAATACCAAACAAAGGAAATATAAAGCGGCATGGCTGGAAGAAACAGGTACAAATGGATTTTTTCTTCCTTAACTCCTTTGAAAAGCTTTTCAGGCATACAGTAATGATGGAATTTGCTTTACAACTCATCTCTCTTAAAATTATTGGAGTAATTTAGTGCCTAGATGTTATTAATAAAAAAAATAAAGAAAATTCAAGTTCAGTGTGATAATAATGTTGTACAAATTTGTAACAGGTGGTTGAGGAAATGCTTTACAATGAGCATCTTAGAATCATGAATCCTCTTTGGATTCTACTTTACCTTGGTCTTCATTCTTGTTATAAAATGTCACGGATAATTTTCAAAGACATTTCCTTCTCCCTTATTTTAAAGTGGTTAGTGTCTTGAAAAGACTGGTTTATTCTCAGAAACTGGACCTCTGTGATGGAATTCCCCCTCTAAAGAAAGTACTATTGTTTTTCCTCTGTAGAAGGTGGTGTGTCTGTCAGACTACTATCAATAATATTTTGTGGAGAGTGATTGTTAAACTCTGTTATTTCAACTAACAACTGCTTATAGTATTTCCCCGAGACCTTCAGATGAGAGTCTGTGCAATCAAGTACCATACTGAAAGTGCTTGATTACTGCAGTTTGGAACCTTAGGTTTGTTACAGATACTTTAAGTGCTTTTCAGTTGGTTTCTTGTCTTTCACCATCTCTGTATTAGCAGAACTGGATGAAATTTACAGGGCAAGATCAAGGATGTCCTTGGTGCTATATTTGAGTCAAATAACAATAGTGTTAGAATGTTCTTCAGGTGCCTCAAGAAATACACCTGTTTGTAAATTTATTCCGGGACTGATGTAATGGATGTGCAACATGTATCAAAAATTGTTTGATAGCTAAGGTTCTTTGACTTCTGTTGTTTCGGGATTGATTTATTCAGCTTGCTGTCAGACTGTTGGCAGTGCCTTCACCACAAATCATGTAGCTTTATTCTGCTCTGGATTATCTAGAATACTGCATCGTTTTTCTGTCAGAATACATCTGGCAGCTTTATCTACTTGTCCTCTAGAAATGGGGAATACTCATTTACCCTGGGATGATTAACTTAGTAAACTTCTGATAAATGCAGCTTCTCCATTGAAAGGCTATCTGAGCTTCTTCAGGCATGCTTAGATCCTTCAGGATACTGCAGGCAGTTACTCCATTCATACTTTACTATTTTAAATAATAATTCCTGCACTTAGAAGGAATTTGAGCTACAAATAGATGCCTCTGTCATAAAATTAATCATGCTGACAAGATCCTTAAGCTAGCTGAGATTCAAACCACTGAGATACAGCAGTGAGGGGCCATGTTAACATGGGTGTGTGTTCTGTTGGCTGAACTATGCTGCATCTGAAACAAGTTGGCTTGTACTTAACCTCTTCATGTGCTCCTGCTCTAATTAGCTTTCAGTTTTGGGGTTAGTGGGAGGTATGGAACCTCAAACATAGCCATGTCCAGGTTAATTTAAAGAGAAAGCTGCAACTGTGTTAGCAGAAGCTGTAACTGCTAACCATTTAGCAGAATAATTGGATTGATGTCTGAGTTGTTATAAATTGAATTGCCACATTTCTGACTCAGATGTCGGTTGCTCTGATTTTTGTCCCATGCCCTCAGTCATTTAGCTTAAGTTAGAAAGTTTTGAGCGTGGAAAAGATTCATTTGAGAAGAAAGACTTGAGTTTAGAGGTCAAGCTATCATTAAAATGGGTTAGCCATATTTTTATTTGGAACTTCATCCCAAGTTGAGATGATAAAAATACTTTTTGCATGGCCATAACAGGATGTTGAAGCTGTTGCATACCTTATAGTAAACTTTTCTGATGTGAGGTTGAATTGTTCTTTCACCAACACTTGAATGCAGAGTGATAACTGAGTTCAATAGCAGTCAGAATTTGCATTTGTTAGTAGTAGTCATTTTAAGGCCTTACTCTTATCTGTGAAAGGCAGAGGTGTGTACTTCAAAGGCAAAGAAGGCATTAGATCTCTGTTGAAATAGATCAAAGGAATACAAGCACAGACTCTTCTTCTTCAGTGGAGAAAATCACAGACTCAGACCACTACTACTCAGTACTCACTCAAGTTGATCGGACTTTGTATTAAAGAATCCTGACTGAGGAGGTGAAAGCCCCTTTTGTCAGGGGGCAAAAAAAAACACAACACCTTTTGTGGGTTTAGATGCATTTCAGTAGTTTATGTGTACAGCTGTAGCATGCAGCTTGAGCAACACGTTTTAAAAGCACTTTCCTGTAAACTTGTTAAGGTAACTTGCATATTCAGATTGTGAAGTCAGACTTAGTCCCCTGTAATGAGGAGGCTCAACCTGCTCTTGTAGGAGGAGTAAACGCCATTTACTAAATACTCAGAAACCCATTCACTTACCTTCCAGGAACTGGAATTCAAGATGAACCGTTCTTGTGTTCTCTTTTCTTTCCTTTCCTGTGCATGTATGTCATGTTATACCTGAACATGGAGCCGAACTTAGAGAGAACAGTCTTTTTAAGTCTCTTTTAAACCTCATACATTTAAAAGCTTGTTTCTAAAACAATTGAAACTGCAGGGAGGCAACTGTCACAGCTGTCAATGAGCTTATGCTTATGGACAGTTGTAGCAAAGGCATTGGTCTGGTAGGTCGTACTGAAGAGCAACAAGCAGCAAATGCTAAAGGTCTGAATTCACTGGGAAGTGCTTAGGTTAAAGATGTTTAATCTTAACTTGCTTGTGGGTTACAAAACTCTTACTCTGTCTGAACAGCTTGCTTTGTTTTTCACATCATATGAACATGTTTTTCCTTCCAGTACCTAAAGGGGGCCTACCAGAAAGCTGGAGAGGGGACACACTGTCAGGGGGTATAGTGATAGCACAACGGGTAATGGCTTAAAATTAAGAGGGGAGATTTTGATTAGGCATTAGGAAGAAATTATTCACTCAGACGGTGGTGAGGCACTGGCACAGGCTGCTCAGAGAAGCTGTGGTTGCCCCATCCCTGGAGGTGCTCAAGGCCAGGCTGGATGGGGCTTTGGGCAACCTGGTCTGGTGGGAGGTGTCCCTGCCCATGGCAGGGGGGTTTGAACTAGGTGGTCTTTAAGATCCCTTCCAACCCAAAGCATTCTGTGAAACACATGATTGTGTGATTATGAGCGGCACTGGAAAGGTGTCTGCATGCTGTAGGTTGCGGACTATATCTTTGTGCTTTTGGGGACAGGAAGGCAGATGCTGCAGGCATACTCAACATTTGGGTATTTTCTTGGAATTGGAGCCTAAAGCCCACTCCTGCTCTAAAACTCTCAGTACCTTCCCAATAGGCACATATTCCTCAGAATCCTATGCATTCTCAAGTACTCCGTTTTTTCAGTAGCATGGGATAGTTATATTAATATGTAGGTTCTTAGCAAGAGCTTTAAAATACTAAGGAAAAAAATAAACTAATCAGCACATTACTTAATATTTCTGTTTCTTAGCATCTTTACAATTCTGGAAAGGACTTTGTGGTTTGACCTTCAAAGTGGTATGCAGCAAAAGAATGTCCATTTCTTTTTTCTTCGTCTGCAAACGTTTACTTTGCTGTCTCAGTTTATTCCTGCATCTGAAATATATACCAGAGTGTGACTTGTTTGCTCTTACTGCTGGTTTGCTTTTGCTTTTTATTATACTGGTCCGTTAAAGAGAAATAGTAGGAAAGGCTACCACCAGTGAGTCCTGCAGGTCTCTAGACTAAGGGAGGTGTTTTCAGCTTATTAGTAAGTGATAGACTCTGTGCTCCAGGAGCTGCTCAGGGATGAAGTAACTTTTGTAGTAACATCCCAGTAGCAACTGAAGTTTGGGTTTTGTGTATGCATAGACTTACAGAGTCGTCAGGGGCATTTCAGAGTTCTCTGGTGAAAATACCCAATCACTGTGGCTGTAGCATTGCATAGCTGTCAGTAGCATACCTGTCTGGATGATGATTTAAGTATTTGCTGATATTAGTTTAAAAACCTTACCTTACTCAGGCTTCTATATGCTTTTGGGAGTACGGATGGGTAAATGTTGCTTTTTAAAATGCAGTTTTAACTTGTTTTTATTCTTTCTTTCCCCAGTATGTCGTGGTGAGCAGTAAAAAGATACTGTTCTATAATGATGAAAAGGACAAGGACCAGTCTAATCCATCCATGGTACTAGACATAGAGTAAGTAAAGTTATCATTGACTTTGCATAAAGATAGGTAAAAGAACAGTGTCTGAGATCACTGATAACAAACCGAGGCGCTTGGAATCAGCATTCCATAAATAACTCTGAATTTTCCGTACTAGTTGGAAGACGTCTGTCTGTCTGTATTTCAGGGTGCTGTTATCTTTCGTGGAAGGTCCTATGTTTTCCTTGTATTACTATGGCTAAAAGGTAGAGAGAAAATGAATTGCAGTATAGCATGTCTCTGTAGTCACCGCTTTGATTTTATAGAAGAGATGAGCCTTATTATGAGGAGGGTCAGAAACAGAGGAACCTGTGTAATACATCTCTTTATGATTCAGTGTTAGCTTTTATCTGTGCTGGCTAAGTTGTACAGCTGAGTGGGAATATGTGGATCAGTCTCCCTGACACTATAATAATTTAAAAAAGCAACTAGTTTGTCCAGTTGTTTCAACTGTTGCTTTCTAAAGCAGGTCATGATAGCTGTGGGGCACACAAAAACAAGGTATAGACTTTGTTTCTGGATCTCATCCCTTTGCCTCACACCTTTTTCTTGCAGTCTGAGAAGGGATCCGTATTAAGAGAACCCAAAGCATTTTTGAATTTTCCAGATGGTTTCTATTTATTTTAAGTGAAAAAAAGAAATAAGTTGTGTTCCCTCTGCATTGGTAATACATAAGGAAAAATGTGTCAAATATCACTGAAGCCCACTGCTGTTACATGCTTGTGATGTTTGAACAGCTGACCAGCATTATGGGACATCGTAGAGTAGTAAGTGGAAAAAGGCTTTAAAATTTATGAATAGGTCTGCCAGTGACTAACGTAACAAATGTAGTGGTCTGGAAGAAATCACAAACTCAGGAAGCACTTAAGCTGCCAATTGCTTATAAATAGGAAAAGCATTATTTTCTCTTTGAGCTTTTTCTTATTCTCTTTTCATAAACATCTGTTACGGCTACTGTTGAAAAGAGTGTTGGGCTGGATGGACTTACAACCTTTACCCAGTGTAGGATGATGTTTGTTCCAATTTTAACAGCATTTTCAACACCTAGTGCCCCAGATTGCCTTTTGTGATCATCTTGCATTGATTGATTCTCAGTTAATCACATGATTTAGTGAAAAAAAAGTATTGCTGTGCTTGATATGGTTACTTCTAGGGCTATAAATATGCTTTTTTAGCAATAATCAGACTTCCCACTGTTCTAAGGAAAAACTTGAAAGCCTTTTTCACAGGTAAATTTGCCACAGTGGATCTTTAATCTGACTTAAGATCATCTTCTTTCTCAGCTTTTGGTCTTACCTGGATAGACATGATCTGTATGATTTTAGTGAATTCCTGAAACCATACTACAGCCTTGAAATATATAATTTTGCTTGCATAAACAGGATTTATAAGAACTTCAGAGTAACTTGACTGTAACCTTTGAGCCTTTTCTGATTTATGTTTCTTTTAATCTAGTAAGCTGTTCCATGTCCGACCTGTAACTCAAGGAGATGTATATAGAGCAGAAACTGAAGAAATTCCTAAAATATTCCAGGTAAAAAAGAAGTGAATTGTCATTTCTGTTCTAATTCCCTTCAAAAAGTTAAGAGTTGTCTTTGGAAAAACATACAAAATATGTGGTGCTTCAGCAGTAACATGCTAGTATACCTTTTTTTTAGATTCTGTATGCTAATGAGGGGGAATGCAGGAAGGATTTGGAGGTAGAACCAGTACAGCCAACAGAGAAGACGAATTTTCTAAATCACAAAGGCCATGAATTTATTCCAACAATATACCACTTCCCAGCCAACTGTGAGGCGTGTGCCAAACCTCTTTGGCACGTCTTCAAACCCCCTGCTGCCCTGGAATGTCGAAGATGCCACGTGAAGTGCCATAGGGACCACTTGGATAGAAAGGAGGAATTAATTGCACCATGCAAAGGTACACTCATGTTTTTTGTAGCATTCCATATTCTCTGCATTTTTAGCCAGACCTCCTAACCTAAGGGATAAAAATAAAAGCACTTTAGATTAAGTGTTGTACTCTTTAGTTTTATGTTTTCGATATGAAAGGGAGTGTTATAGTAATACTGTTAATGCTGGTTATGGACAGGCAGCTGTGGAAAGCCTGTGTAGGGGAGGCCTTTCGTGGTGTAACTGATGTGGCTCTGCTGAGAACATGGAGAGCACAAGGGTCCCTAGGGCTTTTTGCCCAGGTACTGGTCAGCTGCTTGGTTCCCAGACCATTCTTTCTGTCCTTGTGCATAGCCCAAGTTAGTGACAATACAGTAGCCACATCACCAGTCCATGCTATGACCTTTGAAGAGTGGTTCTCCAGCCACTTCGTGGATTGGAGTGAAGATTTCTTTCCTGTGCTCCTGTGAAATGGAGCATTTGGAGAATGTACTCTGGAAGTCGGTCATGAGGTACCCATGCAACTTTTCCAGCATAAGACTGAAATGAGTGTAAATTGTCTCATTTCTTGAGTATGAACATTAGAATCAAGAATTTTAATGAAGAGACAACTATTGAAAAAAACCACAAGAGTATTTATAACTTCTCCTGATGTTTGACTTCTAAAAATACATAAAACATTCAGATACAAGTACGTATATAGATGCTGTTCTTTTTTCCAGTGGTGCAGCTGGTATGTCATAATTTGTTGTTCTGATAACAAATCCTAATTTTCCCTGAATCATCTTCTACCTTTTATGTACAGTGAGTTACGATGTAACTTCAGCAAGAGACATGTTGTTACTGGCATCCTGTCAAGATGAACAGAAGAAGTGGGTGACTCATTTAGTAAAGAAGATCCCTAAGAACCCACCATCTACTTTCGTTCGAGCGTCTCCTAGAACTATGTCTACAAGATCCTCAGCAAATCAGTCATTCCGAAAAGTTGTTAAAAATACTTCTGGAAAAACTAGGTGAGAAATAAACTACAAAAGCTATGGATCTTTTTAACTTAATAATAATAATAAAATACCTCTTTGTAAGTCTTATTTAACAGGAAACTGTGAAATAACTCTATTGTTAACACTGTTGAACTGGTGGTCTAAATCTCTGCTCAAATCCTGAAAGGAGGAATAGACAGAATTCTCCTGCTATTGGTATATTTACCAGTTCAAAAGTACAGTAGAGATGGCAATGCCAGGCTTTCCAATGCATGTAGGGGAGTTGTTTGCATTTTTTCCCTATTTAAAAGCAAGGCTCAGTAAATATATCAGCAATGGCATATAAATGCAAGAATGATGATGATCCACATTCATGGACTACTCAAAGCTTGTGGTAGCTAGAAGTTGTCTGCAAATGGCGATGTTATGAGAAATTTACTCAGTGATTCATAAAATCACAGAATAGTTTGGGTTGGAAGGGACCTTAAAGGTCACCCGGTTCCAGCCCCCTTCCATGGACAGGGTTACCTCCCAACACACCAGGCTGCTCAAATCCCCATGCAGCCTGGCCTCAAAGACCTCCAAGGATGGGGCATCCACAGCTTCTCTGGGCAACCTGTTGCTGTGCCTCATCACCCTTTGAGTAAAGAATTTCTTCCTAACGTCTAATCTAAATCTCCCCTCTTTTAGTTTTAAGCCACTCCTCCGTGTCCTATCGTTACACCCCCTGCCAAAGAGTCCCTCCCCATCTTTTCTGTAGGCCCCCTTTAGGTACTGGAAGGCTACTGGAAGGTCTCCCCAGAGCCTTCTTAAAGCTGAACAGCCTCAACTCTCAGCCTGTCCTCAGAGGAAAGGTGGTCCAGCCCCCTGATCATCCTCGTGTCCCCCCTCTGGGTGCACTCCAACAGGTCCATATCTTTATGCTGGTGGCCCCAGAGCTGAATGCAGTGCTCCAGGGGTCTCATGAGAGCAGAGCAGAGGGGGAGAATCACCTCCCTCGACCTGCTGGGATACGGTTGGCTTTTGGGGCTGCAGATGTACATTAGTGACTCATGTTGAGCTTATCATCGACGAGGGATTCATGGGTTTGTGTCAGAAGCCACCAAGAAAATTCTGGATTCTCAGACTGTTGATGCAATTTGTTAGTGTCAGGCAGGTTAAATGATTCCATTCCGTCTCCTTGCTCACTCATTCTGTGTCTTCTCCTATCTCATCAGTTGCTTGGCAGAGCTATTTGTGACCCTGTGCGTTAACCAGGGCCAGATTTAAAATATACTTTTTAATGCTAGGACATTGTACTGACTTATAACTTGCTTTCTGACAGTAAGCGTGTTCCTTTCCCCAAAAATAACTGAATAGGCGGACAGTTAGATGTGAGATCTTGTTAAGTTGTCTTGTCTACAGAATGTCCACTTCTCCCAACTTCCATAAGTGTTTCCAAACTTAATTTTCGTTTAGTCCTCAACTTTTTGGGATTTATTAAAGAATGTTACCCCTCTCCCCACCAAGATTAGCCATATATTTTACAACTTTTGGATCTAAGTTGTATCTGCTGATTTAAAATAAGCATCATTAATAGTTGTTATTTAACATCTGTATTTACAATAGAACTGTTGAAATACTCCTGTTCTGTGATCGGGAAAAATACCAAGTGATTTTTATGTATCATATGATACTTAAATAATCAGAGGATTCTAGAAACTAGTTACTAAAGGCAGACCTTTTAAGATCTGCCTTTAAGAACAGGCAGATAAAAGTTTAAAAGTTTAAAAACAGGCAGCTTAAAGACAGGCAGATAAAGGCAATAGAGATGTTTAGAACTGGCTAAAGAATGCTGTTACTGATTAGTAAGATTTTTCAGTGAGTCTTGGACTACCTAAGACCAAAAGAAAAAGCATATTGTGTTTGCTACTTAAAGGAAATGAGTGGAATGATTTTGATACTGACTGACCATTCCAGTGTCAATTCTGGGGAAAAAAAATAAAAATCTGTTAATGTAAAATTCATTAATATAGTTTCAAGAGTTTTTAAATATGTTGGTGAAATGATATTAGGCAGCATCACTTACTGAAAATGTCAATTGAACGGAGTATCTTTTCAGACAGTATTCTTGGTCTGAAGAAAAGAATACATAGTATTTGTATTTTAGGACAATATGGAGTTATTACGAAGAAACTAGAATGATACAAACCCAACACAGCATATGTTTCATAGTTTAAATTGATAGTTAACCCAGCTCAAGGTGCAGAGGGTCACCATCACCATCTACCAGCAGCTAATGTGATGCTGCAAGACTGGGATTCTTGTCACCTGCCCTATTACCGACTGTAGTCATACAGGGTGTTGATAAGTAAGGAACAGCAAAAGTAGTGATTGATTTCTTACATCAATTCATTAATTCTTTTTCATTCTGTCTTAATAGAGATGCTGTTCATGGTGGTCTTCAGCAAGACCGAATTTACAGCTAATTCCATATAGGGTGAACAGTTGTGTATATGAAACTTCACAGTAGCTCCTAAAAGAATGGGTCTGTTTGGGGAGATCAGTTGCACAATTTCTGTAATTAATCCTATGGGCCCTTGCCTTGTTAGAATGGTACAGAATCATAGAAACATGGAGGTAGTGAACAGGAACTTTTTAAAAATGAGAAAACATTATTTTTAAAGATGCTAAGGCACAAGAGATACAATGATCCTAATAGCTCACCAGCACTAAAAGGAGGAGAGCTGCACACTCCTGCTTTTCTGTCTTCTGTGAGCTTCACAGATTACCTCAGTAAATGTATCTATTTCCAGCAGAGAATTAATCCAGGAATGTTTTCAATCGAGTAAAACCCTCAGAAGGAAGCACAACAAGAAAGAAACCCTTACATCCCTTCTCCCTCCCCCTTCTCCTGTTGTCCCCCAAGCAGTGGCTTTCTGTTGGGTTAAGAAGTTACTGTGGTTCATGGAAGAGTCCAGAGCTCCAGATCTGCCTCAGGAATGAGAGGAAGGACAAAGGTTTTCTCCTTGTGTAGCTGTTCACAATACTGCAGTCTTGCATTTCTCCATTTGCCCAAGCGTACAGCTTCTGTTCAGACCTTTCTTCATCACCAAGTGTGAACTCCTGGGTTCTTGGGAAGAAATAAAGCTCCTAAGTTTTCTGGCAATTCAGAATCATAGGATGTCCTGCGTTGGAAGGGACCCACAAGGATCATCAAGTCCAGCTCCTGGCTCCACACAGGTCTACCCAAAAATTCAGACCATATGACTGAGAGCACAGTCCAAACACTTAAACTCCGACAAGCTTGATGCTGTGACTACGTCCCTGGGGAGCCTGTTCCAGTGCGTGACAACCCTCTTGGTGAAGAACCTTTTCCTGATATCCAGCCTGAACCTCCCCGGTCACAGCTTGACCCCCATTCCCTCGGGTCCTATCACTGGTCTGTAAAGAGAACAGATTGGCGCCTGCCCCTCCACTCCCCCTCGTGAGGAAGCCGTAGACCGCGATGAGGTCTCCCCTCAGAACTCCTGTTTTCCAGGCTGAACAGGCCCAGTGACCTCAGCCGCTCCTCATACGTCTTCCCCTCTAGGCCCCTCACCATCTTTGTAGCCCTAGAAGTTAATATTCGCATGGTATCCTGCAACTTTTTATATTCTTGGATTTTGCTAGCACAGGCAGTGATGTGAATCAGTTAACATTTACTATTACTCTTCATAGAGTTAGCCTGTATCCATTAGTGAACTTGGTGACATAATTAGTATGTGACCTTAGAAATCTTGTTTCTTAATGATGTTTAATATTGACATAGTTTCTTAGAACACGTCATGAATTTACGGCAAACTGTTTTACGGCTGCATATTGTAGGCACCGAGTGTGGAGGAAGAAGCATGTTGAGCATAAACAATTTAGAGAGGCACAGCTCTTGACCAGCGAGAGCGCTAGGTATGTGCGTGCTGCCAGCCTGTTGTGCTGCATGCCGAAGGCAGGTGGGGAGCCCACACACGTCACTGACGCTTGAGGAGCTGCTTGGGCGGCTTTGTGCACGCTTTGTGCACGCTCCGTCCCCACTGTGTAGAGGGGAGACAGCTGATGCTGGGCTAACTGCAACGTAATGGGGCTTGCGTGGCACTTGCAGGCAATGCGAGCGAATGATGGAAGGATTTGGAGTTATACCAAGCATAAAAGTACCAGAGAAAAGATTAGATAGGAACTTCTTTCAAGCTGTTCTTCTGTGGATGGTTTTCTGACTCTAAGACAGACTTGATGTTAGTCGTGGCCATGAACTAGACAACGGCTGCTGAGATGTAGTGCGGCCAGCCTGTGCCCAGGTACCAGTACGCATTCTGTTCTGTATGTCCAGGAAGGGGCATTAGACTTTCAGTAGGAGAATTCACTTCTAATGTGCCAGATGTTTAGGTTATTAAATAAACTTACAGCAAATCTTTTATTCTGAACACTTCACTGGTTATTGGACAGTAGCTGAGCTAATCTGACAGCTGGTTTCCATTGTAAGGGGAGGATGGGAGGATTCTCGTTTTGTCTTCCTTCCCTGCTCTTCTGTCGCTTGCTCCTGGGTAGGTACTTGAAATGAGCATTTGGTCCCTTTCGTAAAGGTCCACAATTCAGTTTCCTGACTGTCAAAAAGAACTGTACACTTACTTGGTGAGTGGAATCAGCCCAATGAGAAGTGTGGTGACTGCCAAAGCTGAGGAAAGGTAGGTAGGAGGGTGCTCCTCTGGGGCTGGGAAGATAAGTGGAGGAACCCTTTTCCTTTCAGGTATCAGTGAGTTGTTAGATTGTCTTCCCTGAACTCAAGTCACTGCACCCCGCAGTTCTCATCCTGACCTCTGCACTTAGGGAGTAAGAGGAAAGGAGTAAGAGAAGCAATGGTGATTTTTATGGGATGCACGTCTATCTTAGCTTTTACAAAGTATCTGAGAATTGTTGTCTTGTCAGACAGAATAGCACAGTCCAGTCTCATGAAGTCATACCTTGTGAGCAGGCATTAAATATTTTATTGAATGGAGACAGACTTTGACACACGCTTTAAGATATTTTTATTACATTTCATTTAGTTCTGATCTGGCCTTCTTTGCAGTTGACAGGCAGTACTCTATTGACTTTTTGGGGACGTGTATCAGACCCATTAAAAGGAACCTCAAATATAAGTCCATTTTAAGTCTTACTCCTCATTTTAATATCTTACCACTAATAAATATGAATTAGACATTCATAATGAACTTGCTAGCAATTGCAGTACTGCGTCTAGATCTGAAACTACGCTTCCTAGTTTATAGTAAGCTAATTTATGCTCATTGTATCAGCTCAGTTGAGGTGCTTTGTTTTAATATATTTGGACTTGGGCATCTGATCAATTTAATGCATGTTTAAAACAAAACTCCCGTGCCTTGGATGAGCTCTGGCAACTGCATGTGTGCGCTCTTAGCCCTACAGAAGCCTTTTCTTGTCCTGCAAGTGAAAGAGGGTCACCTTACATTTGCCATAAATACACTCATGATTGTTTAATCTTACTGCAGCTTTACTGGTAAATGATTAACATTATCGTCTGCCTGATCTCTGTGTAAATTTAATGTTGTCAGAAATTAAGAACACTTTGTGGAAGATGTTTTTAGTGTTGTACATGTCAATTGAAAAATAATTTAACTGAGGTATTTTCTACAGTGAAGCTCTTAACATAATGCCCAAGCATTATGAAACTAATTTTTGCATTTATTATTAATTGTCTGTTTTCTTCTTTGTTCCAGCTAACCACATGTACAGTGCTTAACGGAATCTCATGGGATGCGGTCTGAAAAACAGGGCTTTTTTAACCACACAGAGCAGTGCAGACAGGCTGTTGTTCCTTTCAACATAACTATCACAGGCTTCAGGGTTAAGATTGCTATTACTGTCTCCTCCTTGCTTTGGCACAAAAGCACGCTGAGGGTGTTTAATTGCGGGTTTGCCTAAAGGTAGATTAGATTAATTATTACTATGTAATGCAAGTTAAAGCAAATAAAGCTTAGCTAGGTGTATAAAAAAAAAAGGTGCTGCCTTTTTGGATAAAAAAGCAAGCCTGTCAATCATGATGAAATACAGCCAACTTTCTTCGTATCAGTGAAAGAAGAAGACTGTTTACCCTGTGAGGGGGATATTTATGTCAAGATGAGCGTATGAAATGGAGTAGAGGAGGAAGGTTTCTCAGTGAGAAGGACTGCAATTGCTTTCAAGACTCAAAGGTGTGCTCTTGAAGACTGCAGAACTAGCTTAAAAATGAAGCCTTATCACTTGAACTTCAGTGCCTTCACTGCAGAGTTCTTAACAGCCTTAATGCTAATCACCCACTATGGAATGGATCAAAGTGTTAAATATTTTGCATCATGCTTTACAAAATACCAATTCAGCAGGTTTGTAAAGGGGGCGGGGGGGGGAACAAGTAATTGCCTTTAATCTATGCATTTTTGCCAAGCCATACTGAATTATTTTACTATTAGAGGCATTAGAAACTAACAGTAAGGAGAACCAAGTTTGGAGGCATATTTTGGGGTACATCATTTCTATAACTGTGTAATGTATTGCCTTACAATTTTAATTATAACATACATTAAGTTAACAAACATATATGCACTGTTTGAAATGTAAATTATTCTCAGAACACTTTTACTGAGTTTTACGTTGTCCTTTTAGTGCCTTAATTTGAGATAATTGTAATATTGCCGTGTCAGTAAATGTAGAAATGTAAAAGTAAACAAAGGAAACCTCAAAAAAAGGAAAAAAAAAAAAAGAAAAGCAGAACTATTGTATATCAGTGGCTTTTACTGAACTTTAATTGGTTTAAGTATTGTAGATGCTAGATGAATTTTCTAAATTAAATACAGTCTTTGAATGAGAATTCCTTTTACAAAGGGACTGGTTCTGGTTTGTAAGGCAAGAAATGTGTAGGCAATGCAAAAAGAAAAAAAAAACATATAACACAAGCTCCAGGTAATTCAGGAATTTCAGTAAATGCTGTCAGACTCTTTCTTGCTTTGTAGCAGGAATACATTCATGGTATGGGCAGTATGGTTTTATTTTATTTTATTTCTTAACCAAATACCTCCTCAGTAATTTATAATGGCTTTGCAGTTGTGTATTAAATAAGAAGCACTGGAAAACTGTTTCGTCCTTAGGACGATATGCATGTTTCAAGTGGTATTGAAAGCCGCACTGATGGATATGTAATAATAAACATATCTGTTATTAATATGGTTATGACTCTGTGCTCATTTAATGAGAAATAAAGTAATTTATGGAAGGACCCGTTTGAAAATGACTGGCATGGTGTTTTCTCCTGACTGCATCTTACACATCTTTCTAAGCATTCAGGCATTGCTACAGGTTCTAGCAGAAGGTGCATTTGCATCAGGGGACTGAAATGTGCTTTTGCTATTCTACATGAAATGGTGAACGCCGTATTAATTTTTTCATTCCCTTATTCTCCTGGCCTGCTGTAGTAGCATAATTATATTATTCAGCCACCCAACCAAACTTGCCTTGTGATTGCGAAGGTTCTGGTGTAAAGATGCTTCATCCTTCATGACGCAGAAATCCTGCTTATCTGAGGGGAGGGAACCCAGAAAAAGGAACCCTGCTCCAAAGAGGAAAAACAGCCTGTGCATGCCATGAAGCTGTCTGTGAGCCGCCCTGGGTAATCTGCCACGGTCTTCAGAGGAGTGGACCAGTAGGGACAAGTTGCATGCAAACAAGTGTGACTTTGAAAGTCACAGTGATGGGAAGTGTAGATAAGTGGAAGTAGGTGATGTGGTAATTTCAAAAGGTTCCTCTGTGTCGAGCTTGCTGTATCAGAAACATCAGCAATTTTCAAAGCTGTGGATGAAGCATGTAGTAAAGACTACCTTCCTGACCTGCTCTAACCTCTCCTCATGGGCCTAGAGGGGAAATAATGTAATAGGGTGTTTAAATATATTATGGGAAATCTAGAGCAATAGAGAAGGTCAATGGCCAGGTCATGCACCAAACCAGATGAATTTTTGCATTGCTTTTCCACTTCCCTTTTTCTAACTGGCTTATCTCTACAGGATCAAAGCCTCCCACTTGAATAATTAATCTTTCTCAAAAAAAAAAAAAATGTATCTTGTAATTCTGTGTTTTATGAATTGGAAAAAAAAAAAGCATAAAACCTGCTATGAATATACAATGACTGGTGGGAGGAGGAAAAATGGATTTGCTCTACAGATTGCTAAAAAGCTCTGGAAGTGACAGTACATGCCAGTGCTGAAATTCTGCAGTTCTTTTTAAATGCTGATTTTCCTTGGGAAAAAAAGCAGCAGACATAATGAAGTGTAAAATTGTTGACCTGTATGTCTAGGATAGGTTGCAACTGAAATACTGTAATAATAAAGTCTAGACATGCAAATTACAGTTTGTGTGTGCTGGTATACTGATGTTGGCACTCGTTTTCTCTAAGCCAGGTGCCTATCTACACAAATTCCTATGCTTTGAATAACAAATTCAGCCAAAGGTTTCTAGTGTAATACTTAAAATCTCAACTGTGCAAGCAAAAGTTTCGGGGAAAAATGCTATTAAATCAATTTTTAAAAAGTTACTAAACATCGGTTTTGCTATCTAGCAGGAAGAAAAAAAACAGTTCCCTACTATGTTCACTACAGCTCCACTTTTTCTGTCTTGCCTTCTTTTGTTTAGCTTTTGCCAGTGTTGTTAATGATTCCTCTCTTACAGGAGTGCTTTGCTCATTTAACACAGTGGCAGAGTCATCAAGAGAATGTAGAAGCTGTGAAGAGCTGGCATAAATCATCATGGCTTCATTCAAGCTGGTGAAGCTGTAGGTTTACACACAATTTGGGGCAATCAGATGTCTAGATTATTCCGTGATTTTTATTTGCTCCCTTATTTCCATTTTCTACTATTGTACTAGGTTGAAAGCTCATTATTGGTGGTAGAATGCCCAAATCTACTCTTCTTCATTTCCTCTTCAAGTATTTATCCTGAAGAAAACAGGAAAATAAAAATTACAAGAGTAGCCAACTGTGGCAAAAAAAAAAAAAAACCTGAATAATGAGAAAAGGGTATTGCCTCTCCTACAAGTGGGTTTTTGCAGCAGCCACAGAGGCTATAGCCAGAAGCAAGTCAATGATTGCGTGGTTCCTGTGAGAAAACAGGCGGCAGGTGCTGAGCTTCCCTCCGTGAGCTGGTGAACTGTAGTCGTCATTTTTAACATACTTAGTATGAACATGAAAAATGCAAATAAGGAAGAGGAGTTTTTTTTTTTTTTTAAATACAAAATGGAAATTAGACTTCTTGCAAATTTGTGTATGCATTGATCATAAAAACTCTGCATCTATTTTCCATCTCTTGACACTGCTTTTTTATGCTTGTTTTCCATTTCCTTCATGGTTGCCCTATTATCACTAGGGCATCAGTAGAAAACTGTAGCATTTCTGATGTACAGCTTTAAAACATACTTGAAAAGAATGATGGCAGAACAATGCCAGTCTAAGAGAATTAAAATCCTCTTCAGTGTCTCTGCTGCTTCCCCTGTGTTATGCCTTGGCATCTGTGGAAGGAGCATGCACCTGAAGACAGATGCAAAAGGTAGTGCCAGATCGGGGATGTGTCAGCAAAGGCATTTGCAGGTCACATATTACATTATTTGGCCTGAAACATTTTGGTGTTACTAGGGAAAAAAATGTAGAAAAAAGTCTAAGATTTCATACATCTTTAATTTTCTACTTTTCAATTATTTTTTCCTAGCTTTCCATAATTGAGATATGTTAGCCAAGAATCTAGACCTAAATACCATATTATTTTTGTTACTTATCACTAAACAAGATCCCTTTGACAATTTGGTGCCACAATCCCTATTTAGATAATCATAGAATGGTTTGGGTTAAAGACAATCTAGTTCCACTCTGGCCTTGAACACCTCCAGGGATGGGGCATCCACAGCGTCTCTGGGCAACCTGTGCCAGTGCCTCACCACCCTCTGAGTGAAGACTTTCCTCCTAGCATCTAATCTAAATCGCCCCTCTTGTAGTTCAAAACTATAATCCCTACTTACGTGTTACTTGATAAATAGTTATTCCAAATATTTAAAGGAAAAAAAAAAAAAAGATGAAAAGTATTTCACAGATTAGGTTCCTTTCCAAGAAGCAATTTGTTCATGTAACGGAGAAGAGTATCAACTTCTATGTAGAACACACATAGGAATGTTTATACTGTGTTCTTGAAACATTTCGTTTTGTCCTCTTTTTCCATCCCCCAGACATGTTCCTGGGGATCCACAATGCACAAAGTTTGAAAACCATGAAGGGCAGCTGATAACGCTGAAGTGGGAGGAGATATGAATGCTACTTTAAGCATCTCCCAGATTGCTACATTTTTTTGCCTGCCATTACATTTTCTGTATCATGCTGGTAGAAATCACACCTTATTAACACTACATTTTTCAGCTTGTCACTGTCACCTGGGGACCAGGCGTAAGGGTGGATTTCAGGATGGGGGTGCCCAGGCTGTGCCATGCCCCAGGCCCCTACGGCAGCTCTAGGAGCTGCTACAGCACAGGGCAGCCAGGTTGATCCCCTTATGGGTTTGGTTAGCCCCCTGTGGGGCTGGAAACATGCATACTGTGCTTTTTCAGGTATCTTGTTTCTGTTGCTTGTTTTCTGGGTCCTTGTCTGGAGACAGTCAAAGCTTTGCAGTGAAGTGGAATGCTGACCCATACGTGAAGAACTTTTTCCTTAAAAAACGAAAGTGCTTTTCTAGAGCACTACACTGTAAAATCACACCTAAGGCACTTTTAGATTCTTTTGAGTTTAATATGCGTGGCGGTTATCTGCAAGGCAGGATTGTACGTGATTGGATCCTACCTGAGCTGTGAGTACACCTTCATCAAAGCTTTTAAAGCCTGGAGATACACAGGAGGATTCCCAAGAACTTTATGTTCGTCACTGAAAAAATGTACGGTTAGACATGCATGTGTCAGTGTATTGGATGAGGATAACACATCTTCCCCTGTAAAGAAACAAGAAAAGTAAACACAGTATTTTAATTCCTGAGACTAATTATCTGAAATGAAGAATACCATTTCTACCACAGACATGCAAAGGCACCTAAAACGAGCCTTGCAAAGGGTTTGTCTTGCTTCCCCACACCTTTTGCTGTATTGTAGCACCTGCTTGTAACGTCTGAGGGAGCACTCACTGCCTGTGCTCTTCAGAACTGAGCCGATTTCACAGAGCAAAGGACTTTTGTAAAACAGATCTGGACTTGCTCTCAGCAATGTCTAAATCCTGCTAGGCCTATTGGCCTGCAAGCAGGACTGTGCTAACAGCACGATGCAGCCTGGCTTTGGGATGGCTGCTGGCTTGCATCTGGCCGGCTCAGAATGCAAAGTCGCAGTGCTCAGGCTGCTTTGCAAAAGGCATGGGCATGCAGGCAGGGCCGGCAGCTCCTCTGCACACCCCGACCCCAGACCAGTCTTCACTTCTCAGTCTCCACCAAAGAGAAAGACGCATTTAATAACGATCAGCTGGTCTTTTACAATTTTAATGTAATAAAGGTACTCTGTACTTCCATTCATATTTATACGTCACGTTGCACTCCTTGTTTCTATACTCCTTACGTCAGTTTGTGTAACATTCAAAGAAGCCAGCATGTCTGGTTATCCTCTCCCTAAGGAAACAGGCACGAAGCTGTTACGGGAGGGAAAAGGCCGAGCAGATCATGGAGGAAAGAAAAGGAAAAGCAGGAGTCAGCCGTTTCTTCATCGTGGGGCGGCTGGGAAGTGTTTTCCTGCAGGTACAAAGCCAGTTTCTTCTCTTTCAGCACAGCACCCTCTAGTGCCTTCAAAACTCTGGAAACGAGCGGTCTGTACGTGCTGGAGGTGAGACCTGATCCTCTAAAGGTTACACCACAGGGGAGAACGTGTTCTGTTCAGCTTCAGTTTTTGTTTAGGAGCCAGGAATAAACGATCTCTATATAGGTGGCTGTCAGTATTAAGAACAAATGCCTAGACTGGAAATATCCTGCATTTGCATTCATGAACAGGCAGCTGTGATCTGTTCTGACTTTAATATAGGGTTTGCAGGACCTCACCTGAGCTGGACAAAAGCTTTTCTAGAAAGCTAGCTTGTCTCCTTTAAGCAACCCAAACATGTACATGATTCAACACGCTTGCTGATAGCCTTTTACAATGCTTAAGTTTGCCTTAGTAATTGGAAACTCCATTGTAGCTCAAGACAGAGCTTCACTTCAGCATTCCAGCCTTTGGAGCTTCTCTGTTAAAGTCCTTGTTCCCCAGAGCTTCTTCTCCTTCACACGTCTAGGAGCCTGCAATGAACAGAACCCACTTTGCTTCCTTTCAATGACAAACCTAAAAGACTGAAATTTCTAAGCGTTCTATGTTAAAGCTTATTTTCAAGGCCTGGATTATTTTTCATGGCTGTTCTTTAAAACCGTCGACTGTTTGGAACTGAAAACCACGTTCTGAGAGCAGTGTTTATGAAGGGAAAACATTTCTTGGTGGAATAGGGTTGGGGTCTCCAGAGGCGGTAGCTAGGAGGGGTCTGAGGAAACCAAGAGGAGAGATTCGAAAAGTTTCATTCTGGCATTCACTTCATTTTTGTATGTTTAAGCACCAACAGGAGTTGGACTTGATGATCCTTACGGGTCCCTTCCAACTCGGGATATTCTATGATTCTATTTTGGTTTCTTTAATCGGCCAAACACCAAGAGCTTTTGTAGTAGCATGTGAGGCGCATGGGCCCATGTCTCCAAACTGATTGTAGTCTCTTCAAAATTAACTGTTTGGAGGGCTCTGGTCCACGGCTGCTGCACCAGTCCTTCGGCATTGCTCAGCAGCCACCTCTCACTGAAAATTACATTTGCCTGGTACGTTCATCCTCCCCTCCCAACGCCTGGCTCTGTGCACTTCGGGGAACCAACCCTTCCCAGACGCATTTCGCGGTGGCTCCGCGCTCAGTTCGCTCGAAATAACCTTTTTTTTTTTTTTTCCCTATTTTAATTAACGAATTAGACCCGTCACCCCTGCACCCGCTACATTTTGAGCCGGCGGGGAGCGAGCTGGCTCTCCCCCTCCCCCCGGAGGCAGAAGCGCTCCCCCTCACGCCCACCCTCGGGTGGGCGCCGGGGCGGCTTCCCCCCACGGGCGGCCCTTATGGCCGTGATGGCCGTGGTGGCCGTGAGGGCGGCTGCTCCGCCATGACGGCGCCGCCCTTCCGCTGGTGCGCACGCAGCCCGCTGCCTTTCCGCAGCGTCATCCCGGGGGCGGCGTGGCTCACGGCCCGGCGGGGCGCCGCCGCCGAACGGACCCGGAGCCCGACCCAGCCCCGGCCCCGGCCCCGGCCCCGGCCGCCATCACCCGCCCGTCCTCCGTGCCCCGCGGGACGCCGCGCCGCCGCCATGCCGCTCTTCTCAGGTGAGCCGGCCCCGGGCGGGAGGGAGCGGCCCGGCCGCCGAGAGGCAGCGCCCGGCCGGGCCGTGCCCACGGGTGTCGCCGGCCTGCCGCGTGTGGGAGCCGCGGCTGAGCCCCTCGGGCTTCTCCGAGTTAAAAGCGGGCGTTAAAGGGTTGGCGAACTGGGTTCCTCCTTTTCCATAAGGAAAGTTTGTAGGGAAGGCTGCAGGAGGAGAGTCTCCACTGGGCTCTGCTCTCAGCCGTATGGCCTGAATTTTTGGGTAGAGCTGTGTGGAGCCGGGAGTTGGACTCGATGATCCCTGTGGGGTCCCTTCCAGCTCGGGGTGTTCTGTGATTCTGGGCGCTCAGCAGCGGGCAAGCGGCTGTTCAGAAACACAAGACTTACAAGCCTGTGTCAGGCTGGCCTGTGCAGTGACTGGGTTCTCTTCCCAGGAAATGGGAAGTCTTGTGTTTGCTAAATCTTACGTATGCAAAATAATGGATACTATTTATGTTTAAAAAAACAAACCAGCAGGCTGTGCAAATGAGGTGGTGCTTTCTGCTAGTAATACCGAAAAGTCTGTCATTGAGATGCTGTGTAGGCTGATAACTTAGGGCAAGTCTTGTTTATTCTTCCTTATCACCCATCACAAGCACTGTGTATGTATGAAATCCTAACCTTTTTCACAGGTGTTTTTTTTTTTTTTTTTTTAAAAAAAATCACAATTCCAAGAATTTGGTGGAGAAGGAAACCCGGAGTTGCCACAGTAGGTTTACTTAAGAGATGTCCAGGTAGGCAGAAGGATAGGACTCTCAAAACATGGTATTTTGGCTGCTCGCTGTGCACACAGGACATCATTGTGCACTATATTTTGCAGACGTTCTGCAAAACCACAGCATGTTAAAGTAGATTTCTGTACGTATTGAGAGTGATTGATTAGAAGTGATCGAAGAAGCATAACTGTTCTCTCAAACACCCAATTTATTCCAGGCATTTCTCTCACACATCGGTCATGCTAGCCTTACCAAAACAAAATTACTGTGCCTTGTGTCGCTGCGCCTAACGTTTCTGCTGGCGATCCCATTTCCAGCATTTCAAGCTACGCTTGTGTGACCCAACATCACCTCAATTCTTAATTCCCGTCCTATACCCGTACTGGGGCCAGGGCTTTGGGAGCTGCAGCCTGTGCGAGGCCACTGCCTGTGTTTGGCGCGGGTACGTTGTTTGTGCGTGCTGCCCAAACTGAGGCAGGCAATAACAGTGGCTGCCTTGGCAGTGGCACTGCCGGGTTAACGTCGCGTTAAGAGGCAGCAGAAGGTGTGCGACAGTGCGGGGCTTGTCTCAGCGTGTGCTTACCACCTCGTGTCAAAGCACGAGGCCAACGCTCGTAGCCAAAGCTGTGGCTCTCAGAGCTTGGCTTTTAAGGAGCGTGGTACGTTTGCCACCGAAGGAGAATGGGAAACTTAACCAAAAGCACGTGTGAACTTCTAGAGAAGTTTGTTTGCAGTGGACAGTGCCATGAGGTTGGAAGGGTGAACTTTGTAACTGCATGGTGGAGACTTGCCTGAAGAATTTCCCATTCTCTTATACATGTTTGCTAAGGCTCTCAGTATACATGTTGCTTATAGTTGCTTTGTAGGGATGCCTTTACTAAAAGAGGTCCTTAGCTTGATTATTGACCAATTTTAGAGCTGGAAAGTAATGTTTTGAGATGGTATGAAGTCCAAAATTTGAAACACTGGTTCAATCTTGGTAGTTCCATTCTTCAGTATTAGGAAATAACCTAGTTTCAAAATACTTTTGTTTGCAGTTAATGTGAAATGGGGAAAAGAGAAATTCGATGGTGTGGAGCTTAACACTGACGAACCTCCAATGGTCTTCAAAGCCCAGTTGTTCGCACTGACTGGAGTTCAGCCAGCTAGACAGAAGGTGATGGTTAAAGGAGGCACTCTGAAGGTAGAGATCGTTTTTCTGTATTATTTCTTTATCGTACTGTAACGTAATTAACAATATTTTTGAGTGTTTCCCTAGATCTGTCTGTATACTGAGTATACTTTACAGAAATAAATACTCTGTGATTCATTGCCTTTTACTAGAAAATATTAGCAAAAGTTTCTTGCTAAATGACTGGGAGGTACTGCTGTTTTAAAACACTTTTTGTCTCGTTTGCCCCAAAATCTGCTCTGCTTGGTGGGGAGGTTTTTTGTTCCTTTTTAACGTTTGGAATCTGAACACAACTTTTTGCTTTTTAGTTTGTTTAAGAAATGCATCTCGGGTACTTAAGTGCTGGAGACTTATCTCAGTGCAATATAGGCAACTTTCTTAGAAAAATGTTTACAGCTGAGCCGCGTTAAAAAGCAAATAAAGAGCTGTATTAAAAAGATAGTTTGTTTTTTGTTTTAGTCTGACAAGACTTGATGTGTAAATTGTTAATATTTTGGAGTTTTGGATGAAGCATGATTGTATATTTAGAAATGCATGATTAATATTACTGAAAATACTTGTCTTTTGGTGGAAAATTAACTTCTCTTTTATTTCATTTCGAATACAGGATGATGACTGGGGAAACTTGAAAATAAAAAATGTAAGTTCTAAGGAATAATCAAATTTTTAAATGCCAAAAACTCAAACTAGCAAAATGAAAAATAACCTGTTTCTCTATCAATTCTGTCTTAGCGGGTATTCTTCTTTAAAAATCAGGCCTTGATGAAGAGTAATTAGAGAGTTGTCACAGCTAAGCATTCTTACCAAGTCCTTACCATTGATTTGTAAAAATAATAATAATAAAGAATTTTAAAAAATAGCATCAGCAGAGAAATTACACTATCTTTGTAAATTATTGGAGTATCTTTCTTTCTTACAAGAAATGTGCTGGGTCAGATGAGTGGGTTTTCTGTGTAGTCTGTCTGTGACCATGATAATAAGCGATGTTATTTAAGAGAACTTGTGAACCTGCCTGCGGTCTGTTGTGCTTGTACGTCCCCAGTGTGGAGAGTCCTTACATTAGGAATGCTGAAGCTACTGCTCTGCCTATTTCCTTTTTTAACAACCCACAGAAATTCATCTCCAGTGCTAGACAGCTGTTCTTTAAAAAGAAAGCCACCAATAATGCTTATTCCCACCTTTGAATTTGTTCAAAAAGAGAGCAAAAAGTGAACATATTTGTGTTTCATACCTATATAGTATTGTAACAGGGAACCACAAAGGTTTTTCTGGTTTTGATGGTTTTCATTTCTGTAGGTGTCTTGTAACATCTGTTTGGTACAGGTTTTACTCCAGTTCTTTATTGAGCAGATTGAGTAAGTTAGCATGACTCTTACCCTCATTATTAGTTCCTGAGCAGCTCTTAGCAGCCTGTAGCAGTAAGTTGCAGCTAGTGTAGCGGTCATGAAGCAAAAAGTATGTAATATTCTTGTCCTTTTCTGCATACTTTTACGCTTATAGCTGCCTTATATATTTTGTCAGTGTTTTATATAACTTCCAGGGATTTATTTACACTGTAAAAGCAGTTTCTGTCCTTTCTGTTGCCCATCCTTCTCTTTAGCACCTTATTTTTCAGGGCCTGCAGATAGCCCTCTTCTCTCCCTTTGATGTATCCCTGCTGAATGCTGACAGACTCCTTTTCCTTGTAATAGTCCAGCAGGCACAGTAACAAGATTCTTTCCCCTGTCAATGTTATGTTGTCCTCATGCCTAAACTGACTGATCGGTTTAACATCCTCAGAATGTGCCAGACCAAAGGATGTTACTTCCTTTCCCACTTGTTTTCCAGGTGAAAAAAAGAATAAATTCCTAATTAGTATTGTCAGAATACTCATTTTCACCAGCATACATCTGAAATGTTTCCCCAGAGCCCTGGCTAAAGTTGAGGATTTTTTTTATTGTTCAGAGGATTGTGAATTTGAGATCTTTAGACTTATTTGACTGAGAATCTCAAACATTGTTTTCACTACTTTTAAATTGGACGTCACCTGCTCAGTTATCCTTCTTTCCAAGGTATTTGTGAAGACTTAAGGGAAAGAAGGATAATTGCACTGAAGTCTTCAAGATGCTTGATCTCCAGTGGTCCATCAGAAAGGGAGCTTTTTGAAAACTTAACGTTCTGGTTACTCCACAATTGTTTAATTCTGTCCTGATCGGAATCTGGAGTTGTCAGCTTCTGGCAAGCTTGCCAGACTCAGTGGAAATGTCTAACAAAGATAGTGCTATGGAATAGTTCTCATTAACTGCTTTCTAGATAGTTAGAAAATTACAGCCTTTTTTGAGAGAGACTGAGAGCCTGGGTTATTTTTTTCTCAATTTTCTAGGAAGGTATACCCATAAGAAACAGTACAATATCAGTTCCGTAAACTAAGAGACAGATCTAGTTTATCTTTGGGGAAGTACATGAAATATGTTAAGACCTTAATGATTTTTTAAAGGAAACAACTGAGCTTAAATACTTAGTACTATTTTTACTGTCTTTCAAGGGGATGACCTTACTAATGATGGGTTCCGCAGATGCGCTTCCAGAAGAGCCCATTGCTCGACCCGTCTTTGTAGAAGACATGACAGAGGAGCAGTTGGCTTCAGCTGTAAGCATATTCTCAGCTTCGGTTTCTTGTAAACCTTTGAAAAATTACTAGTTTTCAAGGACTTGTAGTTGCTTAAAAGTACGTTCTGAAATGGTAATTATTTTGTTGAGTATTTATAGCTTCCTAAACACAAAATTTACATTGATGACCCAGGAATGGAAGTCTGGAACATATTTTAAAAGTCAAATAACTAATGCTGTTTTTTCTTTAGAAAATTATACTAAACTGCACGCTTAAAAATAGCATTTCTGATGCTTTTGAAGACACATTTTCTATTGTCCTTGCTGTATTGTCGTCCAGAACTCTACCCGAATAAGAGCTGTTAGATGTGCAAATTGTTTCCTGCCTTCCTTGTATCTGTGAAGGGAAAACATGTTTGGTTTGTGGTTTTGTTTGTTCTTGTAAGTAATATTATATCAGGTAAACCTTTCTTTCCAAAATGAAGATAGTTTTGACGTTACTGGGTTAGCTGATAAGTTTTCCTGTATGGGAATAGAACCATTAAACTGCTTTTCCCTGACAGCTGCTCAAATATGCAGGATTTTTACAAAACAAAGAAATAAAAAAGTGCTATTTTGCTGTGATTTATGGTTGTTTCTGAAACTGGTTAGTTTAATTATTAGTTGGCCTTCACATTTGTCAGAACTTCAGAAATTCAAAAGTTATGTAAAAAGATCAGATCTGTTGCCGATTTCTGGAGAAGGATTCAAATAATGCTTTTGTTTCTAGCTATGAACTTCATCCCATTCAGAGTTCTACTGGAAACTGATTTTAATTAAAACATCAGTGTAGCTCACAAAAATATTTGTGGAAATTTGATGGAAGTAGAGTTTTAAGGTCAGAATTTGAATTAATAAATAAATGAACTTTCTGAAGGACTCCCATACTTGAAGAATATGCTCGTTAAATTAAACATGCACAGGAAAAAAACACAAAGCATTCCTGGATGTCCTCTAAAAGCAACAAATTGTGAAATAGATTAATATAATAAGAAAATGGCTCAGGAAAACTCAATAACATAGTCTGATGGAATATTCCAGGTTTTGTGCTTCACTGATCATCCATTTTCTTGCTAGCTAATGTCAATTTATAGCATTTATGAAAAAATGGTAACACATCTCTCTCAGACCTTTAAGCACCCCTGTGAATTTTTTGGTAGATGGAATTACCATGTGGATTGACAAACCTTGGCAACACTTGCTACATGAATGCTACAGTTCAGTGTATCCGCTCTGTGCCAGAAGTGAAAGAGGCCCTTAAAAGGTAGGATTTGGTATAAAAATACCATGATTAGAATGTTTCCTTTAGCTTAGGAAATAGTGTTAAGAAGGCTGTTCCACAAAATGCCTGCTATGGATTATCATAACAATACGTTTTTCTTAAAATCTATTAAGGATTAAGCTAACGATTAATTAAACTTTATCCTATGGCTTTGCTAGTCTGTGCTTTAAAAAAAAAAAAAAGACTTAAGACTGTGTTTTTTGGAACTGGCTTTTAATGGAGAGAATGAGGTTTGCCTAGCTAAAAAATAACTCCTGTGAAGACTTGTTTAAAACACTTAAACAAGCCTGCTGAACTCTGAACCCTCTTTTCTGTGTTAGTTCGTATGGCCTTGTTTTGTATGAAAGGAGTGTGGGGGAGTCCTGTTCCTCTGAAGAACACATTATATATATTTTAATGGCTTTGTTGAATAATGTGTTTTCAGTTTTATAATATGAAATTCCAACACTGTTGACCTTTTGGTACTTGGAGATGAAACGGGAAGCTTTCTGATGGATCCGTGGGCATTACTGTGGCAGCAAACTGCAAGAAGCTGGAGTTTGTGTGATGTGGATGTGTAGGGCGCAGAAACCATGTCTATAAGAATCTATTTTATTAGTTTTGACTGTAGAGTAACTTTCCTGACTTATTTTTGTGTGATTCTGGGCTAAAATGTGGAAATGATTTTATTTTTTTTGGTGAGGAATCTACAAGAAACTCTTGGGAGAATTAGAAAGATCAGGTTAAGAAGGAATGTGTGGCAGTATCAGCCTGGATTTGTCCTCCAGATGAATTATAATTAAAGAACCATCAGTATTTAAAGGTTGTGAGGTTTAGGTAGAACTTTGCTGTCTTAGGGTTAAATTAATTCCTTTAAAATATGGTGCTTTCTTGGTACCTTGGTATTTGACTGGATTTTCTAAAATAATCAGTATAAACAGTAATTATTCAAATATTTAAATTTTATTCTCTCTGTTAGCAAGTGAGCCTCAACTATTTAGAACTGGGAACTTTTGTTTTAAACCTTTTTCTTGCTTTTTGGTGTTGTCGTTTTAGAAAAGTTTATTTCCGTGTGATACTACACTGAATGAGAGTGTTTGACAAATGTAATGTACCAAATGCCATAACATACCCTATAAAGCTGGCAGATTGCAGTACAAGATGTGGCCTTTTTGTCTATGGGAAGTCAGGGTCTCTAGATTCCTGCTCTGTTTGCCACCAGAGAGTTGGTCTTTATTTGGCCTTCTCCGCTCGATAACGGTATGGAAGGGTCTATGGTGGTGGGAGAGAGGTGAAAGGTCTTCAACTAGAGAACTTACTGGTATGGCTTCATTTTAATCATCCGTTCCGTTGATCTCTGCGAGGGTATTCCCATTTTTGTAGCACGACAGGAGGCAAGCTTCCTGCTCGTCATCTGGCAGTGAGCAGAATTTTTAAAGTTCAGTCTGAGATTGCACCAGCACGCACCCTCCTTCTGCTTGAAGGGCCCTTGGCATTATCAGAAGAGACAATATGTTTTCCTGTAAGGGAATAGAATCATTAAACTGCATGCTTTTCCCTGACAACTACTCAAATATGCAGGATTTTTACCAAAAAAAAAAGCTATTATGTTGTGATTTATGGTTGTTTCTGAAACTGGTTAGTTTAATTATTAGCTGGCCTTCACATTTGTCAAAACTTCAGAAATTCTTTGAGGATCTGGAGATCCTTTGAGAAAGCCATCTGTTCCTCATGCAGGTGGTAAATTAAGGAAACATTTAAAGAGTAATAGGTTCTGGTAGTGTGGGAAGATTTGCATAGTTTTCCAGTGTGGGAAATGCCTCCACCCCCCCCCCAAAATGTGTCACCTCTCGCTGTCTTGCTGTTTTACTTCTGCTGTGGAAGGAGGAAGACTGCTCTCCATCTCTGTGCGTTTTATCTGCCATCTATCCTTGAAGGTTGTTTTTTTTTTTTTCTTTTTTTCCCCATGCATCTAAAGCAGCTCTGGCAAATGTTTCAGAAATCAGGTAGCTTCTATTCAGAATTTTTCTCAGTTTCTTTAAAAATAGATTGCCTCTTTGAGGCAAATGGAAGTCGCATTTACGTATTCTCAAGGATGCTAATTTTCTGTGTGACAGTGCTTCCATGCATTGCTTGCAGAGTAACAGAGACTTTGGTTTGAGTAAGTCTTTTCTTCCATTACTTCCATTTTAATGATTGAGTTCTTTTGATAGATTTGTTTAAATCTGACTGCCACCTGCTTTGATTTAAAAACTTGAATGCTCTTTGTGATCGAGTGTGACTGCATACAAATTTTCTTTCTTCTCTTTTAGGTATGGTGGTGCCTTAAGAGCTTCAGGAGAAATGGCCTCTGCTCAGTACATTACTGCAGGTTGGTGTTTAGAGAAAAACGTAGGCTGTTAGGCTACCGTGTGATTTCCTGCCAACTAGAGATGAAAATTGCAGTTAGAGCTCTGTGTATGTTTCTTTAGTGCATATGCCTTAGGAATTTCAGATCTGCTAGCACTGGAGAGCTCACTTTTTACTTATTACTCAGTATCTTTGAAGGTTAGACTATGGCTGCAAAGTGTGTGTTGCTGCATGTTATGTAGCTGCACATTGGGAGAAATATATTCAAACGTTACCTAGGTTTAGATATAAAGCATTCATATCTGTTATTGGTTAACATGTAGGCATAAGGTTATTGGAAATTTCTAAGTCCGACTGCATCCATCTGCCCATTTGATCGTTTTGTGTAGAAATATTCCAGTGAGCAGCTGTAGGCTAACACCGTACCCCTAGCACATGTACTCCACTGATATTTTTTTAATGTTTTATTGGCTGAGTATTACTGTTAGGGTGGAAGCTGCTGCTCTATTGGTGGTGTTAGCCTTTACCCTACTGATCCAGATTTCATAACTGAAAGCAGTATCTTCAAAAGGAAAGTTACTCTTTACTGTGTTGATGTGGGTGCTCACAGTGTGAGAGCTCATGATGGCCCCTTAACCTCCATGTTCTAACTAGAATTCTGGTTAGACCCCTTACTCTTGAACAAGGGTACAATTTTCCACTTTTTCTTTTTTCACTCTATTTCATTGCCCCACTAAGATGCTGGGCCAGGACACTGGGATTTCTACCAGTCCATTTAAGGAAAAACAAAACAATATAAGGAAAGAAAGGTCCAGTTTGTGGGTATGCCTACTGATCGAATTTTGGGGTGGTAAGTTCAATGGTTACTCTATACAACCATGCCTGCCCCTCCCCTTTCCACTGCCTTTACTTTGTCCCTTATTTTCTTTTTAAGATGACAACTGTGCTTTTTTAGGAGTTGTAGTAGTTTCAGGTCTGAGTAAATCTTAGATAACTCTTTGGTACTGGGCTGGTCAAGAACTCCTGCGTGATGCTTAGGGCATTTTTTTTAATTGTTGTTTCATATCAGTTGTCCCTCTTACCAAAGTCACTGAAAGTATTCCTTAAAGAGAGACAGAAACTGACTTTGGTTCCTTGTGATCTTGATTCATCAGTACCAGGTGAATCATTCGTTCATTAATCTGTCTGCTTGTAAATTAGTGAAGACAGACCACTGCCTACCTCACAGGGTTGTTGTGAGGGTTAACAGGTGTCTGAAGTGATTTGTAGGGGTAAAATGCTGTAACATGGTTAGGTGAGACGTATATAGTAGTGTGTCTGGAGCCAAAAAGAAAGCCCTGTGTGTTGTCATGCAATTGGTATCATTCATGGAATTACACGTACGTAGGAACTGTCTGCACATATGCACACGCATACTTGTTTTCCTGGGTGTTAAATAAAGCATGAACGTTTTCTAGATATTTTAGTTGGGGAAAATGTATTTTGGTTTTGAGTAGCTGGTGAAACTTGAGCTGCTCTAGAGTGTAGGTTTTGAACACCTTCTGGTTTTTCTAGGTGTTGTCCGACTGCGAAAAAGTTGCTCCTCAGTTGAATTTCAAGTGAAATCTGAACTGTTCAAAAATGTTTTTCTTTTAGCAGCCAGGAAAGACAAGGCAGTACATGCCAAACTCAGAATTGTCATCTTTACACTTGCAAAGTCATGCTCACAAATGAGATGTTAGGTGCACCTGTTATTCCACCTGGAAAACCTCACCCTGTTTTGGAAAGATCAAATTGGACACTGTTAAATGATTGATCTTCAAATATTGCTGTCATTATGCTGTTATTTTTAAATTTCCTGAAATGTGTTTTTTTTTTCTGCTTCTCACAATATTCACTTTTTTTCAAGCTCTTAGAGACTTGTTTGATTCCATGGATAAAACTTCCTCCAGTATCCCGCCTATCATTCTTCTGCAGTTTTTACATATGGCCTTCCCACAGTTTGCAGAGAAAGGTGATCAAGGACAGTACCTTCAGCAGGTAAGGAGGATTATTAGCTTGTTCTTTGAAAATTCTGTATTTTGTTGGAAGTCAAGAACACAGATACGTTAACATTCTCCTGCTGTTAAAATAATTTATCCCACTGTGCTTTTGTACTCTCTAGAAAAGTTGAATGTAGTCCAGCTCTGAAAACGTATGCTGGAATAGGGATAAGGAATCTTTACGTTTGGTTTTACAGCGTGTAGATGGATGATTTTAATACTGTTTATTCAATCATTCTGCCGCTAGTCACATTTAACGTTGTGTTGCTGTCCTAGGATGCCAATGAGTGCTGGGTGCAGATGATGAGGGTACTACAGCAGAAGCTGGAAGGCATAGAAGGTGATACAGTGATGGAGGTAATTGTAGTCTTACTCTACTGGAGTTAGGATTTATAATATTTTACTTGAACTTCACGTACATTTTAGTTAAGAGTCATCTCTTCTCTGAGTTCTTTAACATGTGTCTGTGGTCCAGGAAGTGAAATTATTTTCTGGTGTGTCTGATGAGCATATTGCTATCTGTATTGTCAGCTATGCTGTGAAAGAATGCTTTAGGAATACTTTCCATTTGGACCTTCTAGAGCATGTTTTGGACGAGGGTGGTAGTGAGTCTGAATATGCAGCGACTGGCCCTGGTAACCCATGCATCTAGCATATAAGAGCGTTTTTTGTCTGAAGAAACATCTTTGTGCTACAGCATTCTTAGCTACAAGAATGCTGTTCTACACAGCAAAGTAACTTAATGAACCTGCTCAGGAATTAGTTCTTCCCAAGGCTTTATCAGACTGACTCTTTTCTCTGCAGACTGTTTCTGAACAGTCTTGGCACTAGCATAAATGTGATAGACTGCTCTGAAATTTAGATTTAGACAGATTTAACCATAGAAATTTAGACAGATTTAATCTAGTGGGTGGCACTTCTTGATTGAAATCTTGCTGATATGCTTTAACAGCACAGCTATAAATGCATTTGTCTTAGAACTTTGACGCTGCATGAGGAGATTGCCTAGGAGAAAAAGCACCTGTTGAAAGGTGAAGGAAAAGGCTTCAAAGACTTTAAATAAATGGGGTTATTTTGTCTGCGAAGATGACTGTCTTTACCTGCTATTTGAAGTTACATCATAAGATAATTTGTTTTACAGACAGATTCTGGAGCTGCAGCAACAACTTCTAAAAAGAAGAGCTTAATTGATCAGTTCTTCAGTATTGAATTTGAAACAGCGTATCCTAAACACTAAGGCAAGGCATAAAGAATGACAACAGTTTTGTGCTTCAGTAATTGAGTGCAGGGAGGATGAAAAACATTATCCAGAATAGCGTAGAAAATAAAGATGCTTGGTGGGTAAAAGAGAGAATGATGTATTGCAGGAGTACACAGCAGTTAAAATTAAGTTTCCATATACTTTGAGAGAGGAGGAAGAAAAGTAATGGAAATTTACAAGAAAAAAAACTGAGTTTAAATACCATACTTCCTCTCCAGAAAATATTTCCAGTTATCTGCTTCAGATGCTTCAGGTGCTAAGATGGTTCATCCAAATAAAAGTTATTACCTTCCTAAATAGCATTTTTTTGGCTTATAAGTGAGTGTTACTGATAATTTTGGCATACTAAACATGGACAAATGATTACTTGATATGAGATTGGTTTCTTAAGAAATAAGTTAGATACGTAATTATTAAAAAGTAAGAAATTAATAGAGCATCCCCTAAGGTGAGGTACTGTATCTCATAGGTTGGTAGCAATGAAGAGTAAAGTCCTTTTTTTTTTTTTTTTTTAAGGTGTGTCATGCATCTCTCTCCCCCTGTCCCATGCTGTTTGTTATCCCTGAATTAGCTGGGAGGAGCAGAGTGAGAGAGTGAGTAGCTAAGAAGAATGATGCATAGGCTGATGGCAGGAGAAAGGGACTTGGTAGAAAAGTTGTGTTGCAAGCCTTAAAAAGTGTTATTAAGGCAGCAACATTTGTAGAATAAATGCATTCAGGGCAGTCAGAAAAATATCTCAGTAAAAGGAAGTGGATGAAAGAAAAGTGTTGGAAGTATGAGAAAATGTTGGATGGAATGGTTAGAAGAACATGTAGAAAATAAGGAAGAAATGGGCTTCATTTCAGTGAAGAGAACACATGCAAGGCAGAGAAAGGAGGTCATGCAGAGTTAAAGAAATGGGAAGTCTGGCCAGCAGCAGGAGTAGAAGTTGTTTATAATTAATAATATTACAGAAGGGCTTCAAGACATGATATTGGCAGCTAGTTAGTATGATCTGTGACCTGCGGGGGGAGGGGAAAAAGGAAAAAAGCAGTCCTTGGAAGTTCAGGTAGTGATGGAAAACTTTGATATGCTGCCTGCCTCAGCTGTTGCTTGTCGTTAGTCACGAAGGAACAGACTGGTCAGAATGAATGTCTGTTTCAAATCTTCATTTTTATACTGGTAGAAGTAAAAGTGCCGCGATGCACAAGCACAGGATTGTCTTATTTAAATGACTGTGCCATTCAGCGTGTTGTTTTCACTAGAGCAGTAGTTCAGCTCTTGGTGGTTTTCCTTAATTTCGTGAAGCATGAAATGTACGGAAGCTGAAGAAGAGGAAGTAACTAAAGGAAAGGAGAATCAGCTTCAGCTTAGTTGCTTTATCAATCAAGAAGTGAAATATCTGTTTACAGGACTAAAATTGGTAAGTCACTACAGCTTTCTGTTTAATTGAAATTCTAAAGGCCTGTTTTTTGCAGCGATTTTTTTTCTTTTTTCATTTATGCCTGACTTGGAATTCACGTCTGCTGTCCAGGCTTTACTGAGTTCCAAGATTTTTTGGGGTTGTTGCATGGATGGAAGTGAACATGAATTACATGTTAATATAAAGCAGAGACTTTTATAAAGCAGAGACTTTTTTTTTTGGATCCTGATATGGTCTCCCTCATGCACGTATCCAAATGCAAGCCAATTTATTCCTTGTAAGCCAGCTGAACAATTGTTTTTTACACTTTACATAAATTATACTTTAGACTGAGCAGTATCGTGAATTAAACATGCTGTAAATGGTTCTCCAAAAGTCAGTTTTAAGACAGGGTAGTATTTTGATTGCTGTGTTTGAAGAGGGAGAAACTAACAAGACAGGTAGTGGAACAACTAAACTTAATTTCAGTTTTGCAGACTGGGGAGTTGGGGTAATTTTCCATTAAACAACATCATCTATAAGCTCTTTACTTTAAATAGGACTTGTTAAGGTAGTCTGCCTGTGCATTTGTATATTCTTCTAAGCTTTATTTATTTATATATTGTCTGGAGAATTTGAAGGAGCAAGATGAGGATCTACTACAAAACTTTGTAGTAACTGCTCCTACAGAGTATTTGTATAAGAGTAAGTTTGGAAGCAGTGATTTCGTTTGTACAGGATTGGACCAAGTTGCACGGTTCTCAGATAATCTTCGGATCTGCTTTTAATTTTTTTGAAAGAACTTGGAAGGAAAACTAAGATAAATAGTTAATGCTTACAGATTATAAAGATTATGAAAAAAAAGAAACATCACTTTCAGGCCAAAAAGGTCTTCTAGAATTCTTATGCTGGATTGCCTGTAGCAACAAAGAGTCCCACCACTGACAACCAGGTCAGTCTTTCCCTGAACTTGGAAAAGGCCCTGGAAGCAGAGTATGGCCACCTATCTCCTTGGATATACAGCTCTGTCTCCTTTAGACTGACAGTTAAAAACTGTGCAAATATTCATGCCACAGGAAACTTCAAAATTTTCTGTGTCAAGGAATTTCAAAATTCCTGATGATAGCAACAGAATAGATTGGCAGAATAAGATTTTGTTTGTTTGTTTGTCCATGTCATGCTTTAAGCTGTGCGTTTTATAAGTGTCTGTTATTTTTTTCAACAGCGTCTTCAAGAGGAGATCACCAAACTCTCTCCGACTTTGCAGAGAAATGCACTCTATATCAAATCCGTGAGTTGCTCTCTCTATGATACAGCACAGGATGATAGAGTACATACACTACTGTATAGAGCTACAAGATGGGAGGGCTTGTTTAATTCCTTTATGTGCAAGTATGTTCCTACAATACCTTATAATTTAGGATGAGTAGTGTTTAAGGTATAAGTGATCTGTGAATATCTGAAGTAACTGTGTCTTCTAAACTTTTTTTTAGTCTAAAATTAGTCGCTTGCCAGCATACCTGACTATTCAGATGGTTAGATTTTTTTACAAAGAGAAAGAATCTGTGAATGCCAAAGTTCTTAAGGTAAGTTTTCTGCATAGTATAGTTTAATTCTTTATGCTTTTCATCATAGGTAGATAACTTGCAAATTATTTACTGAATTGTTTGCTTTAAAATTACTTTTACATTATTTAAAATATTAACAGTGTAACTTTGTTGCTTGAGACAAAGCAGCTTTGTTCCCAGATGTGATGGTACGTGGCGAATTGTGCTGTCAAAATAGACTGGGGGAAGGGGGAAGTAAGGGACAGAAATGAATTAGTTCCAGTGTCATTAGGATTTTTTACCTCTCTCACCAGTGTTTCAGAGGAGAACATTTAATTAAGGAGAGGGCCGTGCTTTTAGTCATTGAATAGTGATCTAAATTTGGTGAGAAAATGCTTTTGCTAACAAACACTTCTTGTCTTAGTTGTCTGAGTTTTCTGATTGCCAAATGCAAGAACCAGTTGCAAGCAGCTGAATGTTCCCGTCGTCCTTCCTATTGTCCTTGGCTGTTAGACTCCAGGCTTCCCAGGGAGCAGTGGGGTAGATGATGCCCGCTCTTTCCATGACAAGCAAGGCAATGGGAATTGAAGGCACATGGTAGCCAGCATAGCAGGTTGTTCAGATAACACGTAGACATTTTTTGCAAATGTACAGTCTCCATGCGTTTCTTTCCTTAGGCCTGCGTAGGATTTCCCTAGTGCAAAAGTATGGCAGCTATCCAGAAAGAATCTAAATATTTATATATGTATATACGTGGATGTCTGTAGCAATTCGTGGTTTGTTTATACCAAATGAGACATGCTTCTGTGGAAAGTACTGTAGTCCTTCACGCGAATGCTATCCGCAAAAGTTATTCTACACACTAAAGTAGATCAAGCTGTCATTAATATCCTGAGTTGCATTTAATTGGACTTAGTGACTTGGTATCCTGTGGGAGAACACTTCAATGTGGAATACTACACTGTGCTAATAATATTTGTGCTTTTCACTTCCTAGGATGTTAAGTTTCCTCTTATGTTGGATGTGTATGAGCTGTGCACGCCAGATCTTCAGGAAAAAATGGTTTCTTATCGATCAAAATTCAAAGATCTAGAGGACAAAAAAGTAAATCAGCAGCCAAAGAACGTAAGGCATTTGGCATTTTCATGGACGGTTTGTTCAGACACGTCATACATCTGCAGTGCTTGTAAAAAAAAATCTGAGCTTTGATACTATGGGCATTACATGCTTTTTTTAGCTTCTCTTAATCTAATCAGATTCCTTGATCGTGTTCACTGCAGGATCTCTGTACAAGCATTTTATGTTCTAATCGGAGTTATATTTTGATGAAATCACATTATTGATGGAGTAAAAAGCTCTTCAGTTTCATGTTACACTTGAGCATAACACCTTGATGCTATTTTGTTTATACACACTAGGCCAATCAACTGATCAGTTAATTACAATCAGTGTTCAAAGTGTCACCGTTTCCCTTTTAAAATACTTCTTTCTGAAGCTAGGGAAACTCTGACTCTGGAGTCAGTAGGAGCAGGGTGCAGAACCATGCAACTGCTTGCAGGATTGTGTACTTCATCGTCATGTTACTACCAAAACTGGTGCTGAGCACTACTGCATATAGAAATGGAGAGCTTGTTTGGGTAGCCAAACATCTGGGAAAATCCTCCCCCCTTGTAGAAAAACTCCCTCTGAAGGAAATGAGGGTTCTGGAGCTTTTCAGACATGAGAATTCAAATGTTCCTGGGAAAGAACATGTACAATTTGGTTTAGTATATCAGAATATAGGCATGTGTAGATATTAAATATATATAATTATTGCATTTTTAATGCTTTTATTTCAAAAAGCATTAATGCAGCCTTTCTGCTTACTGTTGTTATGCAGAAAGGTTTACTGTGAGCTGCACAAAGTGATTCTCTCACTGCTTGCTGGCAGTTCACTTCAGTGCAGTTACAGATAGCTCTTCCCTCCCTGCTCAGCAGCTGTACGAGAAAGGGCTGTACAAGGACTTGTCTGACTAACGGGCTAAGAGACTGCTGTCTAAAATTTTGGTGGTTGGCTTCATTTCCCACCCTGTCTTACATATTCTGAAACTGACTTTTTATTATTATTTGCTGGCCTTTTCTTGGCCTCGTTCTTGGCGGTTTTGTTGAAATACTTGAATAAGGCTTGCATCTCTTTTTAGATGGTTAGGAGCAAGAAGAGAGCTATTTTAAAACAGAATATATTGGTACTTTGTCTGGTGTTGTCTTATTGCTGCTTCTGCTGCCAGCAAGTCCCTAACAAGGAATAAAATTGTGTAATTGCAGAATTGCTTTGGTGCTCCAGAACTGTAAATTTTGTAGGTGAACCACCAGGGCAATATGTGCTAAAATGGTTACATACTTGCTTTTATAGGTGTTACTGTCTAGGTTAAGTTCTTGGATGTCCAGCTAGAATTACTGTAGTAGAATCTGTTTCGGTAGAATATGTTCTGTTAAACAAACATGTTTAGGTTTAGAAACATTTTTAAACAAATGTGGAAATAATATTTAGTAGGACTGTGCTAAAGATTTTTCTCCAAAGCATTTCCACTTTAATTTAGCGTATTCTGTTTTTCAGTCTAGTAAAAGTGAAGGTGCACAGAAGGAAGTTAAATATGAACCATTCTCTTTTCCTGACGGTGAGTATGGGGGGATGTATAGCTGTTTTAAAGTAACTTCCCATAAGCACAAGCTTAAGTGAACCTGATAGTAGGAGTACTTGAGACCCCTCTTTGTTTTTTCTAGTGCCTTTGAATATTAATCTTCAGAAAGTGACAGAAATGTAAGAACCTGAAAGATTAAGCAAGTTAAAATGTCACTCAGTTGACAAGATTCTTACCCAGCTGACAACCTGATGTACAGGAAACATGCACCTAAGAGACATCAGCATGTAACATGCAGTTGTTTGGTGTGCTTGTTTGGAAGCTGAAATGGAAGCAAAAATTTGAAGAGGAGTTGTAAAGCCTGCCCTGAACGCAGACAGCAGCTGATACCTAAAGGAAGTATTGGCTGAGCCTGCCCAGAAGTATCACGTTTGCTGACCTTGCATCATCTGTTCAGTGCTTTGGGCTTACTGCGTTTGCACTGCATCCAGGATACAAATTTATGTCATGAAAATGCCCAACAGTCCCTGTTTCTTCAGGGAATATCGTTTCTCAAAGCTGCTGCTTTTAGTTCACAGGGGTTTAGAACCATGCTGTAAATGGAGTTTTACACAGCTACACTGTTGTAGCTGTGTAAATGTGGCTGTTAGCCATTGTGGCTAACATGCTATAGGTCTGCCTGCTGGTAAAAATGCTGACGTTCTTCCATGTAAGACTTATGCAACTTCTTTTCCCCTTCTCCTTCAGATATTGGTTCTAATAATTGCGGCTACTATGACCTGCAAGCAGTGCTAACACATCAAGGCAGATCAAGTTCCTCTGGGCATTATGTGTCTTGGGTTAAAAGGAAACAAGGTAAAAATAAAAATGAAGTAAAATAGTTTAAAAGAGGAAGCTGTGAAGGGTAGTTAAGGGGCTCTTGAGCAGTCCTAAATTTGATGTGCCTAAATTACAAATAATCCCCTTGTTTTTCTTGCAGATGAGTGGATTAAATTTGATGATGACAAAGTCAGCATCGTTACACCTGAAGACATTTTGAGGTTATCTGGGGGTGGAGACTGGCATATAGCTTACGTTCTACTCTACGGGCCTCGCAGAATTGAAGTAATTGAAGATGAAGCTGAACAGTAGTCTTCAGTTCTAGTCATTCTGCCTAGGTGTGAAATAAATGTTGATTACTGATCACTTCTTTAACCCCAGAGCTTTAGCAAGTGGATACGTAAATTTGTTCAAACCTTTTCACGTGAAGAGGGATATTGGTTAAAAACTGATCCATGTACCAATTTGTCACTGCTGGACTGGACTGCCCCCCCTGGTGGTGACAAAACTTAAAACAGCTTTAACGTCTTGCAGAAAATAATTTTTTTTAATGAGTCTCTTCCCCCCCCTCCCTCCTCTCTAATGTCATCAAGTATTTATTACACACCTACTCTCACATTTGTTACTCTTGCATGGTTCGTACAGTTCATCAGCTGTCCATCCTTTGCCTTACCTGGCAGCCGTGTCAGGAAGGTGGAAGAAAAACTGTTGCCTTGTTGCGTAACTCAGTGCTGCTGCCCATAGCCGCCAGCCATGGCTACAATCAAGTATTTGTCCAGCCTGACCTGCTGATTCAGTCTGTTCTGTTGCTGGCATTTCATGACTTTGAAATAAATTGTGATCAACAAGGTGTCTCCATTAAAAAAAAGTTCATGTCTGGGTAGTGTAGTTAGTACGTGTTTGCTTTCACTTCTTGGGCCATCGCTGATGACTTTCGCAAAGCAGCCATATAGCAAAGCCCCTCTTAAGCTCTGGCGTGGGGCATGAACTAAGGAGGGGGATCCCTACATTCACTATCTTTCCCCCAACGGCTCCCCTGTCAGTCCTGGTGGGTCAGACCACTGCAGGCTGCAATTTTTTTCTGAGTTGTGTGTGTCAGGCACAGAGGAAATCTGCTCTTCTGTGCACAAAATGACACGAGGCTGTTCTGCTAGGTTAGGGAAAGGGAACAAATCTGAACTGGGGACACCTCAGCTCTGGCCTTGAACGTACGCACTGAGAGGAGGGTTTGTTCCTTAAAGAATCAGTAACAAAGCACCAGCCACAGCTGCTTCAACTCACAGCTTTTCCCATGTCATGGGGGCCACATTATTTTACTTCAGTGATGGAACAGGGTTCTCCTTTTCTCCAAAGATTGAAGCAGAAAGCACAAACGCTAATCCTATGCTTGTTGAATGCCTTGACAGGGGCCTGCATTTCCATGAGCAGAAACGCTGCCTTGGCCCGTAAGAGGTGTTTGTTAGGCATCCCAGCACACCTCAACTGATCTAGTACCTTTAGTCAAAACTGAGGCTTTTGTACCTTGCTACCTTTTACTTACAGTGTGAGACAGGTAGAAACAATACAGCCTAGCGCTGTCTGCCTGTGCAGCCCCACAGCGTTCTCGCCAGTGGCTCTGCAGCCAGGAACTTGCCTCTGAGGTAGTAGGGAACCACCCTGGAAAGTCTGCAGGTACGCTTTCATAACTGAAATAGGCTCTGGAGAGAAAAGGTTTGTGATAGACAGTTTTCCAAACAGTAATCAGAGATTTCACTGAATGATAGAAACTTGAAATAGCCATGAACCAAGCCGTAAGCCAGCTACAACTCAACATCACAAAAAAATCTCAATTTTTTTTTTTTGCAAGAACTAATACAACTACATGGAACAGCTTGTACCCCTCCAAAAGCCCATAGCCTTACAGCGAAACAGCACGTCACTTCACAAATAAGGTATTTGTTTGCCCCCGTTCAGTAGCGGTAGAGGCGTTACTGCACAGGGAGACCCTGTCCTTCGGCACAAGCACCCCCCCGCTGCTGCAGGTTCTTCCCTGCAGTGAACACGGTGCCTCAGAAACGCTTGCCCCAGCTACTTTTTCATGGTCTGCAGCTGCCCCACACCCACCTGGTGGCGCAGGAGCTGCTCACACTGCTCCCTGCTCTGAGAAACCCCACAAAGATATAGCCTCCCTTTTATGTTTCCCCCATCTGAGCTAAAGCTTGCTGACTAATCCTTTTCTCAAAACCTGGACAATGAACAGTATTATTAAAAAGGTTTTTATTGTTTATTGAACACCAAACACCTATCAAAGGGCTAATACCTAGCAACAATTGTTACAATTACCTCCACACAGACCCCAGTTAGCACCTGAAGGGAGTTAGCTGCTGCTTTCAGTGTCATTGGTCAGGCTCTCTGCGAGGTCAGCAAGCCCGGCTTTGCTCAGGGCAGTGATCAGGTTCTCGGGTGTCGCGTGCACGCCCTCCTGATCCTGCCAGGCAACCAGCAGCTGCTTGGCCCTCATCCTCACGTCTTCGCTGTCCGCCTCGATCTGCCGGATATCAGAATCCTTCATTTCCAGGTAGGGGGCCAGGGCCCTCCAGTGCTCCCCCAGCCTGCTGGCAAATAACTCCATTTGGTCGCCTGTCATAGCTTTGTCCCGTTGCACCTCTGGACCTGGAGAAAAAAAAAACAACAAAAATGACAGCAAGACTCAGGGAGCATCTTGAGTTGATGCTGCAAATGATTCCTCCCTGTCCTGCCCCCTTCCAAACCTCTTACTCACTAACAGACTGACATAACCCTGCCATTTAGCCTTTAACCTACTCAAAAGCTCTGCCTTCTTACAGATGTAGTGGGTTTCAGGAAGAACATCGCTTCCCTGTCTTAAAACTTCCTTTTAAGTATCACCTACTTGACTGACGGAGAACTTCTAGAGCCTCAAGTACATCACAAGTGCCTCCTCCAAGTGAAAACAGTATTTGCAGGTAGCCTGCAATTGTCAATACACCAGTCAGCCATAGTATTAGAATACAGCGGGAGCTTTAACATTAGTCTTCTAGAATTATTTTAGCCATTTTATGGAATTTACCCAGGTAAACTTGCATAAGTTTGTTAAATAATAAAAAAAGCTTGCTTCCCTTTTACTGAGTTACTAAAGGATGAAACAGTTAACAAGCTCCATGTTCCTGTTAGCAGCAGTGTGAATGGGGTATCAGCTTTAATATGTGCTCAGTACTTTAAGGACTTTTCCGTCATTCTGGCATCAAGATTAAGAAACCACTAAATTCTGTGCTCTGCTGAGAAGCCAAGCGATCACACAAGTGGGTTTACAAATCCGTAACTTAACATGGGCTATAAACATAGGTGGTAAACCATAGCTTATTTCACACACTTTAAAAGGAAAAAAACAAACCAAAACACCTTAAAGACTGAGTTATTTACACAGAGTCATCATATTCCTAATTTTTAATAAATAGCTCACCCTCACACCACCTGAAGAGTTAGTTGGCACAGATGGAGCTTCAGCTCCTTCCAGTGCTTTCAGTCACAGTCATTTATTTGAACTGAAACCATTACGCTGAGGGAAAGGACTAGAGGAGCATGAACAACAAAAGAACAAAAAGCACTCAGATCACTTCCGCTGTTTCTAAGCAAAACGTGCAGACCACAGCTCTCCCCTCTTTGCTTTAAGACAGTATTTAACAAAAGCCATAAATTCAACACAGTGAAACTAGGAAGGCTGTTTCAGGCAGCTCTAGGCTGAGGAGGAGAGAACTCCACCATCAACAATGAGACTGGAGAAGAGGTCAGGTGCTGGATGGAAGAGGGCAGCACAAGAGGGACTGACACAGGCCCACAGGTGGCTTGCCAGTAACAGAAAATCCCCGAAGCTCAGGAAGCATGTGGGTCACCAGCAGTAGCCAGTGCGTGAGTTCCACACCCCACCTGTGTCCCCTGCCCTCACTGGATCCAAGAGCTGGTGTACAGAGCTACAACACACCAGGGAGAAGGTACTGTGAGACGGGGGCATGAGTGAGGATGGAGGAAGGCAGATTCACTGACACAGGGGACAGGGAAGGACACCTGAGAGCATGACACACCAAAGCTGCTGGCAAGAGACACACATGAAGGGGCTGGTTCATGGAGAGGAACAAGAGATGATATTTGTTGGGAAGGTTTCTGGCTTCTCTGTCACAGAGAAGCTTTTGCCTTTAAGCCAGGCAAATGCAGTTGAAGTAAAGATACCAGAAGTGGAACACATCCGTTTCTCAAGGTCCCGTAACTACCTACCCCAGCAGAGGCAGAGGGAAGCACTCACCCAGGGCCTCTAAAGGGCAGGAAGAGGGGCTGAGGAACACCTGGGGAGGTTTCTACACAGCACTGAGGATCGTTGGGCTACAAACATCTAGTAACACTAAACACACACCAGGCAGAAGAAATGGAGGAGGCCCCTAATGAAAATGGTTATCCAACTTCAGCAAGTCGGGACACTTTCAGCACTGCAGACCATGAGACTGAGAGGGTGCTACAGGTGTGACCTGAAAAGCTGCACTTTTCAGTATGCACGTGGGTACAAGTCAGAAGTACCAGGGCAACCAGGACTGGTGACTTTCAGCAGAAACTACAGTTAAACACAGCTTCCACTAGATGCATCAAGAGAAACTGTGAAAATACTAAGAACATGCAAATCTTACTTTCATTGTTTTCCTTTAATAAAGCATCATTATCTTCCTCATCTTCATCTTCGCCTGTTTTTATTTCTTCAGAAGGAGGCTATAATGAGAGAACTAAATATCATTGGATGAATTTTGTGTTTAAAGAGAAATTTTACAGCTCTATGATGGTCCCTGGCATGTGTGTTAGAATGGAAAATCTGACATGATCCCATATGAGAATTAAAAATCTCCCCCAGTCTTCTGCATCCAGAACACCAGTAACAATAAAACATAATGTTAATTAAAAAAAAAAAAAAAAACACTAATGAAGCTATCAAATGACTTTACAGGATTCTCTCCAGTTCCTTCCACACTAACTACAAATACGGCATAACATACACAGCTTTATTACTTTCTTAAAAAAAATAAAAATCTTCACTCATTTTATTCCTTACTCAGGAATTCAAGTTTTCTGCACTTTCAGACTTTTTTGTAGGCTAGCTACAGGTGGCAAACAAGTAAGCAAACAGCCGACTTTTCACTTCTTGATTTAGCTACTGATCAGACAAGATGAACAAAAGGCTCCTTTTTCTACATCTCAGTCACAGGCCTTATCCACGCATTTGTTTCTTGCCGTAATATCTGGTCCAAGACCATAGCATCATCAGGAATACTGCATCAAGTGATAGGCTGTCTATTAAACCGCTCTTCCCTCCCAGTATTTTTTCTAAAATTGTTTTTAGCATCTAGTTAATTCTGATGGCTAGACAATAAAAATGCTACATAATACAATCCAATTTTTACATCACAGACAAAAAAAAGTCTCAAATACAGAACCAAGGGTCTGTATCTGTACAAAATACTTGGGTTGCATGCTAACTCAAAGGCTTTGAAAATGTTCCCCTCCCCAACCATTCGTCTCTCTTACCACTATGTATAAAGCGACCTGAAAGACCCCTAGGGCCCTTACCTCAGATTTGTATTGTTGACCACACAAAGCGATAATGGATTAGATTTACAGCTCCACAAGGTCTATTTTTCTTTACCTGTTTTAAAAGCTAGGGGGCTGATGGGCTGATGAAAGAGCCCTGGTAAATCTTGCTGCAACACCACAGTATGCTCAGCCGCACACGCTGCCCCTTTCCTAACCACAGCTACTGATACCATGAGCCATACCACCAGCTTACACCTGCCGTGGAAGCGGTTTGCACTACAACACGGAACCCAAGTAGCCTGGCAGAAACATATTCCTGTCTACCAACTTTGCAAGGGGTGCAGAAAAACTTGGACTACCACAGCTGTTCGTTCACAGAATACAAGGAAAAGCTCAGCAGTTAACATTAGTCAATGTTATCTGAAACTTAGTGTTGCTGGGACCTTCACAGATTACAGCAATTTTACTTGCAATATTTCCTTTAGTGTACAAACTTTTTCTTGTGTTTTCCCTCCCCGTGTACCAAATGGACTGCAGAAAGAGACAAGCAGGAAGTCAAATGAATTCATTTATTATTATTATAGGATAATACCACTTACAGGCAGCTCCTTGGCTAATTTGATTACCATGTTTTCTAGATATTCTGGTAAACTCTTGAATTGTTGGTTTGTGGGCTGGAAGAAGTGGGGACTTCTGCGTGCTAGTAGTCTTAATGCTCTCCAACCATAGTTAGAATTGTTCACAGCCCTACAAAAAAAATAAAAGTTTGCTTGGTAACAGCCTGTCATCTATAAAGTACAGAGAAAGATCTGAGTCATTTCCTAATTAATATAATTCTGTCCAAATCTATGTTTTTTTTTCAGTATTACTCGAGTCAAGCACAGATGCACAGTATTATGCAGAACAGTCGGTTTTCTTTAACAATCCAAACACGCAAGAGATCAAAACAAAGTGAAACAAAACAAAAGATCTACATACTTGTACTTATTTTCAACCATATTTTCAGGATCTGCTTGTTCAATAGCTTCCTCAAAAAACTCCTCCAACGTTGGCATATATTCCCTAAAAAATAAAGTAAGGATCTTAATTTTACTCACAGTCTACTGTAAAATAGCTGTTTTTCGGTTACTTCATAAACATCTCAAACTTATCTAAAGAAGCAAAAAAAACCAAAACCAACTCACATTTAACAACTGCAAATAAGTGAAGAATCTGTTAGATACACTGTACTATGAGATGATTTACTGCATAATCACTGAAATCTATCAGGAATCACTAGCACTACCTATTATATGTACTTAACCTTTCTGCCATACTGAAAGGTGACACAAACACCTATAAAGAACGTTTGGTGACAAAAGAATACAGGATGCATGACAAGATTTCTGGCAATCAGGAAATGAGACTTTCATAAAAGCATCTGCGACAACTGACTGGCAGCATTAGAAACATACTGCCACATGCAGAGCTCACAAACACACAGGAATCTAAAGTGGCTGCTTGTCTGGTGCAATTTGATAGGATGGGGTAAGTAAAACAGGGTCTCTTCCCTCATACACTCACATTCCAGTTCATCTGCAACCAGGGAATGCCAGAGTACTACTAACCCCTCTTCAGTTATTTATGATCACTGATTTTAGATGGGAAAGCACCAGGCAGCTTAATATTGTACTTAGTGATCTCATCACAGCAGCTTCCCAGACTTGCTCAAACACGTTCGTTTCGCTCCCCCTGGTGATCCCTGTACCTTGTGCTGAATGTACTTCGTGTACTTTACACTGGAGAATAGAAGGCAGTAATATACCTGATGGGGAGGGTAAAGAAGGAGTTGGACTCTCGGATGCTACTCACTGAGAGCACAAGTGGCAGCGGGCACAAGCCCAAGTACAGGAAATTATATATGAGCATAAAAAAAACACCAACAAAAAAAACACCAAAAAAGGAAACCAAAGATTTTCTGTGATGGTTGTCAAACTCTAGAACACGCTGCCCAGAGGCTGTGGAGCTTCCACTTGTGGTGAGACATTGAAAATCTGACTGGAGAGGGTCCTGAGCAAGTTGCTGTAGTTGAGCAAGGGGGTGGATGAGGTGGTCTCTAGAGGTCCCTTCCAACCTCAGCTCTTCTGTGATAACATGATGTGAAAGACAGAAGTTGTGGTTCACAGGGGACACATTAAAAGGTCAACTGACATTTCTGTTCTCTGAACAGCTAGTGGTTGCTTCTGTAGGATATTCAAACCAGTACATAAGGAAACATGACCTAAAAGTATAACAACAAAAATAATATTCACAATGATCAGGGACAGTTTTCTGCTTTGAGGACTACCCACAAAGATTACTTAGAGCTGTAGGTTACTTTGAGCCAAACTGATCAGTAGTATAAAGCAGACTCATGGTGTGTGGTCTGTATTTCTACTCCCTTATGTTCGACAGAGACATCAGTTTCTACAAGAGAACCTAGTGATCAGTCAGGGAAATTAACAAAAAAAAAAAAAAAAGGGAAAAGAGAGTGCTGGTTTCTAAGTTCACTTTGGTTTTGTTTTGAGAAACATACTTTGCCCAGAAAACCAGTGCTCCATGTGTTTACAATGTGTTACCAACAACATGCATGTTTAAGTGCACTACAAAACCCATCTGATTTGAATCCTAGTGTATTTGGCACTATGCAAATGTTAAAAAGCAGATTTTATCCCAAGAACGGCTAAGAAGACAGGTAAAGTATTACCCCCTTTGAATGAAGACTCGAGGAATCAATGTAAAAAAGTGACAGTCTTTTGACCATGTTCAGTCAGAGTCCATAACAAAACTTGGAACTGAATCCAGACTCTCTGGGACCTGCTCCTTCCTGTTAACCATCATATGTGTTCCCCCCCAACCCCCTCGTGTGTGTGTGTTGTCTGTGTTCCCCCCCATCTCTTTCTCCTCTCCATGCACCAGGAATCAGAAGTTTTGGTTCCAAGCACAACGCCACCTTTAGCCTTTGGTCTAGTAAAGGCCTTCCTCCGTATGTCATTCACACAAGAAAGGAAGGCACTTCCTCAGCAGAGCTCTCAACCTCTGGAACTGTGATTCCTCCATTCAGGACACCTGCCAGGTAGCACCACTTCCCAGGCATGCAGCCTTCTCAGCCACTATCAGCAAAACCCTCTTTGGGAAACACCCAACTCCTTTTCCAAATTTCCACACAAGCTACCATGTCAGCACAAAAGGCAATTATGTAGACAAGTAGACAGTTGAGTAGCAAAGCATGTTTTCAGTATTTCCTACAATTGTGCAGGCAGAAGGGATAACCAGTAACTGCATTTTTCCACATCTGCACTACTAGCAGATCCGCTCTGCGGTGAAACAATGCACGCTAGACAATTTGATCTGATCTAGTATTGTCCGAAGCACATGCCTACCCGAAAATCACGGCTAAATAGCTTGCTAACTTCATTAGAAACAGACTTGGTAATGTTCCTTTATTATGTAAAGTGCTTAATTATACAGTCACCCTCTACTAAATGAGAGTAAACAATAGTGAAGAAAACTAAGAAGATTTCAAGAGATGCATATAATCAGCTTCTCTCAAGACACACAATGAAATGAAATTCTATATATAATCATCTTCAACACTTACACAACTTTGTAATAACTGTAATTTTGCATAAATCAGAGTGCTGGAAGTTAGCTTTAGACAATGATGTACTATTTCTTACCTACCTACTCTCAGATTTACAAGCTTCCATGTTATCAGGACATAAGTTCCAAAGGCGGGTCAGTTCCTCACTGAAAAAGAGCAGCATAAACACATGCTGAACTCCTTCATTCTATCATTCCACGTTCCAGCACTCACCAAAGCCAGACACACAAAACAGTGCTACACAAATTCTCTTCCCAAAGCCTTTATAATAAAGCCTGTCATACAAATTTTGTGATAGAAACATATTAGGAGTTACCAGAAGCGACATAAACCTTATCTGATGTTGCAAATTAGGAAAACGACATTCTAAACTTCTACTATAGTCTCTGGCTGATCTGTGGACAGGACATTTTGTTTTGATAAATTAAATAATTTATCGTTTTCTTTTTCAGAAGGGACATTGAACGCCCAGTGTGTAGTACGAGGTCTTGATGCTCAGGACAAGGTCAAAATTTCCACATCTAGGTTGGGTGAACAGTTACAATAAAGAGACTCATTTCTCCCGGAAATAAAGAGGAAAAAGGTAGCACCTGAATTCCTCTTGATATATTCTCTCCAATGGAAGTGCCACATTTTGCATATTACTTTGCTCCACGGATAAAGTATCAGTAGGTGTTATTTTAAAATCCATGGCATAGATACATTTTAAGCAAAAATAAGGAAAACAAAAGGATAAAAACTGATCCAACAAGTATAAAAACACTGATTTGCAGCCTATGACTTATGGACTACTTTATAAGGGATCTTCAAGAGATGACTAAGGACAAGCCTACTGCAAGTTTTAAACCAACTGGCACATTTCCTGGCTATTCTTTCTTGGCAGTTCCAAAGTGAGGAAGTTTTAAAAGCACTCACTAGAAGGAACAGTCAATGGCAAAAAAAAAGAAAAAGAAAAAAACAAAACAAAAAAGAACCACCACCAAAGTAACCACCACCACAGAAATCCTCTAAAGAAAAAGAAAAGCAACAACAACAAAAAACTCAACATACTTCCCCATAAGGATTTTTTTGTTTGGTCCTTTTCCTAAGAAGTCCTCAGGAGCTGGCCTCTTTCTTGCAGGCCTCATTGGCTTAGAATCAGGAGGCCTGAAGAAAAAAAAAAAAAAAGCTCTTTAATATCAAACCAGTAATATTTAAGAAAACAAAACTAAGCCAATTCATTTCAGGTGGCTTTGAGTTAAATCACAGTGAAGGAGTGAAGGCATGTGAAGGCATTCAGAAGGACTGGGATTCCCAGGGTGGAAAGGAGGGGGAAAAGGACAGAGAACATAAAGCAGGGATAAAGAAAAGGATTTGCCAGACACCAAGATCAGTTCACTCACAAATTTAAAGGTTTATCAGAGTTACAGTACAGAAAAAGAAGCAAATCAGATTTATTCCCGCAGCACATACTAAGTGTGATCTACCCTGCTGCTGGGATCATCTGCACTATGATTGCAAGCTCTCCTTCCCCAGCTGCACCTGATTTCATGGGATCAGAGAATGGAGATCCCACATCACTGAGGTAAGGGTAAGACCTACCCAAGCTGAAACTCTGGCTGAGATCTAAAGAAGGAGACAGAACATTTATAAAAAGTCAGATTTAATAATTTTACATTTTCTTTTCCAATAGTTATTTCTCTCTTCTTACCTCCCCCCTCCCTTTTCTATAAATTGCTGAAGCCAGGAAAAAATGGCTCCACCTGATCTCTGCATAAATGAATTTGTGAAAAGGTAATGACCTGTCTGCTCCTTACCACTAAGGGGCTGTGGCCAGTGGAGAGAATGAACAAGGATGGTTTGGTCACCACCTCAAAATAGTCAAGCACACATACGGAGTCTCAGGTCAAGTTTGCCACTAGTTAGTAATTAGTTACGCAGGAAATCTTTTGATGGCAATAGCCACCTAACTGTATTTTCCTTTCAGGCAAGTGATTGCCACCAAGTGGCAAATTTAATAATAATTCCAGGTTTGCTACCCCATTAAAGCCATAATGCCAAAGGAATTGCTTTAAGAGGCAATCCCTACTGGTATATAGCAAAGTCAGGCGCTGACTTCTTCATCATAGCATCTGCCAGAGGCAGGAAGGGAGACAGCCTGATCCCTAGCCACTGGATCCTTGGTATTAAGAGAACAAAACGCTGCCAAAAGAAGATGAGGAATGCTCTCCGGAGACCCAGAGATGCATCACCACCTCCTCATTGGCATAACAAAGCCTTAAAACTTTTGGCAGAAATCTAAGAGCATTCTGCACACATGGAAGGGACATTCAACAATACAAATGTCTAGGTTGTGTGAATCATTGAGTTCACATACACTGCGCATACATATTCAGAAGCTGAGCCATCATTTCAAATAAATGACAAATTTCTACTTCGAAAGAGAGATACCTTTCTTTCACAAAGCTTGGGCAGCCCTCATTTTTCCATGAGTTCCAGTTTTCTTCAGTATTTAATATATGCTGGAGAAACATAACATTCCACATTATCAGACTTTAAAGTTGGCCCCACAAATATTAATTAAGCTATTGTAACTATGGAGAAAACTTGGTTTTAGTGTATTTCAGCCACAAATTTGAAGGTCATCAGTATAATCTTAGGCAGTTGGTTTAGTTTATCCAAAAATAGTGCACCTCCTCTCTCCAATGACTATGGGAAAGGCTTTAATTCTCTTACTCTGAGCAAAGAAAGAGATATAGCCAAAGGAAAATTAAAAACAGAAAGCAGGAAGATTGAAAAAAGGTTAAATTCCATCTGTGTCTTATTTCCATGTCTCTGGGCATAGTACTCCTATCCACAAAGATATATATAATTTTAAACGATCTCATGTATGTATACATGCACATATATGACCATTTCCATTTCTCCCCCTGAGAAAGAAGAAAAGCACATTATCCAAAACATGGGAAAATGTGGCTAAAAATAAAAAGATGTTATGAGATCTCTTTTACTGAGATGAGATAAAAGGTCTCTCAGACGTTATGTTTACGTTCTAAGAGATGGTTTATACTGATATGGCCCTTTTACTCCTTAGACACTCTAGAGAGACTTTGGTTCAGACATGCACCAAAGTACTTACCTCTACCATTTTTGAGAATCTTTCCCCATCTGGCGGATTTTCTGAAAGAAGCTATCATTGGGAGGAAAAAAAAAGTTAACTTTTAACATTATACTTAACAGAATATTTAGGAAACAAACAAACAAAATGGCTATTACTGCTTCAAAGGTGGTTAATACACTATTACATGAGGTAACTAGTTTTTCTATGTAATTTTTACGTAAGTATCTATGGTACCAACCTGGTAAACTGCCTTTGTAGTATCTTCAATCCAAAGAGATTGTTCATCTGTTAGAACATAGTTTGAACTGGAATTGAAGAAGAAAAATCATTAAATGAACTTTTTTTTTTTTTAAATTAATGTGAAGAGTTGACTAAACATTGAAATAGTGCTGAGGACACACCCTTTACACTACATGCTTTCTGTGCTTCCTGAGAGGTGTTGGAGGGGAGTTGAAGAAGGAACTCTGAATATGCTCTGATCTGGTCCCATGGACTGAACATTTTTTGGTTTGTGGATTTAATTTGATGTGCTTGTGGAAAATACTTCCAGGTTTAACTTAATCCAGTAGAAAGTTCATTTGTATGATTGAAGAACAGATCTTTATGTGGACCCAAAGCACAGCAAGTGGGCACAAGAACCAGACTTCAAAAGATCCACTCCTAACCTCAGCTAAAGCACTACTGTAGACAAACCATAGTAAAAGAAAGAATTAATCTACTGGCATTATATAGACACACATCTTGAGTACCTTAAAACGTGAGTTCTATATAGCATAACCTAGAATTAATAATGCAATTAGTAAGTAGAAGTGAAAAGTAGAAATAAATACAATACTTCATTTCCAAGAAGAGACCAGAATTCTTTTGTGAACAAATTAGTGTTATACCATGCCATACATATATTACACCATCCTTGACCACTGCTAAATGAGTGCTTTTAATGAACTGCTGAATGAACTGTCACTGAAATGATCAACTATCACCTCTACAGGGCTGAACTGCAATTCAGGATACCTGAATTCTAGTCCTTCTCTGCCACTGACTCACCTTGGTAAATAAATTACAGAACGAGGATAATAAAACTAATCTAGTTTGCAAAGTTCTGAGATCTGTTTGCAAAAGGCGGTATATTACAGGTGAAAGACTGCCTTAAATGTTAATCTTTATGTGCCCATATGGTTAATGGCACAGGAAAAGAACAAACAGGAACATTTTTCTTCAGCATAACACTGGAGTACTGAGACGAAAAAGACAGGGTTTTGTTCTGTCCCATCAGTTTATAAAAGGAATAGTCACCCTTGTTATTTCTTGCTGTTTTAGACAGAATTCTGCAGAGCTTTAGAAAGAAACAAATCAGCAAACACTGCCACATGTGGATGGCAGAGTTGATTATATATATGCCGTCATTTTGAATCTATAGGCATTCTGCGCTACCTAATGGCCTGCTGCTATTAGAGAGGCACTCCTTCCCTCTCATGGCTGGCACCCACCTTAAGCAACCTCTAGAGGTCTCTGCTTCTCTGAAATCCCACCCAACTCCTACCAGAAAACTCATTCTGCAAGACAAGCAGATGCGTTTTTGCTATCCTAGAAAACTGCACAAAACTTGAGACTGACAAACACTAGTGTCACTGCAAGGGGAAGCAGAGAATCACACCAAGATGAACAAATAAAGGGAGGAATGAGACCTCCCCTTTACTGCTGTAAAATAATTTCAGCTACCTCTTGTATTTACCAGTCCAGGGCTCCACAAGTGTCACAAGAACCTTAGAATGAGTAAATGTAAGCACTTTTAAAATGTTTCAGTTTAATTCCATCCATATTACCTTTTAAATTTGACCTGTCCCTTCAGATACTGAAATAGTATTAGATACTGCAACAAGATGTGACGGCGAAAGTTACTGTCACTCAGCTGTAAATCCATCAACTAGACAAAAAAAAGAATTACACATAGATTTTAAAGACATTAAACACACATAACTGAAAAAAATATCAACAAATATTTTCAGATAAACCAGATGGGGACAAATTTTACAAGAAGATGATGATGATAAGTCATTACAAAAATCTCTATTCAGGATTACCTATACTTTAAAGGCAGTGCTCCACAAAGTACCAAGATAAGTGAAACTGCCATTCAGCACACTTTAGGAAAGACAGTTATCAAAACTTTTAAAGTAACCCATTCCTTATAACCATGATGAGCTGCTTGTAAAAGCAAACAGCGTATTTCTAAGTTTTTCTTTTGAATTTTATACTGCTAGATTTCACAACATTCTACCTAAGGAATCATTCACTTTGAAATGAACAAGAATTTGGAAAAACAAATATTCAAATTTTTCAGTAACTGAAGGACAGCTTGCTACCTTTTCCTATGAACTACTGGCTACGTAAGGGTTTAGGTATCAGAATGGTGTTTACCCTCATCATCAGTGTACACTGGTACACTGCTTGATTTACACCTCATGTGTTGCAACATGATTTGCATGATCTCTCATATAAAGAGAGCACTGAAGAAGATTTTTTCAAGAAAAAGACCTTTCACTTGTGTATTTAAGCAACCAATTTTATATTATTTTAAAATTATTGACACACAAATCAAAGGCTTATGAGCATGCCTCTTCCTCCTCTCCCCCTTCCCAATCCCAGAAAGAGAAAACTTATTCTGCATTGTGACTTGCTTTGTCACCTACTAACATGTGCATGCAAAAGTTAAAGTTATTCCAAAATGAAGACAAAAGTGTTAGGATTCAATTCAATAGCATTTCATTTCTTAATTAACTCTTAACAGAGTTCAAAACGCTCAATACGTTTTTCAAAGCAATTTTAAACAAGGCTGTTAAGAAACAGGAAATATGGTTAACACACCAGCCAAGTTTCAAAAGCATAATTGCAAAGACAATAAAAAAGCAGCTTTGTAAATATTTACTTTAATTTCCCTTTTTAAAATGAAAACAAACAAACAAACAAAAACGTATTGAGTGAAATAAATAAATAACAGCTTTACTGCAGACTATTCCAGAAATAGTAGTCCCTGAATCATCAACTAAACAAACAGAATCCACAGAGAAGGAATAAAATGTAAGAACAGAAGATATTTATCTTCATATATAAGTCAGTGCAATGGGATAGTTGGAGAAACTGTGGAGACATTCCAAACCCAACTGGACGTGGTGCAGATCAAAACCTGTTTGAGCTGAGAGCTTTGAGCAGGGAGGTTGAACAAGATTATCTCCACAGGTTCTTTCCGAACCTCAGCTACTCTGATTCTGAGCAAAGAGATCACATACCTTTTCACTAGTTAGGAACTTTGCAAAATATACGTGTTCTCCGCCTGTTTTTAGCTCTTCCAGCTTTTTTCGGGAAGCCTGAGTGTCATCCAATTTGTAACTTTTGAAAACAGCCAAAACTTCTTCTGAGTACTATAAAACAGTTATTTACCACGTGAAGAAAAAAATAAACTAAGAAAGCTTGTATTTAATTAGAGAACTATGATAGATCTAGTGCCAAGCAAGTAAAATCAGTAGCGGACTTGCTATCAGCCAGTCAAAATAACACCTATTTGCCACAGTGTACCAATGCACAGGGGGATCTCTGAACATCATCTGTGACAGTCAAAGCATTATTTATCATTTCCGATTACCTACTCAATTGGAGCATTTAAAACATACTAAGGACAAAATGCTATGTGTTGTGAACAGTGCACAATCGCTTTCTTGTTTAGATGTTACAAAGAAAAAAGATGATATATGATGATAGTCATGATAGTATGATGATAGTCATGACTAAATTTGTTCAGAATACATACAAAGGTACATGAGTGAGAGTTAAGTTTGCAGTGCTGTTCTTAAAATCAATTCAGCCATAAAACTACAATGAAGAAAATCTGTCAAAAAAAGTCATCTGAAAGACTTCAACCTGATCGTCATTCCCTCAACCATGTTTTATTATTAAAATCTTTTTTTTTTTTTGGAACTCTGAGAACATAGACCTCATTAACCAGATTTATGTTAGGATGTCTGTGCAGATGTTACCTCTAAATTTCTACAATACAGAGAACAAAGACTTTTTTTCTTTAAAAAAGTGAGCTTTTACTGTTAAATAGAAACTGAATGTGTGAAGAGAGATGAGTAGCTTTGCAGTAAATCAGCATTCAGAGTAAGCAAAATTGAAACAGGTGGCTGAAATCAACAGCTGGTTTAAGTCATTGCTTCTATAGAGAGATCTATTTCATTAGAATCCTATCAATTTTAGGATTCTAGTGGGATTAATATTCAAAAATAATCAATATTCAAAAGAAAGACCTGGGACTAGGTAGAACTATTAAAAAAGTTCTGCTTGTTGCAACTAATAAATCACAAAAAGGTACTTCTGACATTACTAAACATCTGAAGTGTTTCTGTAATTAACTTATTCAAGTTTTATTAGAGGATTTACAGTGCATCTTAATATACTGTTTACTGTCAAAGGCTCACTTCAGAAACCAGCAAAAAGCACTTCCTCCTATATTCCCCATTTTCAATGGCATTAACGGCTGAATTGTTCCATTCTTGCTCAGTCACTCTTTTACTCATGTAAACAGTGATTTTTAGTTAGGATGAGTTGTTGAATGCATGAACTGAGATTACCTTAAGAAAAGTTTTCCATGAGACCTTCTCATAGCACTGCACAGGATTTCTAAAGTAATCTTGAAGTGACCAGAATTTTCTATACAGGTTATAATCTATTGGAATGGAACTGGAAAAAAAAAATATGGTTAAAAAAAACCATACTGAAAACACTATATTAAATTAAAGTACACTCAAATGTGCAATAAAGTCAATAGTGAGTCCTTTTGGAGAAGTCTATCATTCAAAACTTGTCCCTAAAAGTCTTCCATCCAGCCTACTGTTAATTTTTCCATCATAAAAACACAAATGGTGAAGCAAAAGCGATCTAGGAATTTTACACTGCCTGGGGAATGAAGAGGAGCACAGTCTTTTTTCCTAAAAGCACACACAGCATGTACTCATTATCTCTGAACATCTTTTAACAGAACAAGTTTTGTCAAGATATTTGGAAGAACTGTGAAAGAATACCAGCGGTTTTCCGCCAGGGTATGTAACTTTTTCAAATAACCTGTAAACTTGACACTTCCAGGCAACTTTAACTTAAAAACACCTGCTCGGTTGTATATAGTCTCAAGGGAGCAAGAAATAAGTAGAATTCTGAGCACAACATTTAAGGTTATTTTCCAGACAGTTCTTTCCTTTCACTTTATAAAATTATGTTTCAGTGTTTAAACTTGTAAAAAGCTCACCAGCTTGTTGGTGCTTCATCATCTCCCATTTCACCTTCTTCTACCTCCATTCCTTCATCTCTCTCCTCCGAGTGCTAATCGGAAAAAATAATAAAGAACTCATGTAAGCGTCACTGTAATTTGCATACATTTTTCATGGTGTTCTTTAGTTTTATACCTTTTATTGTACTTCAGATCAGAAAGCTTAGGCTGGTAATTTAACAGATCTCCAGTAAAATGCACAAGTCCCTATCTTAACACCATAATATACTTTACAACAGTACCGTGACTTATGTTGGAGAAAAAAAAATCATAGCGAAAGCTCTGTTCTCTGTAGACTGTAGGAAAAACTTTTTACAGTAAGTGATGGTTCTCATCTCTCACAGTCAAATCAAGATTTCCGCCCTACCCCCCAAACCTACACTGTTTACTGTACCAAATAACGTGCCCATTTCCAGAATCAGCAGGTTGGTCTGGAAGAGGGACAACCAAATTATATACGTAGACTCCTGAATGTATAATTCTGCACAGTAGCCAATTCTGTACAAACAATCCTAGGTGTTTGCAGAATTGTTTTCTGCAGAATGAGTGAAAAATGACAGAAGAATTCTCACCTTCTGTCCTAACGTGCTCTCATGTTCATTGGTATTGAAAACAGTGACATTTTCCAGGTTAAACTGACTCTGCAAGTTGAGTCCTGCAGAAAACAGAAGGTCAATCTCAAAAGCTGTGAAGTTCAGAAGTCTGTTAGTTCAGTTCGTTGTTTATGAGATACTGCTATTAAATTCTCAGAAACAGGATTCAAAACCTGTGTTTGAAATCACAATAAATTAAAGTCACATACAACATGAAATGGAAAAATCGTACCTGACTTTTCAGAAAGAGGAAATAACCTAGCCAAGAACAGCTGAATTCTTCCACAGAAGACTGTGTTTTGTGACTTTGATAATCTTCTTAGGAGATCTAAATATTGCAAAAAGTAGGTAATATTAGTATTTGTCCCTCTTTCAATTTCTCACATGCTAGACTTTATGACTTGCTAATCACGTCCTACATAACTCATGAAAAGATGCTAAGATTTGTAAATTTAAATGCTAGTAACTTTCTCAGATCAGCCACAGTTTTTCCAAATGTATTCTATTTATTCTCTGAATTCCTACAGTGGCAAGAAAAGATTAGTTCAAACAAATCCAACTCAAATACTGCCTCTGACTGAGGCCTTGTCATTGCTGAGGAATAAATACTTCTCAGGTGTTCTTCTGTAAGTACCTCCACTGCTGAAGAGATTTCCTTAAGGTCAGAATAACTTTTACATCAATCTGCAAGACTCATGAACATGCACTAAGATGAGTGACCTGCCTTTTATTACTTATTGAACACATCTGATTGTAAATCAAATTATTAAACTCACTTTAATCTGCTGTTCCTCAATTCCCCACCACAACCTGTGAAAAACTAGAACTCACCATTGCACATTCGTAGCAAGTAATTTTTCCCTGCAGAATAAAATGTATTCTGAAACAGAGTAAAAATATTTAGATTATTAAGAGATAGCAGAAATGTTTTTGAGCAATTTTAATTAAATCACAAGGCATGAGCAAGTTTAAGTTATTCCTACTCTTAACTCTAAATTTCAGTTTTCCTTTAAATAAGAAACTGTTTTCACAAAAGGCCAACATAAAACAAACAACCCCACAGATTTCAGGAAAGCATAAACCACAATACTTAAATGCAGTTCCCCCCCTCAAATAAAAAGGAAAAACAAAAACCCCAAACAAACCACTAACAATTCCCACACGTAACAATGAACTGCATGGGTATGATCCTCTTTGTTTTTCCTGGACCACACTAAGTTTTACACTCATTTCCCTTATCCTTCCATGCATTGTTTCTGTACACATATAAAGAGCAACACACAAAAGATTTAGAGCATTCACAGCAATAGTATTTTGGCAGTAAGAAAATGGGAGATGCTTGAATTAATGATAAAGAAGAGTTTGTGAATATATCAGGGAAGACTACGTTATTTCAAATAGAATAGCCTGAATGTCTATGGGAAGAGGTCAAGGAATCCAGGCTAGGAAAATGGTATGGCAAACTGGAATGCTCTTCAGGTATTATCTATGGAGCTGCTGACTTTTATGGTCCTGGCTGTAATGCCAAAGAACAAACCAAGGATATTGAAAACCAAGATTTCTTATGATCTTGGAACAAAAATACAGGCAGGTTAGGACTTCTGTCTGAGACCCTGAATTCCTTTTTCAATGAACAGTGCCTGCAACACAAAAAGCTCAAGCAGCCTGTCACAGCAGCTCTTCTACTGCCATGGCACCACCGCACAGCAAGAACACAGAACCCTCAGGCAGGCTTCAACATAGTTTGTTCAAGAGCATATATATTTTAGGGCAATGTATCCACCATCGCTATAGTCACCATTGCTTCCTTGATGGAAAGCTCATTAAGGAAGTGACCTAGTGTCCTGGTTTTGGCCAGGACAGAGTTAATTTTCCTCCCAGTAGCTGGGATGGTGAAGTGTTTTGGATTTAGGATTAGAATAATGTTGATACTTTAACTGCTGCAGAGTAGTGCTTAAAAAGTCAAGGGCTTTTCAGTTCCTCACACCACCCTGTCAGCAAGGATGCTGGGGTTGCACAAGGAGCTGGGAGGGGACAGAACCAGGACAGCTGACCCAAACTGGCCAAAGGGATGTCCCACACCATGCAGCATCATACTGAACAATGAATATGGGGTGACTGGATGGGGTGGGGGGATGTGTGGGTTATGGTGTGCTTGGGGATGGGCTGGGCATCAGCCAGATAGGTGGCGAGCAACTGCATTGTGCATCACTTGCTTTGTACAAATTATTATCACTATTACCATTATTTCTCTTTCTTCTCTGTCCTATTAAACTGTCTTTATCTCAACATACAAGCTTTTACTTTTTTTCTCCCGATTCTCTCTCCCATCCAACTGAGGGGGGAAGCTGAGAGAATGGCTGTGTGGCTCTGAGCTGCCTGCCAGGCACCTAGAGGATCTCCTCTCCTGCAAACTGGAGAGGGGGAATCTCCTGCTGCTCTGAGGAAGCAGAGGCAAGAGAGAAGGCTTTCAAAGAAACTGTGTATCTGAAGATAAATTTCCACTGTCTAAATGTCTTGCACACTGTAGATGGAAGAGAATGTAGTTTGAAATAGAACAACCTAAATTATTATCTTTTAGTATTAATTTTCCGTCCTCTGCTGCCACTTTTTTTTAATTACACTTTTAAGCGTTAAAACAAAACATGCTTAATGCTACAACTCTAACATGGAGAGATGCAAAGACAATTAAAATCTGTTTATAAAAATGGTTTGGGTAGACAAAAGCTTTGGCATAACACATGTTTTGGAAAAATACTTACTGATTTCCATGTAGCAACATTCTTCTCCACAAAAGTGAAAATTTTGTCACACTGATCCAAAGGCAAGCAATCCAGAACATCTCCCAGAAGTACAAAAGGGGTTGATGCAGTGCAGATACCTATGAGGAACAGCAAATACTTTGTTCAGCAAATTTGAACCGAAATGCAGTAAGATGCATGACATTTGATGGACATGTTCCCAAGGAAGCAAAAAAGTTCTCCTGGGTTTCTACGAAGCCTAACAAAAAGCTTTGGCTAAAGTATGAACTCCCACTGAAGATATTTTTGTATGCATGTACACATGCAGATGAGAGCTTTGTATTAATGTATAGAAAATACTAAACAAGAACTGTTTTAAAAATCTCAGAAGACTCAAACAGCTAGCCTTGCATCTCACAAGCAAACTCCTTCAGACTTCTAAATCCACAGCTCTACTGCATACACATAAGAAGTCTGAGAGTCTTTCCTCAAGCACTTATATCCACGCTCTGTACCTTGCTATCATCTGCATTCATCATAATCATAGGTCATGTTATTCTACAGTTGATAAAACACATATGTGATTGAGCTATACTTAATAAACCAAGTGAGTATTTGATAGGTAATATGAACAAGTGAACAAGTGGAAGCATGTGAAAAGCTCTTCAGAAGAAATTAGCACAATGATTTCTGACACAGAAGAAGACAGTTATCAAAACAGATTCAAGTACCTAAAAAAACACATGTACTGACAGGTCAGTATGTGGAAGATGAGCAGAGATATTCAGTTGGACTCAAAAAAGATTCCAACATAAAGGTCACACGGGTAACTGAATTTAATTCTCATTTCCCTCCACTCATGAAACAGAGTTAACCACTAGCCTAAAGGCCACATATTATCGAAGCCAACTGCTGAATACAACTTACAACAATCAAGGTATTAAAAACTGGAACAACTCTACGGCCCCGCAAACTGCCAACGGATTTGAGAAAAAGATGCTCACCTTCTGTGACTCCATTAATAGCAAGAGAAATAATTGCCAGGAGATTTTCACATGGAGCTTTATTTATCTAGGCAAAAAGAACAGTTTTAAACTTCTTTATTCTGACTTTAATATATTTAATGAAACCAAAATTCTTGTTTCCAAGCAGGGGTATTTATTACAGATATCGACATTGAAATTTCAACCTGTTACATCAGACCCATTAGTTAACTGTATACAGATTTATTGAACGAGCAACATTTCTTGACCAGTTCCAGCTTTTGAAGACCCTACAATATTTACTCTGCAGACTGCGTTATTTACCTCTGAATATACCTACCTTCCATTCCACCTGCACTCAAGTAATACTAACAAAAACATCCTCTGTTTCCTTTTGTTTACAGTCAGGCATCTTTGTTACATGCTAGTAACAGATAACCCACTCCACCCCACTCTTGCAGTATAATGCAGAATAATCCATATTTATGAACTCAAATTTTCAGACTAAGCAGACTTTCATAAACATTAGAAAGAGCTGCTGAAAAAGGCCAAGCCAACACCTCACAGTATAGGTTGGTATCTGCCAAACACTGCCATTCTGTCCTACCTACCACACTCCTGTAATCACCTGCATTAATTACATAACTTCCATATCATTCATGTCTTTTAATACACAGTATTTCCCAATACTGCAGTAAGTTGCTGTAAAATTAATATCCTTACTAGTGGATTAAATTTGGATTTATATCAAGAGACATGCTGTAGCAGTTTGAAGTACTTACTATTTCTTCTTCTACAATAACTCTAAAAGCTTGATCCAAGGTACACTTCTTTTCATTTTCACTGCAAACACAAACATCCCACATCAGTTAATAATGCTATTATTAGGAACGCACAAAAATGATCTGAAAACGGGAATCTTCTAAAGCAAGTGGCAGCCACTTACCTCCCAGGAATCTGGTTAAATGCATTCAGCAGCGGTTTGATTGTTTTGTTATGCAGGGCCTCTCTGGTAGAAGACTATCAAAACGTAAACAAACAGAAGTTACAAAACCAGTAGAAAACTAGAAGGCTACCGAGATTGTTTCTGCCATATTACTTTTTTTCTGCCACCTGATGGTGGTCAGAAAAGCAAAGGAACCGTATATGGCACACCACATATTGATTTACATGTAAATACACACCATGTATCGATTTACAAATGAGTCTTTGGAACAAATAGGGTAAATAACAAGAAATATCTAGCAAATTAGCCATGTGAGGTAGCAGATCATGCCTCAAACCAGAGACAGCCGAGGGCTTAATGGTGTAAGCGAAACACAAAGGGGTGTGCTGTGTTGTGCCTGTTGCTCTGCCTACGACACTCACAAGCACCCCACAACCTCACCCTCTCAGCAGTAGGGTTTGGGGTGGTTTGGGATGAGGTGCAAGCCCCATCCCCGCTTTTAAAGGCGTGCTATCTGTAGGGTCGTGCCCGTAGCACCTCAGGTGCCCAACCGATCCCTCTCCAGAGCCAGGCGCGGCCCCCCCAGCACCGCCCCCTCGGCACGGCCCATCCCAAATGGCTGCAGCCCCACGTCCCCCCGGTCCCGTTCCGTCCGGTCCTCCCCCCCGGTGCCTGCCGGCTCCCGCGGCGCTCACGGTGAAGCGGAGCCGCGCCTCGGGCAGGCTGAAGAGCGGCGGCGACATGGCTCCGGCCGGCGGAGCTCCGCGGCGCTTCGCGATGACGCGATGGCGGGCGGGCGGCCGTTGGCGGCCGTTGGCGCTGAGGGAGGGCCGCCCATTTTCCGAGCAGGGGAGGTGTCGGTTAGTCAGGTGCTGTTCGTTTCTGCCCTCCTGATGGAAGAAAAGCTGCCGGTTTTCATACCCTGTTGAAGTTGCTGAGTTGGTCCGAGCCGTATATACCTAACCAGCCCGTTGCTTTTCTCTCCTCCTAGCTCTCCTTTATTAATCACTTACCTTCTTTGCTTTTAATTTTTAAATCGCTAGGGTAGTGTGAGGAGATCACGTCAGTACCGAAGCCCTGAGTGCCTTGGTCTCTCACCTTACCCTTCGCCATGAGTGCTTCAGCTGCCAGGTCCCTGAAGGCAGCCTGCTCTGCGGGGATGTCCCTCAGTCATCAGGAGCCTCAGAAAACATTTTGCTACATTTTCCTTTTTTGTTTCTTTGTTTCTTGTGCACAGTAAAGGATACAAACACTGTTCTGTGTTTTAATTTGGGTTTCTTTGGGTTATTGAGGTGGCAGGAAAGCATTTGTATTGAGCAGCTTGGAAGACCTCTGCCTCTTCTGCCTGCCAGTTTCAATAGTAGTTCCCTATTTTTAAAATTTCTCCATCATTATTTCAACAACACAACAAGCCATATGTTTTTTTATGCCCAGAATATCAATATGCTATTCATACAGCGTATACAGCAATTCATACAGCATATAGTTCAGGAGGTCTTGACCTGGACGTGAAATTTAAGTGCTATTACCAATGTAAGTAACATATGAGAACACACTGGCTTACAAATCTTCCAAATGTTTCTCAGAAACCACCAGTGTCTGAGGACGAAAGTGTCACAGTTACTGGACTTTTATATTACTTTGAACTTTGATATTACTTTGAACTTTGATATTACTTTGAACTTGGTGAGGCACTGGCACAGGCTGCCCAGAGAAGCTGTGGATGCCCCATCCCTGGAGGTGTTCAAGGCCAGGCTGGATGGGGCTTTGGGCAGTCTGGGCTGGTGGGAGGTGTCCCTGCCCATAGGAGGGGGGTAGGAACTAGATGATCTTTGAGGTCCCTTCCAAACCAAGCCATTCTGTGATTCTAATAATTCAGACAACCCAAAGAAAGCAGAGCCCCAGTGCAGTTTTCCAGGTCTCCAAAGCACACAGTTCAGTACCAGGCTGAAAAGCACAGGTGCTGCCAATTCCTTTTGTGTAGGTAGAAAAAACTTAAGTACCAAATTTTCTGCTAGTGTAAAATACAATAAATTATTTTCATTTAGTTAATATTAATGACATTTACTATTCTAAAAGCAAATATTTAAAACGCCTCAAAGATAATCTGGAAGCCTGTATTTCTCGTGGCTCGTTGCTTTTTCTGCCAGCAGAGGGAAGCGTTTACCCAGAAAACAGAGGTGCGGATGGACGCCTGGCTCTGGTGGCACTCTGCCAGCTGCAGGTTTGGCCCTTTTGGCCCTTCGTCTATAAATGAAACAATTGTGTAACACTGCCTAAAAAAAAAAAAAAAAAAAAAAAAAAAAGCTGAGTATGGCAGGGTCGTGCCAAGTCGAGACATACTGAATATTACCCATTCAGGCTTGCAAGAAAGTTTGCTTGGCTTTCTACAATGTCTTTCTGATATTTCTCATCTCTTATTTTGGTACATTAAAGTACTGAGAATATTGCTTGAGATTATTCTGATGTTGTCCCCCACCTCCAGAGCTGTACGAAAGAGAAACAAAGAGCTCTCTGAGTAGGGTAAAAAAAAAAACATTTATACTTTTACAAGAACAGTAGAAAGCCATTTGCAAATGTCCTAAGGACATACTGACAAAGTAAATGGTGTCTTTTTAGAATACAAATATTCCCTAAGCCAAGGCTGATGTTATAAGCGAACATATTATATATTATATATTATATATAACATTATATAACATATTATACTTCAGGCTGCCAGCCTGAAGTACAGTGTAACTTGTTAATGAGTATAGCATAGAAGAAGATACATAGCATAGAAGAAGATACATTTTTTTTTCTTGGTGTAGGAACAGATAAAGAGGAAGAAAATATTACTGTTGTGACTTAATAGCCACTTTTTGCTTGATACAGGCCCTGAAGTTTTCCTCTGTTTAGGATGCTGTTTGTCACTTTCCTATAGATCTCGTGTAGAGCGGGCACTGATGTTGACCTGTCAGTACTCGTGTTGGGCTATTGACAAAAGAGTCCAGCAAGCTGGCTGCTGTGATTGAAGATGTTTGCACTCCAGCAGTTGTGCACCCCTGAGGGAAACTACTCTTCCCACAGCAAAATCAGCAGCATGACATTTTTGCTTGCCACTTGCCTTTGCCATAGTGCAGATGCTGACAACTGATGGTTTAAAGCCATCTTCCACCATTTAAGCACAGATACCAAACAATGCCCTGGGCTGGCAGACAAAATTGCTCTGCTTTGGGTATCGGAAACTCAGTGGAGCAGTAAGGCAGTAACAAATTAAAACATGAAGAATAGTCAACATCCTAAATTGACCAGCAATATGTTAGAAATGTACACCATCATGTAGGCTGTCTTCTGGTATGTGCTAGGTAGCAATCTAAGGTGGGGAAGAAAAGAGTTAACACCACTTTCTTTAAAACTAGTGCAAGCCAAATCAGTTTTCAGCCCAGAATTAAAAACTATTTCCAGCTGAAAGTCGAGTTGGATGAAAGTAATTAACAAAACCAGTATCGCAGAACATCTCTGTGCTCAGAGGGCAATTGATAGAACAGAGATCGTATTACCTTATGTCAATAGGTTGTGTAGTTGGAATTACAAAAAGCTTCACCTAAACCAGATGCTATCTTTCTGGATTTTTTTTTTTTTTCCAAGACCAAACTGGGTTTCTATTTTAACTTCTGCTAACATTCCTGCAGAACAACATACTCGGAAGCCTCTGAAGTCTCTGTCTATGGTGGCAGTAGTGCTTGGTGCTTAGTTCTCCCTCCTTGGTTGCCCTTCCTTGTGATCAAAGAGCTCTTCTTTTCAACACTTTTCTTCCCTGGACAAGAACACCCAACATTCAGTGCACAAGGATCAGCATGAAAGGTGGATACATTCCCTTATTAGCCTAGCTTAAGTAGCTTACCTGGTATTCCCGAACCAGTCATGGGAAGTTGCACAAGAGAGTTGCACATTGTTTTCGTCTTTAAAACAATGAATGAACACGCGAGCACAAGCTGTATTACCTTGGGTAGTTAGTTTTTAGGTGGCATCCTGCCAGCCACTTTAGTTTGTTACTGACTGAGATACAACTAATGGACTGTTGAGGGAGAAACTATATTAAAACAAAAAACATAGCCCCTCAGGAAAATTTAAGTTACATTTTAAAAAAGTGCTTAGCAGAGAATCTTTCTACATTTTATTAGTATGCGATAATTTTCTCCAGAGCATACACACAACTTCTATATTTCTAAATCTCATATAATATTCCACTGCGTGTAATTCTTTCTATTTTTCTACACAATTTCCTGAATAAATCGCTGGAGAATATATGCCATGCGATCCCATTCTATCATCCTATTTACAGCACAAAAAATTCACCAATATATTTTGATGGCACTTTTCAAATAACTTGTTCAGGGTATCTAGAAATGCTTCATTTATCTGGATTCACATAGAAGTCTGTTCCATGCGTGAACCTTCTGTTTTAGTGTTTCACCCTTGTCTTTCATCTGGGACATGGGACTTACTAGCACAGTTGTCCAAGAATACTGCCACTCTGTACGTAGGTGGAACATGGTCACATATGGAGGTGAGTCTGACCCATTAATGGCCTTAAAGACCAGGGTTTGACCTTACAGTAGAATAAAAATGGGAGTCAGTGAAAGCTGACAGCATGGAATGATGTTCCTGCGGCATGCTAAAGGTGCTTACGGGCAGATTCTGCCCAAACTTGAGTCCATCATCTGCATTGACCCCGACACAAATAAACTGTCCTGTTCTAACCAGAGATGATGACCGGACAACTCACGTTAGCTAGATACTTGCAATTGCCCCCCAAACCAGAGCTGAATGACACTCTTGTTTGTCACTCATTCTGCATGGTAAGCTAGGAAAATGGAGAGGAATTTATTCTTGTTGACTATTTTTTGGTCTGTTTCTAAAACTATTTCTCAACATTTTATTTTCATCATAATATTTATTAACATACATATTTCTTTACATAATTATTAATCTGCAGAATAAATGTCCATTAAATGTTTTCAAGTAGTATTGATTGCTATCTTTAATAGTCTTCCTTGAATTTGGCTCATTTATCATCATCATCTGTGTGTCTTGAGTCTTAGTTTGTGAAAGTGGTTTCTGTATATTTATATTTCAGTGCAGAGAACGTGCCATTTTTGTTGCCAAAAGAATTTACTAAACTTTATATCTCTATGCCACTAATACTACAGAAATCTGTCTTTTTTCAAAAGCAAGGTGTCACACATCTGGCTGCTATTCACAATAATCATGGTATCAGCAGCTCATTCCCTCAGTCGGTAATATCTTTTGAATTATAACCTAATAAAACTACTGTAAGTTCAGCAGAGGACTTGGACTAGCCTGACATTTGTAGCTAGAATTTCCTTGGAAAATCTGTCTCATTTTGAGCATACCCTGGTATGGACCTTTTTAATTTTATTCATAAGAGCCTCATAATTGCAGCCTCTGTTATGAAAGAACGCAGGAAGGCATTTTCTAGACCACTTACCTATGTTTCTGTACCACATGAGCCTGGAGTTACTTCTTTTACATGTTGGTATAAATTCTGAAATACCTTGTTGTTTTGTGATTGTGCAGCTGAAAAATTATCCAATTTTTGCAGATTCAGTTCCTGTGGATTGCACTACTGAAACTCATTCCTTCTCTCTTGTCATCCTCTTTTTGACAGTTCCTGTCAATATTTAGGTAAATACAGCTCTGCCCCAAGAAGTCTAGTTCAAACAAAAACATTAAAGAACCCAAGACTAAACAAACAAACAAAAAATGTAGCAGAAGTAAGCAACTAACATTGATTGTAAGATTTTGCAAATGAATGTTTCTTTGAGGACAACTTAGTAGTTAGAAAAAAAAGCTGCTTGGCACAACAGACTTGGGGCAGAGATGGAAGAAGGCAGGAAAGTGAGAAACCCAAAAAGACATTGAGGAAGAAAGTGGGAGTTAGTAAGATGTAAGGAGGCAGAATCAGAGCCTTGAAGATCTGGAGGAAGAGGCTGGCCCCATGGGGAAGGGGAGAATAGACTCTTGTAGGAATAAAAGAGAAGTTAAAGGCAGTTGATCTTAGTGCAAACCATCAGCCTTCCCTGCCTAGAAATTGAAGAAATCCACCATGCTGCAAGCGTTTGTCCTTTGGCAGCCCAGTAACTCTGTGTGGGAGCCTGGTTAATGAGGAAATGGTCCCTACCCAGAGATTCATCCAGTCCGAATAACCTCTCACTGCTACATGCATAAGCAAGAGAGAAAGAAAGAACCAGCTCTTGTAGTTCAAGCTACAGAAATACAGTGTGAAAAAGCTCTGCTCAGGCTTTATGGCAGGAATCAGTGCAAAAATCTGCCCAAACCAAGACAGACTTTCTGGGAAAAGTCTTGAGATCAGAAGAAGCTGCTTAAGAACATGACACATTTTAGGAGAAGGGATACCCTTGCCTGGATGCTGCATCATCTCTATGGACTGCTCACATGTTGGTTTCCTTAGTAAAGAATGAAGAGAAGAAAGAACAGAAAGAAAACAAACAAACAAAAAAACAACAAAAACATGGTGCTAAAAACTGTAATGAGATACAGTTAAATATGTTAAAATTGGTAAGGTCTATAGCTAACAATTTTATTAAGATGCACAAAAACCCACAGGGAGGGTGAGAAGGGGAATTAGCAAACTGTGTGTGTGTTATGTCTTCTGGCTCACTTCACTATGTCATCCCTTTCTACATTTTTTTTTTTATATATATACTGCAAAGATCATAAGGTATCAATGCCCAAAATGAAGTTTGTGAAGTACCTTGTGCTTCCTGGACTTGCATTTTGCCTCGGCCTGCTGCTGTCCAAATGTTGTTGATCATCTGTGCATGGAGCTCTCATTTCACCCTCTCAGACTGATCGTAGCTGGAAACTGCCACCTTATGGCAACTGGTGACATTCATTAAGAGCCAGTTAAAGACAAAATGGAAAATCCAGCCGTGTCCATGTGTAAATTCTAACTAAGGTATGTGTCTTTGATAAACTTTGCTATCGGGACTTTCTGTTGTACTTTATTTATATCAACTTAAAGCCTGAAAGAATGTTGCTTTGGCTGCCTTTCAGTACACGAAAGCCGAGCATATGTGGATTCATTGAAAGGGAAATTAGTCACTCGTATTGCTTCAGAGAATCCAATCACGTTAAAACCTCTGCAACACCAATATGCCTCTCCATGAAATGGAGAGAGGATTTCCTGTTTTGACCGTTGTCTTAATGCACATGTCTAACTACTAAAGCGCAGTTCCCCTACTGAAGCATGGAGAAGCATTTGGAAGCATAGCCTGTTCAGTCAGTGTCTGAACAAACTTGGAACCAGGACAGTGTTTACATTTTTGTCAGTATCTCAAAGAGCTTGCTGCCAGCAGAGTCTTTTTCCAGGCAGCCTTACATGTCACGCATTACCGGAGAAAGCTCACAGAAACCCCCTGTCCTTTAGCACTGAAAATGGTAGCAAACCTAAAGCTGTTTACTCTTTCTCTCTATCACAGACACACAATGTGTGCATTCACACATTGTTGTCTTATCTCCACCAGGGTGGACTGTTTCTTTAGATGTAGGGAGACGTATAGGCCCAGAAGATCATATATTACTGCAATTGCACAACCCACTGTGGTGATGCAACCCAAGCCCTTTCCAAGGGATGGTGTTCCTCACAGTTCCTATGACCATGACACACGACGAGCAGATAGATGGGACAGTTATGGAAAATCTTCTCTCATCTCCCAGCAGGTGAATCTGGCTAAGTGGTGACAAATGACCAAAGTGAGTGCTAATACCCACAATGGCAAAGTGGCACTGGTGGATTGCAGAGCTCTCTTTGGCTCCAAGACTTCTTTAATGATCTCCCTACTCATCACTGGGGCAGATTGGGAAATAAGTTGTTTTCCTCTGGTGTCCCTCTTAGATAAAGAGCCTAGAAGACAGGCTCTTGCACATCCCTCCTACAAAAGTTGTGCAAATGGCAGCCTCAGACAGACCGAGAAGAGAAAAAGTAAGGGGTAAAAGACCTACTAATTTCTACTTACATGTACGTCTCTTAGATGGCCCAGTTCCTTCACTAAGGCTGAAATCCCTGTCATCTGGAGCCTAGGTTAAGATCTCAGCCTTCCTGAGCCTTCCTGAGCACCTCTTCTGATAAAATCAAAGGTGATTTAGGTTTTGGTTGGGATGAGTGATACTCTGGTGGCTCATTGTCCATGCAGAGAACTTAGGGCAAGTAGGTTTCTCGCTTAGGCACTTTGTTGAGTGCCATAAATTGGATGGGATGGATGTGAATGACAGAAATAAGTTAAAGATCTCCCCAGATCCTTTTGTGCCATATTCCTAGCCAGCAATGGGAGTAGACCAGCTTACTGGCATGACAGTTTAATTCATTGCACACATCCACCCCTCCTTCAGGCTGCAGCCTAGGAATAGCAGCTAAATGGACTTGCTCAAGACACAATCACATCTGCCTCTTTTCTAGACAGCTTCTTACAAAACTAAAGAAAAATCTGATCAGCCTACCCACTTCTTCTGGGTCTTGATCATGGTCTTGAGACATAGAATTTCTTAGGAAAACTGACAGTAAACAGCATGTAATGAGAATATATCTAACTCTGTAGTACTTGGAGTGTTGTGATTTGTCTCCTTGCTTAGAAGGTTCCCCAGACCCTCTCACAAGCTCGGGTTCTTTCTGTATTCATTATCGTATCATTCAGATTTTCAGTTTGCTCGCATTTGTTATTGTCTTAATTGTATTTTTCTTCATGATGACACTTAGATCCTCTAACCATTCTGTTATTTTGGAATAGCTACCAACCACCAGCTTTTTTATTGTGGAAGAATTTGTCAACTGAGTAACTAAAATGAGAGTGTTTGTATGGTGGCATCATAATAAACTGAGCCACTAAGCTATGGTTTTGGATTTTAGACCAGTCATTTGAGCTTGTGCTTGGGGCTGTAACAGCAACAAATTCATAACAGCTATTCGGAAACAAGGTTTCACTAGGTCACTGTTAATAACATGAAGTCTACTGTTTTTTGCTTAACTTGGAAACACGCTGAGTAAGCTGAAAAGTTAAAGCCCCCAGCTAAGAGTCTGAAGCTCCCCAAGCAGCAAACATTAAACACCATCTGAACCAAGCAGGTAGGTCCAAAAAACCATTCCTAGACAATTCTGTGCTTTGCTGGACCGGGGAAAGCAGCTGAAGGGGAGCGTTTGCTAGCACCTGAAAGGGTTGCCCTGGCTCCTGGGAGATGGGCAAGTTAAAATGGACAAAACTGGAGGGGAAGATGCACAAAATGAGTGCAAGCAGTTTACTTTCTTTACTTGCCCTTGACTCTAACTGTCAATTTCAATGAATTTGTGGCATATTTTTCCTTGTTTTCAAGTTGTTTTTCTTTCACTTCAGGGAAGGTGGGAGTAGAAAAATGGGAACTTGTTACAGGGAGAAAGACAAGCAAAAAGCTGACACATGCAAAGTAATTCCACTGAAAAAAAAAGCTGAAAATAAGTTTGTCTAATTTCTTTAAAGTATGATTAGTAAACTGAGGTGCCCCCATACTTCACAACAGCAGTGATAACAGTGTAGTTTCTACCTCAAAGATAAAATATCCAAACAACAAAAAATAAAACCTGGCTACAGCTTTCTATCAATCACATCTTTTCTTGTTATATATAACTTGCCAACTTAAATTTCACATGCAAATGACTTTTCTGGGGTACCCAAGGGAACATTAATAATGTTTTCAAAGCATTCACCTGAAGGTTCCCAAGATTGTTCAGCTATCTATTAGACTCTGAATTGACTAAACATAGCCCCACGGGGCCTTTCGTTCAGATCCAGAGCTGGAAGAAGAATTTCTATTTCAGCAGCAGCCAGTGGAGCCAACCTCTTGCTGAAGTTCTGCATCTAAATGTATTTTAAGATCTTGGTCTCTTCCTCATGAGGAAAAAGTAAATGACGGAGAAGGGCACTGCAAGAAAAGCTATATGAAGCAGAGCAAAGAGAACACACATTTTATTTCAGCTCTTTGAGTAGGGACCACTTTAGGCACAAGGGAACTCAAGAGGTGCTGGTGAGAGATCATTGTCCTTCCCGGAACAGTGGGATGCTATTTGCAGCCAGTCAGTGCTGCAGTACTGCTCCTGTGCCTCCTTCACATAGCCAGAAGGTACAGGCTGGTAGAGCTGGCCTTAGTTCTACAGTACATGTATAGCAATATTGAGAGTTTGTAATTTTCTCAATTTTTCTCTGTAGATAGCATAGGTTTTATTTTTTATTTATTTATATGTTTATTTATTTTTTCTGCATTTGCAAAAGGAGGAGTAGGATCTACTTCAAATAGCCCTTCTTCTAAATCCAGCCTCATAACTTCTGTCTCCCTCCTCAGGGTGGGCTTTTCATTCATTGCCTTATCTAAGGGAAAGATGTAATTGCTTTAGTCAGCTGCTGTCTATTGGGTAAATGAGGCAAAGAGTAATTTGATTATAAATATCTGCTGAACTAGAGGAATTTTCTAGATGTTTTTATGGCTAGTCCATCTTCCAGTCAAATTTCTTAAGGTCATTTGCAGGTATTCTGCAGGAACTTACAAAACCTTTCTTTGGCTGGCATATTACATCAACATCTGTAGTGAATAGCCTGAAAAACTGGGGTGAAGAGTCATTTAGACATTGATCAATAGGTTCGGTGATATGTTTAAAGCCAAGCACAAGTTTAAGTGATTTAACACACCAGGCCTTCAAATCTTTGCCAAACGTCATCCAGAAAATTGATGGTAGCACCTGTATATCCTATAGCTTTGCCAGGCTCAGGCTTTAATTATTATAGGAAACTGCTGTTTAATTTAGTAAAAAATTCAGAAAAATTGGGAAAAAAATGAGCTGTTTTTGTGGCAGACTGCTATACATGGAAAGCTTCTGTGACAACATTACAAGATGACACTCAGTCTTGCTCACTCCCATGAAGGAAGGATCCTACAGACTGAGTGTGTTTGATGGAATTCTGTGAAGTAGGGGGGGTGGATGTCTTCTGGGTAAATTCTCTGTTGTCAAGCTATACAATTTTTAAAATAACAGATGAATTTTGCCTGGTTTACTGAAAGGTGATGCATATTAACATATCTCTTTATTCTGTTGCCTGCCCCTAATTCTACAATGAATGCAGTAGCATTCGGTAAATCCCTTTTAGACATGGTACAGCCTGTTTTAAAATCAATATTTATTTCAATTGAAGCCAATGTTTTAATGCAAGATTGTTCTACGGCAGTTTGGTAGAAAAAACAACAACAACACATGTAAGTGGCAATGAGGAGGACCAACGAAGCAGATGTTCTTGGCAAGTTTTGTTTCCTGTGGCAGCCAAGGCTCTGCCCTGCAAAGTGCAATGCACACCTCCCAGTCACTGCGTGAGCACCCCTAAAAACAACAGCTTCTCCAGCAAATTCAAGAGCTGCAGTGTTGTGCCTGTTTATTTCATTATGATATGAACCACACTAAACCAGACCGAGGTGGTCTGTGGTGCTCCATGGCATTTGTGGTGTGTGCCAGGCACCCTCTGATGTCACCAAATTATAGGTGCAGAACTTCCCCGGGTACCTGAGATGCTCATACTAGGGTGCTTTATGTGACACTGCATGAGACCAAGCCCTTCTGAACTGGCAGCTGGAGTCGATGGCCCTGAGCAGTCAGCACCTATGAGTAAGTGCCTGAACAAATCCCTTCCTCTCTGGGTTTGTTTTCTCAGGCAGAACTATCTTTTAAACAAAAGATGTTTGAAAAAGTGTCTGGGTCTTCTCTCCCCCTCCAGTTTTACACCGCTGTGGCTCCTTGGATGTGCCATCTCTTGCTGAGGAGAAGAGCACAGTGTCATCCCTCACGCATTACCGATGGCATGAGGAGCTCAGAGCCCAGAGTCTGGTCAGAGTGTTGCAGGAGTCAGCTCCAGATGGGTTTGTGTAGCCTGTTACATGGTCTACACTCTTTTTCACTCTCTCTGTGCTTGAAAAGTGAGCAATATTCTTGGCTTTTTTTGCCCGGTTTCACAGCCACATGTTCATTCAGTGTTTTCACCCTGGCTCGTGTGATTACAAAGGAAATAGTGCAGTAGCCCCTCAAATTGAGGGAAAAAAGCAAATCAAAACACACCTCAGTCTCCTTAGCCAGAGTGCCAACTACCACAGAGCTGAGGAAAATGCAGTGCACATGATTTTGCTGCATGTGAAAATGAAGGGAAAGGAAATGAAAAAATATACCACCATGTCATTTAAAAATGTGTACCTACAGAGTTGAAGCAACCACGAGTTATGCTGTGCAGATGGTTTTTCTCTTGCCAAGGAGAAGTGTAGTGGGGCCAGAGTCTTTTAATCTGTCATATATATAACCTAAGATTTACAGTTGGAATCAGACTTGAAAATGTAAATGGATTTTCAATTGCAGAGTCTGCTCCATCATAATGGCTTTCATTCAGAGCGTTGTCTGGATAGAACAACAGCTGTTCTGCCTGTGTTTTTTTTTTCTTGTTTTATTTTATTTTTAGACTTCTGTCATATGTAAAATGCCAGGAGATAAATGCAGACTGGGAAACCTCGTGGTGATGTCTGCTAAATAAATAAAGTGCTCCCAGTGATACTTGAGTGGAACGATGTTTAAAATGTTTTCTCCCTTATTTAACATTGCGCAATACACAGAAAGAAAGAGTTGATTTCAGCTGGTCAACAGCTCTGATCAGGATTTTCGACCAACTTTCCGCTCCTGACATGGCTATGCTAGATAAAATGCAATACACAGGTCTTATCTGCCTTAGGCATTAGCTTTTTGCTTGATATCACCAGCTGCTGACTGCTGAGACTCCCCTGAGGGCTCCAAGCTTTTCCCATTAAAATTAAAAATTGGGAAAAGCCGGTGGTTGCTCATTTAAAAATGATACACTTAAAATACCTACCCAAGAAAAGCTTTCAGATATTTCAAGTTGAACCATCCCTGATTTTCCATTTAACAATCATCTATCTGTTTTTCAAAGCCAAACTACCTTATTTGTGTTTCAACAATTCCTCTTTTTCAACATCTGTGCATTTATACTGCTGTTTATTACTATTATTAAAGACGCATGTTTGACTGTTCATTAAGTGCACCTGTTCAAATGCAGATACCAATGAGAGTTTGGTACTAAAATAGGAGTTACGAGCCCAAATACCATTGCGGACCTGTTTCCCACTGCACACATTGTTTTGTTGCTTGGAGACCCGCTGTATATTCTTGCTTTAATCTTTCTTCCAAAGCCTAGCTCTGTACTTCTAATACAGCTGGAAAACTAGAAAATAGTCTGCGTTTCAAAACTTGTGTAGGAGGAAAAAGGACGTGTAGGAAAAAAACAACCAACCACCAAAGCAAAAGTCCCAGCCCAGCTCCTTGGGGACTTGGAACCAACAGGAATTTTTGTTTGTGCTGGGAAAGTAGTGCACGACTTTGGGCACCAAATGAATGACATGCTTGTCTCGCAAGGCAAGGGTGTTTTCTTTTCCCAGCCGAGAATGGGAATTATGAGAACCATGACAATGCCCGGTTATATTGTTTCTGAGAAGAGAGCTCCTCTGTGGTTGATCTTACTAGAAACCACTATGAGAACATTAGGGTTTGTTTTACTCCTCAGTCATTCTCCAGCTATTTCTCTTTTCTGTCTGTCTCTTTCTGTTTTTCTGCTTCCTTTCTGTCTTCAACTCATCTCTCTTTAAATTTCTTTCCCTCTTTTTTTTTTTTTTTTTTTTTTTTTTTTTTTTTTT
>CM021698.1:102886269-102985386 GCA_011074415.1 Stictonetta naevosa
TTTTTTTTTTTTTTTTTTTTTTTTTTTTTTTTTTTCAATTAGGCTTTAGTTAAGTTTGCTTCTATGAGCAGATAGCACTAAGCTGTCTGCTGTTCAGATGTTCTCTGCTGCTCATGCTGTTCTCACGGGCATTAATCCAGGAACATTACTTGCTTGCTACAGTGGGACACTGCAATGCCAAAGATGTTTTGTCCAATTTCCACCTCCAGGCTTTTATTTTGACATGAAAAAAAAAAAGACAGAAATACATTGTTACTATTCAGAACAATAATTCATCATCTGTTTTATATGAATGTGGATAATAGAGATGGAATTAAGGAAATGTCATCTGCAATATGCCCAGACTTCTGAATGAGAGGGATTCCCAAACAAACTTCTTCCAAAGTCTCATTTCAGATGTGCAGCTTCCACCCGTAGGACCTCTGGCAAGGCTGGCAAGAGCATGACTGCAAATGCAGGGCGTTTGGAAGCAACTCTCGCTGCCTGGAACCACGCAGATGTCTGAGCCTCGGATTTGTGCCTCAGCAAGACAGATAGATCAGAGAAGCTAACCAGGAGAACCATGTTAAACTCTGAACTGGAGATTTTAATCCCTTGAAGATCAAGGGCCAAAGTATGACCTAAACCTAAATTCTGCTCTGGTGTATAACCAGAATAAGTGCCCTGAAGCTCAGACTGACAGACTAACGTTTCAAACGCTTTATAAAAAAAGGCATTATCTTCCTAAAAAAAAAAAACAAAAAAAAAACCAAAGCACAAGTACTTCTAACCTACTCCAGTTCAGCAGGAGACCATCCCCTACATCTATTTGGCTGCTCTCTACTCTCTAGCAGTACCAACAAGACAAGAGCATGAAAACTTCCACCACTCAGCGAGAAGCATGACGTCCTCAGATAATCCCTCGTGGGGCTGGGTGGTGGAATCAGCGCCAGGCTCTGTCATCAGGGCTCCCGGGCTGGTCAGGAGGATGTGTTTGTTCCCAACCACCCCTTGCTGCGTCCCAAGATGAATGGCTCCAGACTGACCACTACAATTGCACGGTAGTCCCGGGAGAGAAGCTATTTAAGCTAAGGGACAGCGCTGGAACAAGAACAAATGTGTCTAAACTGGACATAATTGCATTGACGCTGGTTATTAAATGAAGGTTCCTAATGAAGTTTTTGAAAAGCAGCCAAAAGTATTAAAGGGGCAAAGCAAACCCCCCACCCCCTAATTATTTTTAAAATAGAACTTGTCACATTCTCTGGATGAGTTATTGATGTTGGTCTGCAGAGGAGTCAGTAGTCTCAGCAGTCCTTTAACCTGCTTTCCTGTGATCAAGGGGTGTCTTGGTAATTTAGAGCCATCTTATTCCTGCAAGGCATGGCTCTCTGCTGGGCTGATGCTGCTCTGCTGGGATCGCACTGAGGTCTGCTCTACAAAACAAGAGCAGAAACGGCAGCCTCCCATATGCATGGTGATGTGGGAGCGACGCCTCTCTGATCAATTTAGCATTGAACCCCTTCCTCTCAAATTGAGGTGTGTGAAAATTAATGTGCTCTATGCCGATACTGGTTTCATTGGAGAAAATTGCCTCTAGAAATCACCTCCCCAGCATAAGGGAACAGACTCCCCAAACCAAGATATCAAAAAGAATCATATGCTTGGAAATCTCCTTTTTCCCTCAGTCACAAAACGAGGGTGGCAATAGTTACATGCCTCTGGGAAGCCCTTTGGATAAGAAAATCCTATCCACGTGCAAAATATTCTCCAGAAAGAACATTATTTGCCTAGTGATTCGCTCTTATTGTTCTGGTATTAAAAAAGAAAAAAAAAATCTCTACACAAATTTTGGAGCACTACACAGAGTTTATTTTGAAAAAGAAATCAAAGAATGTTTTTTTTCATCTCTGAGCCAGATGGAAAGAACAAACAAATGTATTCCATCCTCAGAAAGGAAACACATGAGAACTTTCAAAAAAAAATTTAGCCAAGTATTTTTTTTATTATTAAACAACATGGAAAAAAATGAGGTGGAGATGATAAATGAACAAAAGGCTCTGGTTTTAGGAAGGCCTAGGGTCTTGTCCATCAGGCACAATGCTTTTTGGCCTCTAAGTACCCAAATTACCTTTGAGTGAACATAGGGTACACACCAGGAGCTGTATGGCTGCCTCCTTGTCTCACTCCTAGCTGGGCCATGGGCAAAGCGAGGTGTCCCACTGTTATTCTGGTTCTGTGAAGGCTCAGCAGTGCCCCCACCATCATTTTCCAGTACATAAAGGGTGGCTAGAAAGGGGATGGAGGCCCTTTCTTCCCAAGGAGGAGCCACATGGAGAGTATCAGTTGTGCTGGGAGAGGTTTCTTGATATAAAAAAGGATTTTTTCCCAGTGAGAACAATCAATCACTGGAACATCCTCACTCGGGATGTGGTAGAGTCTCCACCACTGGAGGTTTTCAAGCCATGGTTGGACAGGTCCCTTCCAGCCTGGGCTGTTGTATGTCCTGGGCTTGAGGCAGTGCCAGGTGAAGGTGGCTGTGTCCCACTGTTGCTCCTTACCAGCAGATTAGGAGTGAGCTTGGATGCAGCACACATCCTGCTCCTGGAGCAGCCTGGTGTTCACAGAGGAGCAAACATCTCCAGGCACACAGAGACCTCTGCAGAACGGGGGTGGGAAGCAAAGCAAAGCAAATCTGGAGGCTGGGGCCGGAGACATTTTGTTCCCTTTGGATGCTACATCTGCCTGAGATGCTGTGCTTCTAACCAAGGAAGCTGCACTGGGGAAAAGTGGTTTTGTTTTCTCACAAGAGGATCATCTCACCCCCCTCAGCAGCCTTTCCCCTACTGGCTGCAGAGCTGTTTCCTTTGACAGCCAGCATCCGCGCTCCAACCAGCTCCTCTCCTTGCCAGTGAGCAGAGACCAATTCCTGCTACTTGCTAAAAACAGAAGAGCCATCTGCCAAGAACAGAAAATTAAAAGAGGAGGTCAGCCACTTGAGAGAGAGGGAAGTAGCAGGATCAGATTAGCTGTTACAAACAGCCCGTATAAAGCAGACCTGATAACAGCTAATCTAAGGTCTGATCCTGCTCGACCAAGTTCAAGGCATCATTCATGCAGGGGCCCTTCTCGTTGCCTTCTTCCATCAGGACAGGGAACTTCCAGAGGGAGCTCAGATGTGTTTTGTCTTGTTCAGCTTCAAAACCAAGTCTTTAGCATCTAACGTACTGCAGAAGCAATGCACTAAAATTTCAACTAAGGGATAAAATAGCCACAGTCATGCTTGGAATTAGGAGGGTGTAAGTGAGAAGAGAGGCTTTAATTCAAATAATGATCACCAATTTGATTTTGAATGCCTATGACTGCTTCTGGCTGTTTGTAAGCACAGCTCTCCATGTGTCTCTTGGTTACAAAAGCATGCGCAGAAGTGAACAACATTCGGTTCTACGTTTCCACTTAGTGCTTCCTTTATTGGAACAACTGCAGGTGTTATTTATAGACATTGAAGAGGATGAAAGTTTTGAGATTTACAAGCTCAAATCAGCTGAAGGTGATTCAAAATAAGTTAATGAAATGAGTCAGAAATGGACTTAAGAGATCCAGCACTGGATGTAAATCACAATGATTTCGCATCCCCCTCTGCCTTCCTCTCCCTTTCCTGCAACACTCAGAGTGCTTGCAAGGGGATATGGACTTGCATTTAATTTGATGTAAACCTAGAAAAAGAACGATGGAAGTGTGTACTCAGTATGCCAAGTTACAGTACTCGTGCCTAAGAAGGAAAGCCAAAACTCTAGCTGGGACAAAATGATTTCCTATCACTTAAAACTTTCCATACAACCTGCGCTATCACTCAGACCATACAGAAAGCAGATTTAACAGGGATGTTTTCCAGACCCCATGTGGCAGCTCTGACTTTCGTGACAATTTCTTGGCCCTTTCTGGTGTCCTGCTTGCATCCTTGCCAATCTCTTCTGTCTGTGACAGGTTCTTGAGCGGCCTTCACGCTCTCCCAGTTCTCCCAGTGATTTCAGTCTTTGTTGCCATTTGACACCTCCATTTCCCTCTTGCAGGATCACCGGGTCAGAAGGATGGTCTGTCTCAGCCCTCCTGGCTGCTCAAGCCAGATTTTAAGGATGACTGAATGCACTAGGCATGCAAATGTGGCATCCATCTCCAGCCAGTTTTGACTAACAGCTACAGTCTTTGCTTCAAATACACAGAGAGTTTAGAGCAGGCACATTTTGTTTCTCAGTTAGAGGTGGGTAATTAGAGCATTATTATAGATAATTACAACCCCGCATTGAAATTCACTCTGAAATAAGTATTTAATTTATAAACATGTTGCATCTTTAAACTGTCCTAGTTCAATGGTCATTTCCATGCTAAGACCACCCAACTGCCTTTGATTTAGCTTAGTTGCTATGCTAGATTTCAACAAGCTAAGCAGCACTGGCTGATGAACAGCCATTCCTGTAACCTTACAGTGTTGATCATCACTGCACAGAAAACCTCTTTAGAGGGAGTGGACGGCATGAGGTGACTCTTGGATTACCCTATCTTGAAATGTACCATCACTCCTATTGCTCAAGGAAGAGAAGGATGTTATCAGGGTGAGAAAACGGTGTATCTGGGACTTACACAGAGGTTTGTTGTGAACTTCTTGGGTGGATATAGGTCCATCACAACAGTAAAAGGCATAAAGAGCTTCATCTAACGTAGTAGATGCTCATATGGTCTTATGCACCGACATCCAGAATGAAGATGGAGGTGCTTCCCTAATCCAGTGTAGCTCTGGAAAGCTTCACTCACCATGGTTTGTGAGGCTCTTTGAGCATGCAGAGTAATAGTTTTGTACCTCATTATCCAAAAATAGCAGCTTAACATAATCTCCATAGACATTGTACAATATATGTGTAAACACTACAGCATGCATCTACACACAGCTCCTAGGGCCAACGTGACAGGGCGTTTGGCATGAAACATGATGAGAAAGCCAACAGAAAAGCCTCGGGAAAGGCAGAGCATCTCAAGAAAGGCCCTGCCTCCAAGATGGAGATACATGGTCTGTGTAGCTGCAATACACAGACCTTTCACTTTTAATTAAATATGTGCAATTTTCATTTTGTTTCTGCCTCACATGTAGTATATGTCACAGGATGGATTCCCAAATGTAACATTTTGTGCATTTTCTTTAAGTAAGTTGTACTTTAAAAGTCATTCTCTCCCCACTCTCGCCCCCCCCCCCCCCCCCCCCAAATGAACACTGGAGGGAGTGTGGGATTTCGGAAAGCAGCAGCCTTTAATTGGATGTTCTTAGGAACAATATTTGAAAATCTGAAGTACAAAACCTTGTCTCCTTCCAACAGAGCTGGAGTATTTCAACAAACTCATCTGCATTCAGCCAAGGTAAACGGCAGGTCAGGAGGCAAAGGAAAAACAACTCTCCAGCAGAAGAAGCCAAAACAACTTCCCTTGTGGTATAGAGTGTGGCCATTCAAAGAGCATGGAAACTGTGAACCAAAACCAGGGTTTCTGCTAATGAACTTCAATGGGTTGCTAATTTTTTTAAATTCCTGATAAGCAGCACTGCTGCCTAGACAACGGCTCATGGGACTGTGGAGGAAACTGTCTGGTTGATGATATCATCTCGTTTAGCCACACTGCTTTCTGTTTGTAGCATATTTTATTTTCTGGTTTGTTTGGGAGAGAAGTACTGGTCCAAGAAAATAGAGAGATCAATTTACAAAGTACTTTGGAGAAATGCAAGACTTTTCTGAGTATGGCATGTTTTTATTACCAAATTTTGAAATCTATCTTGAAAAGAAACATATTTTATTTCGTATGTGCAGCTCTTTTGTTTCTGTTTCCATAAAAGCCTTCCCCTGGGCTTGACTTACAATGTGGGTAGCACCTATTAGGGCAGGATTCCTCGCAAACAGGAAGAAGGAATGAAAACATTTGAACTTTTGTGGCATTTCCTCATGAGTGAAAGAAGGCTGGAAGGTAGGCAGGAAGGCAAGAAAGAAGGAAGGAAAAACTTTTATTAACATGGTCTTTTTGGAGTACCCTGATGGAACACTGGCTGAAATCAGAGCTACAATGAGTATCTAGTCCTTAGTCAACTTAATTGTTACACACACAGACTAGATTGCATAAAATAAGAAAAACACTACCTAAAATCTGTTTAAAAAGTTATTTATCCAGAACAAGTCATCTGGGAAAGTACAAATATTTCTAACTGGAAAAATATTTATCTATAGCTGAACTAGGCCTGGTAGCAAACCTTAATGATTTATTAGTACCTTTATTGTTTTCTTTGGCCCCTGTGCACTATATTTATATATAAAAAAAAAGTAAAAAAGAGAACAATTGTAAAAAGCAAATATTTTTTACAAAAATACAAAGTTTTAAAAGCTCTTAAAAGTATATTCCATATTATTGATAAGAGTTGGACTATATATATATATTTATATAAATCTATATATTCGTGTATCTGTATAATTTTCCTACATTTGGGATTTTAGCGAATGAAACATACTGTGTACACAGTTGCTTTATACATTTTTCTATAGATGAGTGGCCAACAGTCTTACTCAGATTGACAGAATGTCTTCTTCCAGAAGACAAAAGTTGCTTATGTATGTGGTTACTGGCTGGGAAGAAAATCTATAACAGAATTAGTCCAACAGTATTTCCTGATGCTGTGGGTAGAAAGGCCTCAAACAATTGCAGGATGCTGAAGAAGAGTTGCTGCTGAATTCCTTTATGCGTTTAAACCAGTTTTCAGTGCTTGCTTTTGTTTTGTTTTGTTTTCAATTTTTGTAGGCAATGTTGCTCTCTCCCAGGATTTTCTTTTTCTTGAAGTAAATTTCCATAACATGTAGGTATCTGTTAAGTCACAGCCTGTTATGCTCCAAATATTTGCCCTACAGTACAAGAGAGAAAAGAAAAACAAACAGAAAAAGAAAAACATCACATAAAAAGCTTGTGAAGATTAAACACATTTCCAAAAAGAAAGCTTACTGAGATCAAGGTATGTTAAAAATTTAAGTGGACTCATATGCAGTATATGTAAATCCTGGAGGATAAATATTTGTAAACCATGAAGTTTTGCTAAAATAACAAATGTATGTAGGAAGATGAGGGCACATTATGTTGTTACTTACCTACAGTCCTTCATTCTGGACACTCAAACAGGGTTATACACACACAAAGCTTGTTCAGCACTCTGTTTTGTTTTGCTTTAGGGGGATGTTTTTGTGGATGGGATGTATTTTTGGCAGTGGTTGACATTTCCATCTACCTTCACTGAAATTCAGCCTACACATTTGCAACCAGAGCAGCCACGCACTCTTGGCAAAGCAATGTTACATCAGGCTGTACGTAGGCGATAACATCTAAACAGAGTACCACCCTGAACACAGTTGATACCTTGCTCTGTGATGGCAGGGCTGGGCTCTAAGAAGCCACGCGAACCACCTGCGCTCTGCTGTTTGCAGAAATGCCTGTACATCGAGAAAGAGAACCCCTGTGGCAACCTCCTGGGTGACTACTTGGACACATTGGCCATTTATGAGCCCTCCACTCCAATGGCCATTATTTGCAACAGAGCAGTTGCTCATGGCACTTGGACCCAGCCTCTCTGCACTATGGGATCTCCTGGCAGCATTGCTGGTGGGAATTGTAAGACCTCCTTAGCAGTCACCAAGTGCTTTGTATTGCACAAACTCTCAAAACAGAGTCTATTTCTTTTTGAAGGCTGGTTTCTGGGCCACCCTAATGGCCAGATTTCCCCCCTGCTTAGCCACTGAGTTTATAAAAACAGCTCCCATTGTGGCCAGGGTCTGGAACACATGTGCCAAACTATGTCTGAAATTTTAGGCACATTTCAAGTCTGCAGGAGATGACCAAGATACAGAACATGCCATGCCTGCAGTCAGTCTGGACGCTGCTTCCAGAGCGTGATCAATCCATCATCTGCATTACACAAAGTATTAGCACTGCCATTGCAACTAGCTTTATGCTTGGATCATGTCCTCACTACCTGTGCAAAATTTACTTGAATTTGGCCTGTTATGGGTAGGGTGAAATAAACAAACCAAGTGCCTGTCTTACCTTTGTCCATGTCTTTTTCACAAATAAAATTGTTAACATCTTCACAGTAGAAGTCATTCCAGAGCCCAGCATAGATTAACCCAGCACAATCTTCCCCTGGCCCATGGCCATGGCTCCAGTTATCAGGTTGCCCGTTTTTCCAGTTTCTTTCAATAAAAAAAAGCAATAGATATTATTGCACAACGCGGCACACATGACAGTTTTTCAGCCACAAGAAATTAACAAAAACATCATGAGATCTGTTCTGAACGGGAAATACACATTGAGACAAACAATACATGACTCTTGTTGAAAATGGAAAACAGATGTATAACAGAGAAGGGAATCTATTCAGCCTCAGGCTGCCAAAACAAAAAGACCTAAAATTAGACCGATGAACTTTATTTTAGTTTCTGAATGTACATGCACATACGGTGGGAGTGCTCTGTGCTCCGTGTGCATCGTTCCAAACCTGCAAAGTCTATGCACTTCATTCCTGCCAGCAGACGGTACTGCGACGAGCCGGCAGCTCGCAAGCACTGCAAACCACAGCAGCACGGTGCCTTCTTCGATGTCTGCACCGAGATGGGCCTCTCAGAAGCCATAGCAAGGATTTATTTGTTTTACGGATTGGTGTTTCAATAGGAAGTGAACTTTTGAGCTTATAAAGAATGTACAAAATATGTATCTACATGTCTTTTGAGATTATTAGCCTTGATGGTGAAACTTAACCCGGCATGTAAAGAGCTTACAGCAAGTGCTTTCTCATCCTGTTTTTGTTTGACAAGTGAGAAACACTTCCAGCCTTGGGACTTAAAAGCTCCATTTTCCTGAAGGAACAGGTTGTTGACTGGAGCTTGTGATTGCTGGCTACTATGGTCCATGCTCAGCTAGAAAACATGCCTGCCTGACACATAGCGTCTTACCAGGCACCTGGGAGGACACATGGCTTTCCAGAAATAATGAAATACTTTGAAAATCAGTAACTGACAGCTCTGAGTTTATTACAGGGCACCTAAAACCATGGGGTGGTGGAAATCTGTTGAAAGCAGTGGCTGAAGTGGAAATTGGGCACAGTGCTGCCATAAAGAGGAAGAAAAATGAAAACAGGGAGGGAGAAAAAGGGAAAAATATTATGGCTCATTTGAAATGCATCTGACTTTTTCCATGTTTCTCATCAAAATGAACACCAATGAAATCACAGCTAATCATTTCGTAACCTCTGACTGACTGAGCCTGTTTTTCTGCTGCACAGCATGCTCAGATCTGTAAACTCTTCAGTCTGCTCCTCGGTATTAAAAATTTGGGTGGTTGCAATCTGTTCCATTTAGGACAAATTAGGTGTAGCCCTAGGATTCCTGGAGAGCTGCCAATTCAGTTCTCAGCTGGCCAAAGCTTAGACACCCTAATTTCATGCATTTTCCTTATGTTTAATGCTTTCCACTTGGATTTGGGCTTTATCTGAAAGCTGGTCATTTTTTATCAGAACGAGCACTCTATTTATAGCCAGTTGTAATGCAAATAAGGAAAAATCAAACCAAGACACAAAAAAGTCTGTGCTTTCCATCTCAACTTTGTAATAAAAGTCAGGAGCAAATGTTTTGGCAAGAAACACTGTGCTGTGTAGTTATGTGATTCTTTCATTCAGTGTTCAGTTTTCCTCCTGGCAAGGAAATAAAGCTGTGTGCATGGAGAAGGCAGAGAGAAAAAAAACAGTTCAACAGCACCCTCAGTGAAGAATTATTTCATTGGTATCTACAAAACTCTGGATCCACTGGATAATTTCTAGATGTTGTTTTTAGAAGTGTCAGCAAGAGTGGTAGCATCTGCAGAAAATAAACACTATTGTTTTTATTTACGTACGTGTAATCTGGTAAGGATCCATCCAGCCATCTCCATTCATTTTCCTTCTCTGAATCTGTAAGTCCAATCCAGAAGCTGCCTTTCCCTGAAATCTGCCTTTTTATCCATTGCTGTGGAAGGAAGATCTTAGTCCATAACATGCAAACACAAGAGTCTTTGGAGCTAATAAGATACTCTGGCTTCATGAGCATCTTTGCTATCAGAGCAGGAATGGCCAGAGGAATTTTTAAAAGCTGAAGATAGGTTTCAGAAGTTTGCCTTGTGACCCCCTGCCTAGAATCCATAGTGCTACCTGCAGGTGTGGTAGAGAGGGCTAGTCATCAAAATTAGATTGACATAAAGTCACAGCCAACATCTTATAGCTATAAATTGAAAAAAAAACAACAACCAAAAGACACCAAAAAACCCAGACAGTAAGCAATTGTATCCTGACGTTCCCACTGCCACACAGCCACTGAATAATTATGTTAAACAGTACTAAAAGTACAGCTAGATTTATATAGTTATATTAAAAACACTTGTGTCACAGAAGTCTTAGGCTGCATATATTAAAAGAGAATTTAAAAATAAATTATTTTCAACCCTGCAGACCTCCCCCCCATTTTGGATAATATGCAAGGCATACTGGACTGCATCTCCAAAGGTTCAAATCTCCAATTCTCACCAGCCTTTCTGTGTGCTCTGTTCCCACCACCTTCAGGGTGAGTTGCTCTGCTCACACTGTCCTTCTGCACATGGAATAACTGCTGAGCAGGCAGAAGGTGGATAAAATGCTAACTGGAGTCAACCACTGTGTCTCCTTCACTATATGAATTCATGATGCTTTCAGCTTCCCACTTGCCCTGTGGCTTCCACATGTTAAATAATCTCAGAATCTCCTTGAGAAACAGAAACAAAACCTAGTTACCTGTTCTTCTTTGTTGTTTATGATAACCAAGTGTGATGCCTTCTCTTCGCAGAATAACTTTGCCTCTTCAAAGATTTCTCTTTCAATTGAAAAGTAGTAGCACTTTTCTGTATAGTTCTTCCAATGAGGAGAACAACCTATGATGTGAATTTTTCTGCATTAAACCAGTTACTGAAATCAATGAGCCAGTGGTAATTTTCTGCATTTGGCCAATAATAAATGGAGGATCCTACACCCTTCTACAATGTGCTGCCATATAAAAAACTTAGATATCATTTGAGAATTTATTTATCAAGGTCCTGACACTGTGAAATCAAGGTTAAACTGTGTGGCCAAGGTGATTATTTATTACTCATACAACTAATTTTTCTTTAGCTGTAAATATTAACTTAAATCAGATTCAGGTCATGCATATGAAGATCAACAAGCATAGCTTCATTTGACAGGGCTCTTTATGACGAATCTCAAAGATTGAGTCTCATGTAGCAGAGGTGATTTGAACCAGTAACTCCGGTGTGCACCCTCTGCTAGATATATTTGGATCTCAGTAAAAGATACACGCGGTGTTTCGATAGCTTACCGTTAGCCTCAGGTACTGACGTAGGTTCACTCTGTAGTGCCATTGGCATCCCGGGACCTGGTGGCCCTGGTGGTCCAGGTGGGCCCTTTGGACCAGGCAGCCCAGGGACTCCAGGTAGCCCAGGTAGTCCTCGAGGTCCTGGTACTCCCGGCTCTCCCACAGTTCCTTGTAGGCCTTGAAATCCTGGTGGGCCTTGTGGCCCAGGTGGACCATCTTTGCCTTGTGGCCCTGGTGGTCCTGGGTCTCCGCTTGGTCCAGGCAGACCCGTCTTGCCAGGAGAACCTCTCTGACCTTTGGAGCCCGGTGATCCTCTTGAACCTTTCCCTCCTTTTTCTCCTGGAGGCCCAATTGGCCCAGGTGGACCCTTTTCACCTGCAGGTCCTGGTGGTCCAGGCTCTCCTTTTTCTCCTTTTTGTCCTTTTAGGCCAGCAGGGCCAAGAGGACCTTGTGGGCCTCTGTCACCTTTAGGTCCCCTTGGACCAGGAGGGCCTGAAATAATGTAAGCAGTCAAAGTGGGGATACAAACAGACAACAAAACAAAAACACCATTTGGGGTCCTTGTTTGATATACCTCAGGCCAGTGACACTGGACATGCAACACTGTGAAAACTGGGCTAACATCTACTTTGAACAGTAGTTGTAAAAATACATCTGCTTCTCAGGCATTATACACAATTTCTCGTTCCTAAGCCTACATGAAATTGAGGATTCAGAAGAAAATCATCTGATGCACCTTGTCCTGTAAACTGGACAGTGCCATGATGCCCCAGGTGACCAGCTGAGGTGCCAGTCCCTACAACACATGTTCTGTGCTGGTTATTCATGCAGTACTGTGTGTTGCTGCTCCCATTCTCCCATTCCGCTACGCTCCTTTTTCCTCCTTCCTCTCTTAGACTACAGGACTACAGCATCACTCCTGTAACGCCTTCTTTCTTACTCTGGCAGTAATGGGTTGTCAAAAAGAGACAAAAAAGATGGGAAGTGTGGAATAGAACAACTATGGGAAAGGCCAGTACTATTCATTAGTTGGCAGGTTATAACAGGAAACAGAACAATACACATGGTAGGAAATGGTAATATTGTGGCAGTTTTTCATTTATAAACAAAATAATTCTGGATTCTATTCATGGATGAGTAAATACTTTGCACATATATACATATTTGCAACATCATTTAAAATTATTTTAAATTCTTCAACCTGAGTCACTTAGACCTGGTTTAAGTGAAAAAGCTTAAGGTTACCGACTTGCAATCTTGGCTCTAATTCAGGCGCAGTCTATTTGGAACAACAAATTTTTGTTTATGATTAGAATTTTAAGCCTGGCTGGTTCCCATCAGGTTGGCAATATGAGCATTTTTTTTTCATTTAGCTGGGAGAAACCTCCTAAACTTGATGCCATTTATTTTTGAAGAAAATAAAGTATCCCAGGATTCAAAACTAAGCAAAGTAGGATGTTTTCTGGCAGACTAACAACTGGCTTAAGTAAAACAGCAACTTGTTTTTCAGTAAGGGTGGGCCTTTCTGGGAATAGTCCAATATATATTTTTAAGCCATTTCCTCCTTAGCAAGGATTGGTTTTTTGAGGTTCCACACCTTCACTGGCTTATTTTAGAAACTAAAGGAAAAGCAGATCCATGCAGTCAGTCAGAAAAAAAAAAATTGCTAAGTCAGAACCTTCTCTCATAACATCCCCATTCTAGGTATGTAAAGAAGTCATAAGAAAATTAGTAAGGAAAATTCAGGCTACATATACATTTCCAAAATTCAGTATTAGATAATGGAAAACGCCATGACTGGGTACCAACATGTACTGAATTCCACAGAATTAATGTATTGCAAACAGGAATTCATCAAAGACTTTTATGGTCATCACTAAAGAACCTGCATACCTTGTAGGATAGTGAAGTTCTTGATGAGCTGGCCGTGTTTGGAATCTACCAGCTTCATTTCTTCCATGATTACTGACAAATTGGCAACTTCAACATCTAACCTTGACCTCATCAAATCCTGTTGCATCTTCAGAGATGCAGAGTCTATACGAATATTGGCTAGTGTGCTGTTCATAAAAATCAGCTCATCTGAATGTTTACTTAAGGTGTCTGTACAAGTTGTCCTGACCTCATTGAGATTGCTAGTCAGTGTCCGTAGATGATGAGCAGTGTAGCTGATGTTACTAATGATATTAACTATATCAGTCTCAAAGACCTGGAACCTCTCTTCTAGCTGGTTGAATTTGGCAGAAGTTCTGTTTTCATATTCTTTATGCTGTTCCTGGAGATCCTTCAGATTTTGTTCGTTGGCTTGGGCAATTGTGGTGATGTTCTCCATTTGCCCACTGAAAGAGCTGAGCTGATTGTTCATGTCTTCAAGTGTATCATTGTTAGCTTTTGCCAATGCTGAGTTGTTGGCAGCCAAAGTCTGTAAATTTTGTACTTTTTCCTTAAGCCAGTCAGTGTCCTTCCGGGCCTGAAGGACAACCTGCTGCAGATTTTGAAAGTCATTCTTTATTCGTAGAATAGCCAAACTCGTATCTTCCATTGACTTCTGCAGGACACTGATTAGATTTCTTTGTTGTATTTGTGTCAGGTTTAAGTTGTTGAGGTTCATGATGACTACATTATGCGAATGCACTTGGTTTTGCAAATTTGTTTGGATATCACTTGTGTCTTGTTGAAGATTGTTGATATAGCCAGTATACGCCTGAAGAGTCTTATTGACACTGATGATCATGAAAGAGTTACTGTCTAAGGCACTCCTCATTTGGCTCTGTCTATCATCTAGAACATTTCCAGACTCTTGCAGCTTCTCCAGTGTATCTTTGTTTCTGGTAGTTTTCTCTGCAACGTCATGCAGCTGCTGACGAAGAGCTAGAATGTCAGATCTGAAGCTAGACAGTTCAGTGTTAGTATTCATGGCTTTTTGTCCAGCTTGGTCATCTGTTGTACATGAAAAAACAAACAAACAAAAAACAAACAAACATAAAAAACACTTTAGGATGAGTTTTTTAAAACACAGTATTAAAAATTACAATATATTTTAAGTACAGTAGGGCTACCCAATGATCTGTCAATAGAACTTCCACAATACATTTTCCAGACAAGAAAAAACACTAAACAAAGTTTTGTCACTAGGCAGAGTAGAAGTCAAATAGACAAAGACCTTGTGTCTTGCTGAGGTGAGCAAAATGGTGATTCTGTTGTCATATATGGGAAAACCTACTGTTAGAAACGATGATGAATACACACAGTCAAACAGTGCTTGCATTTTGAATGAAAACTGAATGGTAAATAGAATTCAAAATACTAAAGAGGGATCAGAAGGTTTATGTTTTGAAGTTACAGATGGCTTTTGCTGAAACCTCAGAAGTAAATTCTAGCACTTCATATTTTCTTCCTCCTTTTTCTGCCAGGTGCCGTATCTTCATAGTGATTTAGTACATACATATATATATATATATATATATATATATATATATATATATTTTTGTTTTAGATTTAAAATAGTTCTAATACCTATTTTAAAACAGTCCGGCTAGAGACAAAAGCTTTGCCAGCAGGGTACTCCAGACATGACAGGATATATTTCCTTTTTTTTTTTTTTTTATTTCCTCTCAAACATACCACTATTGCTTCTAATGACATTTCTTTTGCTGTTATTGTTTCCTCATGTTCTGTGTTTCAGGAAGGCAAAACCGTAATCATTGAAGAACATCTCAGCTCTTGCTTGCAGTGCTCTACAGTATTCTTCTGGGAGCTTGTCCGAGTGTAATTAAGCTTTTGAGGCTGCACATCTCATCATCCAGGACACAGAAACCAAAGAAATAAGCAGTCAACACTCACTTTGAGGGAAGATTCCCTTTCTTGACCTCAATCACTTCCCTCTGCTACACACAGACCATATATTTTTGTCCCATCTAAGTATAGCTATATTTTTGAATTACAGTCAGAAGTTCATCATTTCAGATGTCTCCAAGAGAGGGTAGGATGGCTTTCATAAACTATGAATATGGCTCTGTATGGAGCTTTCTCCTGTGTTTGTATGAGTCCTGATGGCTAACAGCAAATGGTGACTTGTGAGAGAGACTTCAGTCTGAAGTGTTTATGGAGCCTTTCATGGGTGGACATGTTCCCAAGCACAGTTCCTCTCCCTGCTATTTGTCTCGTTCCAGGATCTTCTCAGCTCTGACTCTATGTTTACTTTTCAGTTGCAGCTCAAATTATATTGTGTTCCTCAGATCTGACAACTGCCAGGTCCACATACAGCTAATCCCTGAAGGCCTGTCTTTCATTTACCACATGCTGGTATCCTTCTAACCCTACTACAGTTCTCTTACCTTTATGCCACCCACAAAACTGCCCTGTAACTTTTTTAATGACCTCAATAGCAAGTCCACTTAATTGGGAACTGACTGTCCTAAGCATCTCAATGGCCAACCATCCAGCAGTGTGTAAAAATGTCTGGGATGAACTGAATCAAAGGTGCTCCAAGTTGCAATTAATTTAATCAGAAGAAAAAACACAAAAGGTTGCATGTGATTTAAGGTGTAATGTTTATTTCTATGTATGTATCAGCAAAAGTACATGCCACTGAATTATCCCATGTCTTTGAACTAAGTGCGTGTGTAAATACTTCAGAATACAGGCTTTTGTTCCAAGCAAAAAAGCTGTAAAAATTATAATCAAGCTGCAAGTTAGTCAATTTTAGAAGAGCTACATATCTCAATATATGGTTTATGAAACTAAACAAAATTTATTTCCATAAGCACATGCATGTATGTGCATATCAATACTTATATAAAAACTAATTATGTAGACTCAAAGTCTATATACCTATAAGTTGATAATAAACAGCTCTGCTGCTTTTCCAGACAAGAAAGAAAGGTAGAAATGTAAATATAGTGAGTAGAATCCTTACTCATGATCTTTTTCCATCTTCCTGAAATTTGAGAACCGTAATAACACTTGAGAGACATGAACTCATAACAACTTTGTGTTTTGAATTCCCTGAGATGATTAAGACACGTTTTATGGAAGTTATCAACTTGCCTCAGACATAAGAGTTTTGAACAGCTGACTATTTGTGCACCCCTTACAATGGCCATGAGTTTTGAACCTTAAGGGCTAAAACAGCATCAAGATAACTAGCTAACATACTCATTTTATGCAGAATGTCTTGTTTTGTGGAACAGCTCCTGCTATATTTTGCATTTCTAACTCAGAGAAGACTCTCTCCTGAGGACAACTTTTAAGTGGGTATTTAAGTATAGATGATTTCAGAGTGATTTCAGGGAACTGTAAATATTAAAGTATTCTTAAAATGATGTCCTGGGTAGAGGTAGTCTTAATTTTATTAAGTGTTTTCCCAAGTACTCAAGAAATTGGAATAGAAGTGCTGTATCTTGTCATAGCCAGAGTTTTTTTCTGACAAATTTCTGGCCACAGTCTTCCAGGAGAACATCTCAAAGACAGAATACAAAGTGGCTTTGATAGCATGTAGATTACCTAATTTCTTCAGACCACTCTCCACCTCTGTGAGCTTTTCTGTATATCTTCTGTGGGATGTTTCCAGGCCACCTGTCACATTGTCCATTTTTTCTACAACTAGGGAAAAGAGAATAGTGTGTTATGGAAAGAAGTACAATTATGAAAAAAGTCTTGTAAACTATAAAGCAAACCAAAAGAACACCACTAATATGAAACAAAATAAAAGCCAGAAAATTGCCTTGCTTGCCACTATACTCTGCTGTTCTGTGAAGTGTTGAAAGATGAACTGTCTGCTGGTGGAATCCAGCAGTTCTCCAGTTGTTCACGCTGACGACAGTCACCACGCATTGTTTGCGCAGGAGCAATCTTCCTTATGAATGAGAAAATCCCTCTTTGTGAGTTTTTCCTCATGAACCAAGTCTTTTTATGGTACTTCCATGTTTACAAGCACAGTGTTGTGTGGTAAACATAGATTGGTTGCTAAAGGCTCAGATGTGAGAAGATGATCTTTTATTTTGCTATGAACCATCTCTCCTTGAAGAGACTTTCTTCTGTTTTTCTTTTTTCTTTCCTGAGCCTTTTAATCATTAAGCATTCCTGGCTAGCAATCTCTGGTCTGAGATAGCAGTTGGAAGACATAATTATTAAATACTGCTGGGACAAACTTTTAAACATCTCGATAATGGTACAGATCACTCAAAATGGTCTTCAAACCATTCTGACTCATTAAGATTGAAATGGTGGCCAGTCAGCAAGTGCAGATTTATGGCTTCCGCCGATGACCTCTTTATTTTGCAATGTCTGAGTCATTTTCTTGTCACTGAGACAATCTGATGATTTGATGGAATTGATATAGAAATGGGAAAAGAACAACAAATAAAGAGCATGGAGTGGCTTCTAGTGATGAAAAGTATGTAGTGAAATGTTTGTAAGGCTAGGAGATGCCTTCAGCTTCCACGCCAAACCTAGTCTAACATGCTTTTGCATTCAAACCACAACCAGGGGCAGAAACTTCTCATCCCCTGATTATTTGGTGCTTTGGTTACACTGGGAGCAGAACAAATCTGTACCAACCCTGGGAGAGGCTGCATGCAGTATTGTGACAGCCCTCCCTTCAGACAGAAGAAGGAAGGTGTTTCCCACATTTTTATTTAGCAAAACCAATTCTGTAGGCCTGTGTGGGGTAGGGCATTCCACTAGCTCTTTCTCTTTGTGAGGTAATCTGCAGCCATGAAATAGGATCATAGAAGTTTTTGCTACGTAAGGAATTGTTTTTTACTAGAAGTGGAAATTTAGGGAATATTTTGCTACTATATGAGGAACCACAAGAATCCTGGACCTTTTAAGTGTAATCCACCAATTGCTCCTTCTTCATTAACTTTTGCCCTTGTTTTTTCTGACTATGGGTATCACAGATACACAGCAGGCTTCTAATGCTTCCCAAAACCAACAGGACAAACAGCAGACCAAGATTATCTCTGGTGTAACTCTACTGAGGTAAGTGGAGTTGCAGCTGAGAAGAAGTCTCAAGATTTTCAGAGTGACCAAACACCCTTCAGTGAATTACCTTCATTCTCCCTTCTGTGCTGCTAACAACCCCGGTAAAAGAGAAGCTCTGTGTGTGCACTACCATAGAGTCAAGGTGCAGATTTCAGTGTTTGAGATGATGGCAGCTGTCTTGATAATCACCAGGCTGCATCAATGGATTTGCTTTTTTAGGGGGGCAATTGCTCAATACCATCTGCTTTAGAAATAATTTTTCCACCCAGTACAGCACTAAAGCTTCACTTTTCTTTTGCCTATTGAAGGTACTAATCAAAATACTGTGTGCCATTTTTCCTAAATGAAGCCAGAGCTGATCCTCTCTTTGTCCTACCTGACTGTCTTCCAGGCTAGAGCCCAGATCAGCAGAGGTCCTTCAGTTACTTCTCCTACTCCGCTGATGCACATATCATATACGGTGAGCATGTGGACCACACTTAGTGTTTCTTTCTGGCCAGCTCTAGGCAACTCCTTGTTCAGTCTGTGATGTCCTGCTTTGTTTATGGATAGTCACTGTGAAGGATATGGCTCACTCTGGGCACTCATAGAGGACCGAGTGAAAGGATCTGGATTTAAAAAGCAGTGCCACTCCAAATGTTTTTGCTGAATCTTTGCCTTGGCTACCAATTGCCTATGCTAATTCACATACAGTGTAGTACTCATCTGTTTGCTCCAGTTATGCAGTACACTTGGAGTTGGCAAATGAATATATGTAACAGCAATGACAGGAAAATGTAGTTACTTCCTTCTGCAGTTCAAGTGAGCGACAGTCTGTATGTCAGATCTAAAGTTTGTAAACCAGAGGCTTTATGCTGTCCTATAACAACAAGAATGTTGTCATGGCTGAATGAAATTTAACACTGGAAACTTATATTAAAGTATTCCCCTGAAGAGCCCAAAGTAAATGAGAGTATAGAAATCCTATCAATATGTAGTAGCCTGCATTGGCAGGTGGTGAGTGTGAATGGAATTGCAGATACAACAGCATACGGTATTTGCATTGCCAAAAAGAAAGAAAAAAAGCCCACACTAAAAAGACCGAAGGTGTTCTGTAGCATGAATGTTCTTTGTGTGAAACAGCCCCAAATTTTGTTGAAGCAGCAATTCAGCATACCAGCCTTACTGGTATTATTGACAACTGGCTGTAGCATGTGTGGAAGACCATGCCTGGACTTTGCCTGAGATTGCTAATGATCACTGTTAAAGGGTCTTTCAGTCCCCAGCACCTTGCAGAAGGCAGAAGCTTTTAATTCTGCTATCTGGGAACCAGGCAGAAGCCCTGGATCAGGAGGGGCTGACGTGCTGCTTAGCAGGAAGATGCTAGCTTACAGAGGCTGCAAACAGAAGGCTGCTCACAAGGCGGTGATTTTTGTCTACATGGCATTAGGCTGCTGATGTCTTAGCCAGATTAACTGATGTCGAGTGCAGAATTAGTTTTTATCAGGAAAATCATTTCCTTTATTTTAATTTTTTACCCTCAGAGGGCAAGTCTGTATGTATTTGCTTTATACAGGGGCAGGATCTTAGCCTCCACTGTCAAGAAAATTGTGGTCCTGGGGGTCTGGACCTTTCTCCTGCCCAAACTCTCTCTCCAAGCATAAGCTGTGGCTTATTTACCTTCTTGCAGCCCTTCCTGCTACTGCCCTCTGGGGAGAATGACCACAGCCCCATGGTCAAAGCTGGTTTTGGCGCTCTTGCACTCAAAAGCAGTAGCATGGACGGGCATCCTATTATTGCAAATGCGTTTTCTGCCTGGCATTAGCTCCAAGCACCAAGCCGACCAGCGACTGCAAGCTACCAGAAATACAAACTGAAAGCATGGTAGCTTCCCTTAATGGAGTGAGTCACAGAAAAAACATTCACCTTAACCTGACACTGCATGATGCCAGAAAAATTATAGCTTTGTATTCTCACATTTAATTTAAGAAAGCATGTTAAAAAAATTACAGATTCCTTTATTAATGTTTTAAAGCAATAATTTAATATTTCTTCCAAAGCAAACTAACAGTAAACTCATTTTTTTTTAATTCCTTCATGACCTGGATATATAATTCATGTTTTGGTTTCAGTTTTCTCCAACCTACTATGTAATTTTTACCACCAATTTAGAGGTTTGTTCTATGTTGACTTTGCCTCCCATTGAGTTATTTTTTGTCTGCCATATTTAATCCACTGATTAGTAGTTTTAACGTTTTAAATCACAAAGGATATCTAAATACTATGTAGGAAATGAAAGTTTTAAAAGTAGTTTGGGGCTTTATAAACATAAGTGTGGGAGGCAGATTTAATGGAAACTTAGCTAAGAGACTGCAAGAATCCCTGATGCCAGCAGAATTCCTTCTTTCAGTGTAATATTGCAATAGAAAAGACAAGCCAAACTCTGATGCAGAGGGGAGAGTTCAACAGCTTTATAAAATTTTATTTTGAGTTTTGTTCTTCCTTTAAGGCCTAATTCCTTCCCAACTAAGAAAAATATTGCAGCAATTCCTTTGAATACGTACCATCAGCTGGGGCTTTGTGTAGCTCATGTTTTCCCTGCAAATTAGCACTTTAGGCACTGTGGAGACAAAGCTCTTAAACTGCAAGGTACAAAGGGTGAAATTAATACCTGACATATGTCCGCTTGCTGCTTTGGAGTTTCTGAAGGGATATTTTGGACCAAAAAGAACTTTTTTCAATGTATGCCTTTCTCTTGGAATTCAGGTGGAGTGGTTACCAAGATGTCTTAAGGTCAGTGAAGATGTGCATTATCCATGTTCCTATATTCTTTTTCCCATTTCTATGGGTGAGGAAATTATTTAGTCCTTACCCTGAATAAATGTGGCTGTAACAGAAAGACTAGTCCCTGGTCAGGCACAAATAACTAGTCAGAGCAAGAAGCAAGTTCAGAACTGAGTGTAGCAAAGAAGGGGCCTCAAGATGAGAGCAAAGCTTGTGGAAAAGACTGTGCTGCAGGCCCATGGAGAAAGAAGCTGGAAAACCATGGACTGAAATGAGGAAGAGAAACTCCCATAGAGATTTTTTTTGGACAGTTTCCTTATTGCTATTGCTTCCTACACATATAGGAGCAAATGCTTGCCAAAGCAAGATACAGAGCAATGGTCCCTGCAACTTGATGTGCTGTTTCAGATGCCAAGTGAGGTCTGATTCTCCTAGTAAGCCCCAGAACTGACAACCATGTAATAAAACGCTCTTGAGGAAAATTCTGCTAAATCCCAGGCATTTAGTGTCTGGGTTATAGCCTGGAAAGATCACATCCTTACTTGCTGTAAGCAGAGCTCTGCAGATTTATACCTGCAAAAGGCCTAAGTTTGTCCTTCCCTAGTCAGTATAACCAATCTTATCCTCATAGATCAAGAACAATTTTTTGAATCCTGAAGAATCTTTATCCTCAGAATCTTACTTTCAGAAACCACTTACACATTCTTCAGGAGAATATCTGAGCAATTATACTGCTTTTCTTACAATTTATTTTAATTTACCACATTCTGTCTGCTTTATAGTAGAAAAAGAATATATCTATTCTGATAGAATATTTGTCCTTCACATTCTCTCATCTCCCTTGTTAAATTTTCCACCTAAAGCAAGCAGTGTTCATTTTCTTCCCACTCAAAACTCTAGTGAATCCTCTCAAATTAGTATTTATCCCTTTCTATTTCTACAATTTCCTTTTCTTTCTCTGGCAAAGGACCAGAGGTGATGTCAGTTATGCTATGAGCACAGCTGTTGGTGGCACAGGACTGTCAGAATCTTTGAAATTACTGTCAAAAGCTTCTAAGCATCTTTGTTCATCAAAATAACTGTAGGTAACTCAATAAATTGGCATCTCTTGCTTCAATCTTTCTTGCAGATTTTTCAAAGTAATATTGATCCTACGCTTTATTCCTGTGATAAATGTTATAATTATCTTAATAAGACTATTCCTGTCTCTCCCACTAAGGAGGACATTTGCTCTGGAAAGGTGCTGATACATGTAAAAGGGCTCCATGAAATTAAGGCATAGCAAATACTGCAGAGCTTTGAGTCTTCCAGCTACTCCTTCATGGTGGAAGGACGATCAATTTGTTCTTACCTTTTTCCACTTTTCAAATTTCTAATCTAATTTGAAAACTTCACAATTGTTTGAAAATGAAAATATAAGGCCAAGGTTTGTTACCATGTGTGTACAACAAACCATATTGCCAAAGGTGAATATTCAAGGTGAAAATGCGATAAATTGCTTATCAAGTACATGGAAATGCTCTTGGATGCTTGACTGAAAGAGAAATGTTGCGCTCAATTCATACATACCTTTATATCCCAGAATGGCTACTGTAATTGTTAACAGGGCACATAAAATATATAATAAGATGATGGAAAACTTCAGTGCCCAGTTATTTTTACACTTGGTACATTGAGTCCCCTCCTGAATACCTGCAAAAGAAGATTTAAAGAATTTTAAAACAAGGGAAAAGGACACATTGCTGGTTTTATCTTCCCTTTTCCTCTCCTCCGTGTTCTAATAAACAAAATATTTATGTAAGCAGATGATAAATAGGTGTCTCTCTGCCTATGCTTCCAGGATAACCTCCACAGTGGTTAAAGCATCAGCTCTGTGATACAGTCACTTTGGGTTTTAGGCTGTGGAAAAGAAGTAGGTTCTTTGCTGGAAAAACTGGAGCTTTCCTGGGAGACCGGACTATTTTTCAACTCTGCTAATAAGACTGTGGTGAGCTTTGGAAGTCAAGTGTTTATCAGCATGTCCTCTGTCAGGCATCACACCATGGCAGCTCTTAGCATTCAGCCAACCTACAGAAGCAACAGGAGACTATTCTGAGAATGCTCTGGCAGAAGGAAAATACAGAAATAAAATACAGAAGGAAAATACAGAAATAAAATAGCTTTGTGGAAGTGTGATAGGAGTACAGGCCCTGCCTTGCATCCATTACCACAAATGCCTGCTCTGTGAACACTTTCTTTCCATAATGAGATTTATTTATTTATTTATTTTTAATTTTTTTTTTTTGGAGAGCGCTATTTCCAAAGAGAATGAGGGCTGTTACGCTGGTAAAGCTAGTGGCATATCCATACTAGCAGAAGAATGCAGGTGAATTTTCCCTTGTAGACATGATTAGGAAAAAGTGCCTTAAATCAATGACAGAAAACAAACCCTTATTATTTTAAATTCATGCTTTTTGCAGAATGCTTTGGTATCTTTAAATATATCATGGAGCTAATACTCCTCTTTTCTTAATATATTCCTCAGTAACAGGTTGAGAATTTTGGAGGCATTCAGTTACCACGAAATTCAGGAGAAACACGAAGGTGTAAGAACAGGCAAAATGCACTGAAATGAATGGGCTGGATTTATTCCTCCTTATGACATGCATTAATAGGCCAGGATAAATGCAGCTTTCTGTGTCTGTCAAAATATGCATCTCTTTGATATTTTACTCTATTTGTGAACTATTAGGGGAGTCCCACAGGAAAGCTTTAAGTTCTAATAAATTCTGTGTACCAGATTACTTAACTAATCAAGACTTGCTCTGTAGCTTTTTATGAGTAACTTACACTTCCCCCGAGGCCTAGCCCACAGCTGATTTTACTTTTCCCAGCTCATGCCCCTCTGCAGAGCTGTTTTTATTTTGTATTTCTTAAGAGAAAAGCACAGACCTCTTCCCCTGGGGTTGCTGAGGATTGGTGACCAACACAGCACGTTAAGTCAACCTTATTTCTCAAAGAGTAGCATCTACTCACTTCCACAGACCTGCGGTACCTGAAGGAGGGATGAAGAAACTGGAGCAACTCAGGAAGAGGATTTGTGCAAAGTTTATTTGACTAGGCCTTTTTCTCAATTCCCTTTGCACATATACTAGCCATGGAAAGGCAGAAATGCCTCTCTCACAGGTCAGCCTGCTTTCCACATTATGTTATCTCATGTTTCCTAAACCTTTCAGCTGTGACAACGCATTCGGCTGCCATGTGATGAATGCGATGTCATAGATTTGGGTTACTTGAGGTTTCGGCATAAGACCAGTTGGGAACAACTGGTTCTCTTTTTCAGGAATGGTAGGGGAAGAGAAGACAAAGCCACAGCAGAGCAACTGGAGGGGAAAAGCTTTACTCCTCCCTGTGAGGCTGAGAAGGAGAGGAGCTGGTGCCCACATGGGCAGTTGGAGAGCCCGTTTGTCACTACTTGGACTTGGAAGATTGGTAACTCCTGCGAAACAAAAGTGTAGAGTCCATACTTTGACAGTCAAGTTTGCTTATGGGTTCTGATGTGTGAGCTGTTTTCCTTTGGCTGGCTGATAGTCTCAAGGAATTTGCAAGTGAGTTTTCAGCAAGCTCTGCTTGCTGAAAAAGCCAGAGAAGGAAAGAGCAATTTTCTAAAGTTTTGCAGTATGCATTCAGGGACTGAAATTGGTTCACAATGGTGTCTGGAGCACCATTTTGCTATTGGGCTCATTGAGGGCTGTGTACTGTGTGCTGAATGTGAGGTTACTCCTCTGAAGGGTTTAACATTCATATTCCCAAACTCTTAAGTCTTTGAACATTCCACATAACAAAAACCACTCGAATCTTGCAGCACAAAGCACATCAGATTCACCTCCTAAGCTGTACAGATAACAGAAAGCTTGATCCTCACTATTTCAATGTTAATGGAAGTAGGATCAAATCCTTAACTGGGAAGACTGATAGACTGCAGAGGTACAAAGCCCACAGAGAGGCAGAAATCAAAACAAAACCTTTGACAGCGACTACACGTAGAAAAGTTTCACTTGATGGCAGTCTCATATTAAGATTACTCATTTTATGACATGACCTGCTTTCTGTCACTGTACTCCAACTTCCTGGGTAGTGTAATGAGCTGAAGCAGTGCTGATGTCATTAGATATATCGCAGTCCTGCACCTAGCATCATGCATGCTCCAGTACATCATAAGGATCTTGTTTCACTTGTCTCAGTCCTCTCTAACACTGGTTCAATAAAAGAGCACTTTGGCTTGTTGGAACTTTTACTTTCAGTGTATTTCAAACAGACAGCAGAACAGTACCCCAACAAAAGCCAGATCTTTCCACCCCTGAGCAATCCAGCGCTTTTGGTATCAATAACATAAACACCACGTACTAAAGTGATAGCACTGGCTAGAGCAATTCCATTAACTAACCTGGGCTGGAACAGTGGTATAGCAATGCCTGCTGGTGCTTTCTGTCTGTCAGCTTAAAACTGTGCTTGACTGTCAGCAAACCCCCCAACCCTCATCAAATGGGCCCCAGGTCCAGGGCTGCAGTGAAAAGCCAGGGAGCTCTGACAGGATCTGTTGTTTTCCTTTTCTAGATGGACACAGTAAAGTCATCTAGAGCCATGACATGTACTCTTTATTGCAAATACATAACCCTTAGCTCTGCTGGTAATCCCAGTTGACTTTGTAGCTTACTAAACATGTAAAAATTGCTGAAGACAGAGGTACCTTGAAGAAAGGTTTTGGAAGACTCTTTCTGATGTCTTTTTGTGCAGTTAAACAAAAGAGACCATGAGTAAAAGTAGAAGCCAGGAGTGCAACCCTCTCTGCGTAGGGATGAATTATAACGCAGTCAGGGCTCCACTTCCTCCCCAAGCAAGGAACCTGGCTTCAACTTGCCCAATTGTTCTTCCCCACTCCCGGTTTTAGGACCAATCCCAAATAAGATTGTTCTGATACAGGAAAAGCATTTAGTCCACACTCTCAGGACACTCTTTTATTTATTGAAGGGTTGCTCTGAAAAGACACGATAGCCAAAACATTATGCAAGAACAGATGGGAGGTGGTTTGAAATGTTCACTGTGATTACACAACACCCAGCAGGTTGGCATAAAAGTATTCAGGTTCATCACAACAGCTCAGAGCCAAGCCTTGAAGCAAGCCACACATGGGCTTTCATTTGACAAAATTTCCACCAGAATCAATTGCACTTCTGCCTACTTGACTGCTTGTTTTCATGGCTTGCTCATAATGTTGTGTTCCAGGTGATGTGCAACATCTCATCCAGAAAGCCATATAGTAAGTGTACAGGGAGAGATTCTGCATGCCCATCCCATTGCTAGAACATACATAAAACCTCCAAAACTGGGTTCTTGGCACCAGTCTGCTCTTCTTGGTTTCTTGTCATTGCTTCTAGCACAGCATACTCCTCTCTGTGTCCCGTACACATGGTTTTAATGCTGGTCTGCTCCCAGACATTTGTCACTAACTTCAAAACCCAGGGAGCCAAGGTCACTTCCGCACGATGTGCATTTCTCACCGCTGATTTGATCAACGTTTAATAAATATCAGATGGGACATGATGTGCCTTGTTTCGCTGGACACATGCTTTTTTCCATTCCCTTCCCTGACTTATTTTAATAAAATCTCTGGTTTTTCTATCTCACTGTTGGGAAGACATCTGGCCAAACAGACAGCGACCCAGTACAAAGAGATCCTGCTGGCTCACATGCTTTGGGGACCCCTTTCTCTGCAAACCAAGATGGTCACAAAAAATATGCAAGTGAGACATCCCCCTGTTACCAGGCTTTGTAGTATTTGTTTTTATAGCATTGCATTCCAGTGACTGAAGACTTTGTTCTCACGCAGGGGGTATACATCTGCAGATGCCTTTTGGGCTCCAGATAAGCAGAGGTTTTGCTAGGGGAGGGGCTTTTTGTTTGTTTGCTTTTTAATTTTTTTTTTTACTGTTGTTGTTCTGTGTTTTTTAATGGGAGACCAAATATCTTTGCTCTTTGACATGCAGCAGCTACCTTATAAAATACTTAACTCCTCAACTATATTGTGCTTCAGGAGCACGTCTCTGAACACTTGAGGATGATATGCACACACATTTTCTTGCTGAATAATTATTTTAGAAGTCTTTTCCTCTGTGTTCTTTTCTTGGCTCTTGCTGCAGGATCTTAGGTGGCCCCACAATATTTCTGCTAGCAAATCAGTTTTGACAACGATGCAAGGTTCCCTTTGCAACCCTGACAAAAAATGTACTGATAAGATGATTGAAGAAATGCAGTACAGGAAATGAAAATATGTACATTAGTTAGGAGGGGTTTTCCCCAGGGTGATTCATTGTGAAGAGATAACATCCCAGTACGGAAGGAAGACTTCAAGCCTGGTTCGCAGCCTTCAAATGATAAATTTCTCCAGGATAATGTCTTCAAAACTGATGAGCAGTATATTTAAGAGCTGTACTTAAAGGGCCCTGAATAAACTATTGAGTACATGCAACATGTAGGTAAGAACCAAATACTGAGAGGCACTTAACAGGCTCCCAGTGGGTACTGAACTCACTAGTAAAAGTAGATGATCCCGTGAGGAACCTATCTCTAGGTTTAGATAACTAAAACCCTTTAAAAACCGGCTGTAAGTGTTTAAATTCACATATCTACGTGCAATAAGTAAGGTGTTTTTGTTGTTGTTTTTACAAATAAGCATGATTGGGCATCAGGAAAGGAAACCTGTCTTACGTGACTGAGAGGATTTTAAAATTTTGTCATGTGAGTGAACACATACATACATATATACATACTGATTATATAAGTGTATATACTTCTACAATATGTTCACATATATGCATATACGTGTATGTATATGTTTTTTAGAAAGAAGCTTTTGTACAGACACAAACTCAGCATACTATTTTAGCACACCCAAATGAAAAGCAGATACACATCTTTGGCAACAACAAACCTCATGTAGCTTTGAGATTACTGGATCCAGCCAGCCACGAAACTCAAACTGAAGTTTTTGTCTTCTTTTCTATGTGGTTTTACAGGTTATTAACCTACCCTTCATGGAAACAATTCCTGTGATCCTCCATGAATGGTTTAGCTGCAGTCAGCAAAACAGATGATTCGATGGCTCCATATGACTAACTTACCTCAGAAAGCAATCATTCTTTATAATGGTTATAAATGGCAAAAACTCAGATGGGTTCATAGTTCTTTTCTTTCTGTTTTTTTAACCCCCCCCTTTTTTTTTTTTCCCTGAGTAAAAATCTCCTTCCCTTAGTTTGGAGTATGTCCTTGCACTATAAAGGCCAAAACCCTATTTACCTCCCCCCCGTCTGATGGTCCATCCCCACACAACACCAGGTTATGGGATGGGTAGAGTTTAGCATGAGGCTGCTGCCCTGGTAAGCACAGCATGGACTGAGGATTCTCCAAGCAGCTGCCCCTTGACCGCATGGTGCCACTGCCCCTCTCTGTGACCTCAATGCTGCCTGACGACCCCATCCTAGGGATATGTGTGGCTGAATGAGTAAACTTTGTGGTTATTGCAGGACAGGTCTGCAGGAGCCCTTAAGTTGCAAACACATCTCTGGGGCTTTGCTGGAGAGAGCTATCAGCCAGTGAAACCAAGACTCTCGGTTTATTAGACAGAAGAGTAGTGAGACTACCAAATTGTCCCTGCTGCCACCCCCTGCATCACTCCTTGCTCAGTCTCTTGCCATGATTTCCCTTCTGCTCGACCCTGAGGGGCCCATGGATGCCATCCTTCCTCCCACATCTACAGTCTTCATGATGACAATGGTCCTGCAAGCCCAGGGGGTGCGATGCTGGCTTGTGATACAAGGTGGATGGGAGCGACCTGCTTGACTCCATGCTCAGATTCTTACTGTGCCATTGGTAAAAATACTCAGCACAAACATGCTGTCATTTGTTCTGGAATTCAGTAGTTTCGCTTCTGTTTTTCTAATCAAGTAGGGATAAAAGAAGGCTTTGTTTATTTTGGAAAGCTTTGTGGTTATTTATTAGGAAGCACTCAAAGCAGCTAAACTTGAAACCTAAGCGGTGGGTATGTACTCACCTCACTTGTGCCAGCTTTCCTGTGCCAGGTGGAAAATCATGACATATGGCAGCAAGGCCGTGGCTGAAACAGCCACCTGATATTTCAAGTAAACACTGCAAGACACAGTGCCTCTTTCTTCATAAATTAATAAATCAACAGACCAACCCCAAACCACTCTGTCCTCACAGGTTTCTATGGGGTCTTGCACAACCTGATTGCATGAATAAGCTCTGGAGGGAAAAAAGCACACCTCCAAAGCCTGCTCTGTGAATGGGGGTTCATTCCTTGAAAGAGCTGTGCAATTCCTTATGGCGACAGTGATGATGGTTCCTCTGATTTCATCATGAGCTTCACACTGGGGAGTTTTCTTTTTCACCTGAATATCCTTTTCTTGCAGCTATATAGTGGTGAGAGGCGTTCAGATTGCATTTTAGAACAGCATGTTCTCATACTCTTAAAAAAAAAAAAAAAAAAAAGAAAAGAAGTATTTCTGTAAGGCCAGAAGACAATAAAAGAATCCACCATTGACAGGGCTTTTTCATAATCTTGCCCTTTGCCCTCAAAGAGCCATCATCACCACTGCGGGCGCAATGCTTGGGCTGGGGCCAGCAGGGCTCACCATGCCCCCTGAAGCTGGAGGCATATATGAGAGGGCAGTTTGTCCAAAAAGCCTGGGGTATTTCAGTGGAGATGAGGGGTTTTCTTCTCTTGGATGACTTGGAAAGCCCCCAGCTGTGATGATGAGCAGGTTGCAGCCTGAAATTCTGAAGGCAGGAGAGGCAAAGTCTCCTCCACGAGACCGAGTCCGTCAGAGGTAGCAGCCACTTCCTGTAAATCCATAATCCCACATTTGACATAATAAAGAGTCTCAGAGGGCCAACACTATTATCTCTGGAAAGCTTTCAGCCTAAGAAATACTTTATTCTATGTAATGTACACAAAGCCTTTCATTACAGGACGGAAGAACCCTCATTTTCGGCCTGACCATCATCTCCCACTTATTTATATAACCCAGCCAGAATTTTCTCTCTGTCTTTGTTCCTCTTCACAGCAGACCAGAGATTCACAATGAATTGTCAAAAATCCTAATTATACACTTCAACAACCATCACCATTTAATTATATACCATTACTAAACAATGTCCTACTGTGATTAAACACCAAATATCTTAATTGAAAGGATACAAAAACCCAACCACAACACAGGGTGAACAAAGACTGCTGAATATCTGAACTGTATGTTATGCAAATATTATGAGCAGCACTGAAGAACTATAATGGTAGATTTTAAGAACAATCACAGATTTGCAGTAGTTTAAGGTCCAGCCATAGCAATGTGGTAAAGATATCACGCTATCAGAGGGTCCAACATCCCATGGACTGTTAGATTTAAAGAGACATCTAGAGCTTAACTCAAACCAGAACAAAAACCAGTAAGTGATTTGCTTTTAAATAACTGTCTGGAACAAGAGAGATGTGTCTGCCCTCCGTTAATGAAAATCAAGCAGGAGATCACTCAGTGCATGCCTCTGGAACTAACCCCAAAAATCTAATTAAGCTTTTCAGAAAATGATAAAAAAAAACCCTGGAACAGTTAAAAGAAGATAAAAATCATGTGTGAATTAAAGACTTGTTCAATGACAGGAAGACAGCCACAATACATCATAGCAAAAAGCCTTTCTCAAGCTGTAGCCCAAACAAGAGAGTTTTAGATTGACTCACAAGAAGATATACAGCCAGAGCTACAGGGAGATCAAAGCCAGATCTTTGGCTTGTTCAATAGTCTCCTAAGACAATCTGAGGATATTCCATCCAATGAGTTAATTAAAACTAGACTGAACAAAGACTTAGCAAAGTCACAGAAGGGATATGTCCTTCAGAGTTACAGCATTTAGCCAGATGGCAAAGTAATGCCATTTCTGTCAACATCTGGGCCCTCTGTTCTTAACTAAGCAAGCTTCCTTATGAAACTTAGCTCCTAATTAAGGTGGTATAATTTGATGATTAATGTACATAGATTTTAGCCTTAATTCAAATTACATTAGACTGAAAGGAGGAAACAAGGTAACGGACTAAGTATATATTTTCCCTAATATTCTATATTTTTATAACACAGCATTTAGGTGTTAGTAACTCTGCCAATGATGTTACATTAACTGGTAGGTAGAAGAAAATAATAACTCTGTGATTTGTGGCTGTTAAGATAAATTTCTTTAAGAGGGCAACATGATCTCGGTTGGGGCTGCAAATGTGGTTTGTCAGTTTGTGGTGAAGTCAGCCAGAGCACAGGTGCAAAACACATTCTCTTCGCAGGAAGCTTCCACCATTGGTTTTACTAACTTTTACTAACTTTCTTCAACTTTTATCATCATTTTGAGGACAATGCTTAAGAATGATAGGTCAGATCACTGTTTTACAGTCCAAAGAAGAGCTTGCCTTCTCCGAATGAACCTCGTCATACATGACGAGGCAACAGCTCTGCATCCACCGATGCTGCCACACAACCTATTCCAGCTATCTACAGAAATTAAACTCTTTTATGTGCCTGCACAAGTCAAATGGGAATACTTGGAGCCCATCTGTTCTGTGAAAGTTTCTATGAGCGTGTGCACGTGCACATATGCACTTCTAATGCCGTTGCGGCAGGTCGTTCATTCAAGTGTATTATAAAATCCCATGTGTCTCTGTAAAGTGCTTTTAAACTCCTGCAACACATATGAATCTAAACCAATTTTCACTAGGCAGGAAGAAGCACGCTGGATGCCCTTCTCATTCATCAAGCTTTTTTCTCTTCTGCATTAGCTGGTGGAGCAGAACGAAATAGAGTTTCAACCCTACTTGATGTCATAAAAATGTATTTCTCTTTTTCCATTATGGAAAATACAGAGCTGCTTTTGATGAGGCTTTCAGGAGGAAAAAAAATATAATTGACTGCAGGCTATGAACAAGTATATCCAACTTCATGCAGAGAAGCAAAAGTTTGAGAAAGTTATAAAGATTGTGATTAGTTAGCACTAAATTGCAGATATATCTGTATCTACAAATATACATGTTGTTACATGTTCCAACTGGAATTTTGTGATGAACAACTGTCATGAACAGAATTGAAAAAAGTTAATCAAATGTCTCAAGTAGATATGCAGGCCTTGATCCAGCCTTTGCTGGACCTAGTGGCAAGGCTTCTTTTGCCTTCATTAGGAAGCATCCTCTAATGCAGGAATTGCCTCTTTCCGGTTAAAACGTCTGTCTGAGGACATTATTTGGAAGACTTATGTGTAGGTAAAAAATGAGGTGAAGGTGTTCCTATGGGTGCTATGTACTTGACAGTGAAACAGGCCCCTAAGGGGAACGTGACCAGGCAGCTGGACTTGGGCCCCAAAAACAGAGAGGGCCTTGAGGAAGAACACAGTAGGACCTCACAGAGGGATGTGTTGCAGAAAGCACAGCACGTTTATGGAGGCATGCTCTACTGGTTTATTTAATTACGGCTGTGAATGTAAATTGCCACTTCTGACTGACCTTTTCCATGAAAATATCAAGACTGCATGGCTGAAGTACCTGAATGGAGAAGAAACAGTGCCTGCAGGCACTGCATTGAACACAGCTTGAGGTCACAAATCCACTGACTGTAAATTCATACCTCATCTCCTAAGGCTACATGTTCAACTACAGGAGTGAGATTATGAGCAGGCACAAACAGTACTCCTCTGGAATGGTGCTGCCTTACTCCTCTCATCTGAATTGAGAACACAGTGTTAAATCACCAAAGGCAAGGGGCTGACAGGGGTAGGATTTATTTTTCACCTTACTGTTCTTCTAAAGCCACCTAAGGTATGGCTTTTTCTTCAGAAATATTGCAGTCTTGATAGCAGAGACAATAAAACCTGTTTCCATCTCCAACCTAACCAACCTCCCCCAACCAACCTCAGTCTCTATCTCCTTTTCCTGAATCTTATCTTTTCAAAAGATGTGTTTTTCTCCATAAAACTAGATTTCTAGGCTAAAAGGAAGGACTGTGACTGATTTCAGCTACCACCTTTCAGTTTTCTCATTCACCTCCCCCCTTCTCCCCCCTCTCCTGTCTTCTCCATGCCCTGCACTGTCTCCAGCTCCAGAGCTCTCCCCATGTCCTGGCTCATTCAATTTCACCAGCATCCAATTTCCTGGATAAAAAGCAGACTAAGAATGAATTCCTGATGTGATCAGAACATTTTTCACAGTTGAGCCAGTGTGCAATGGCTGTACAATGTAAGGAGCAACAGCCCTGATAAATGGGGTGTTTCCACCTAATACCATCACAGTTCCTGTGATTTTTCCCTGCTTAGTGTTCTTCTCTGTATTTAGAGAGGAAAATTTATTCTTCCATACATTACTATAACTTCCTGCACAAAGGTAGTGCAGGATTAGCATGGCTGATAAATGCAATTCTTGTTTTCCCTCCTAATAAAGAAACAAGCAAATTTACACTGTCTTGACAGTCACTGAAAATAGAATAATTAAATTTGCTCATTCCAAGTGAGGAAAAGCTATGCCAAACAGCACCCAGAGCACTGTAGTCGCAGACAAGGTAAGTGGTTAGCCAGGAGTACAAGGAACATACTACCTACCCATGTAGCACCAATCTACCGCCTTCCTAATGCCAATGCAATCACCACATTAAAGAGATGAAAACTCTACTGCAAACACAGAAACACAAAAGTTGACAAATCCATCAGAAGCATTAACCTACTAAATATGTTCTGTGCATGCCTGCCTTGCAACAACCTGCCATTTTTAGGTATCGTGGGAAATTTGTTAGAGCACCCCTAACAAACCAGTTGACATGTTGCTATAGTAACAATAATAATAGCAATAATAATACCTGCAATAATAATAATCTTCCTGAAACATATACCCCTTGCTGAATTTGCTAAAAACAATATCTTTAATCCTTTGCTAGGGAGCTTATGAAATCATGGAAAACCAAGTATTTGCAAAATATTCTGAATGGAGCCAGGGAATTATAGGGTCTCCAGCTTCAGAGCAGCATGTAGGGGAGTGGTCTGCTATGAGGCCATGGACTCCCGTGATTTCCACATCTGCAGAGGCCTCAGGTGTTACCCAGGCGTTTTAGGCTCATTGCTACAAGTCTTATCAGGGAATTGAGGTTTATGGTGGGAGGCTTAAACTGAACCAAATGCTTTTCTTATTCAGAAGGACAAATACAGAAATTAGATTTTGCTACCAACTTTATGTACTTTGATTAGAGCTGAAATTGTAAGATCTGTTTTTTTTTCTCAGTTAATTTGCAAATATATATTAGAAGTTCTTGAGAAATGTATAATCCTATACATTAAAGTAAAAAAAAAAAACAACAACAAAGTAAAAACGCAAATCTTAGCCTGTGCTTCTGTGAAAGCATGCCAAGTGAAAGCAATGTTTACTTCTTTGGAAGGACACAGTTCAGGCAAGAAGGAGAAAAGGAACGGAGTGAACTGAGAATGATGAGATGTGTTCATTTTTTGATTTTAAAAAATTATTCTTCCTGAAGCTAGTGCCAAAGTCTTTTAGACTGCAAACCTAAATGTCTGCCTTATAACTTACTCATTGTTTTCCAGTGTTCTTCTATCATATGTTTATCTGGTTAAAGAATGTTGTAGTCCTCAAATAATTGTTGTAATAATCAAGTTTCCATATTTTGATATACCACTGAAAATAGAAGGAAAATGGACCCTTTCTATACTTAGAAAGGTATCAAATTTGTACACAACTATGTCAAACCTGAATTTTTTTTCAACTCTTATTTTTTTGCCAAACTCCAAGATTTATTGTTCCTTCAAGCAAAAAGAGACTGGAGCAAATCTGGGGTCAATATTTAATTTCAGGGTCAATACATCCTGCTTTTTCACTCCAAAAGAAGTCAATATCTGCTGTTATTTATGCCATACTCTGCAGCTGCTCTTTCGAACTCCAGCAGAGAAATACATTGCACCCTTGACCCATACTCTTTCAACCTAAGTGTGGAGATACTATAATTTATTTGCTCAATGCAAGTGTCAAATGTTTTCAGTAGATCACTGCACTAAACATTCTTGTTTCTTATCACGATTGCACTTACACAAGTGTAACCTCTTTTGCTTCCACAGAGTTGCATATAATTTATATCAGTGCAGGTGCATAACTCAAACCAGGGAGCTGGAAAATGGCTTTTCTTCCATAAGCTAAAAGTGTAGAACAAGAAGAGCAGGTGAAGCAGCCGGCCTGGAAACTCAGTGGAAACTTTGAAATAAAAAAAAAACACATAGCACTATAACCTATTTAAGAAAAGTTTGATTAACTTCAGAATAACTCTTCCTTGTGTCTTCAGAGTCCACAGACACAAAGTCCCTGTACTGCTCTGAGTCTTCTAAATAATAGGCTGAAAAATAATTTTCATGTTTAAAAGTGAAAGTATTTCTAAAAATATCTGATTCTCAGCAGTTTTATTTGACTTTGAGTGTTTATTTCTTGGCTGGTTCCTTCTATGCCAAGTTTCAGCCCAATATGATTTTTTCCATGGCTGAACGATATACTCCTGAAAAGCAGAGCTGGAAATGTTGAAAGCCATAAACTATAGCTAAAGGCTCATGTCACAGAGAAGATCATGAAAAGCAGAGCTTTCAGTGTGAGCAGAACCATTAACGTGAATATGATGAAAGACGTATTTTATTTGTTAAGCTTATGTCCCAAATCACCTCCCTGTACTCTGACAATCTTACTCAATCCTCCACAAAGAAGAAATGTTTGTTGCACACAGAAGATGCAGCCTTGTCACACATGGGTATAATGGTTTTTACCACTCTGCTTGCTCTTGTTCTGCACAAGAAAAGTCAGCATTCTGTTTGCTCACATGAAAAGATGCATTAGTCCTTACATAGCTTAAGTAAGACTTTCTTCAATGCTTGAGAACAAAAGCTTTCAAAACTATTAAGGTGTACAAGTGGATTCAGTTCCTTCATATCCTGTTACATGAATACTGTTGCTTACTGGCAAGATCAAAGGTAAAGTCTCTACAGTTTTACAAGATGAATGCAGTGTAATTAGAGCACACAGTTGCGCACGCAATGCAAATATAACAGATTAAACCACTTGATACATATTTTGGTAGCTCTTGTGTCAAAAGATAAGAGAGGATACATCCAGTGAAGGCGCTGCAATCCTGTAGAAATTTTAAGGGTAGTACAATTTGTTAGGCAGGTTCTTCTCTCTTCCACTCCTTGTTTTATTGAGAGTTTTATTAAGCACAAGTTAAAGGCACTTACAGAAATTTCCTCTAGGTCTTTTGCCAAGGTGCATGAGCAACCTCAGGTCAGGATTTTGCTGTACGTGGACAGAAGCCAGAGGACAGAAGAGCACTTTATTTTTAATCATTATTTCATTAGTTACTAAACTGCTTAGCCGCTTCATAATGTTTTGCACTGTCTGAAAACGGCATCCAGCTTTGTGGGAGATCCTTCTTTGGCCTCTCTTGGCTGTGGACACAAACTTGGTAAGGTTTCCAAAGGAGCACAAAACTTAACACGTAACTAATGAGGCATACAGGGCAGCCATTCAAGCTAGCTGAATTGCAGGATAAGCTGGGACCACTTACAGAAAATGACTGTCTGCATGGCTAAAGTATGGTAGGAAAAAAAAGTATAAGCCTTGCATGCTGTGCGTGCTTGGAGAGCAGTGCCTCCAAGAAGGATAACGACAGGTGAGAAGACAAGAAAGCTAACAAAGGGTTCCCACTACAACATTAGGGCAAAAGAGGGCAGATCCAGCTTCCTGGCCTGCTGCAAGGAACTGGAAGTCGGACAAGCCTTGGGGAACATGGCGCTGATGGACAGCCAGCTTGACACAGGGACCCCAAAAGCCTGACCCATTGCTGAAGCTCTCGAGGCTTCTCCTGCTGGAGACAACACCTGCAGCCTGGACAGCTTCGGTGGCTGTGGGCCAGGCACGTTATGCATAGGCCATGAGAAAAGGCCTGCTGGAGTTGGTGGCCAAAGGCAGCTCCTGGTGGGGTCAGGAGCCTCCAGAGCTGCAAACTCCAAGGGAGCACATATGGGTACAGGCTGCCATCAAGGCACGGATGCCCATGACTCCTACATACATAGGATGCAGACTCAAAGTCTTACTTGCCATTACCTTGCTACGAGTCTTATCATGGGAACAGGGTTTGCATTGAGAAGCTTAAATTGATCCAAATGCCTTTTCTGCTCAGAAGAAAACATTTTAAAGAAATAAAAAAAATAAAAGGATGTGGCCGTAGACTCTGGGTGCTTTAATGAAGCACTGGTACTAAAGGGCACGTCTGTGAAGAGAAGGCATAACATGAACCCCTGGCTACAAGTTGGAGGTAAAAAGATGCCTATTGGAAATGAAGTTAAAATTCAGGCAGTGGGGGTGATTACAACTGGAACAAATTACCATCACTGGGGATTCCCTGTATTTTAATGTCTTTAGATCAAGCCTGTCTCCTCATTTAAAGGATATGCTTTAGCCAAAAAACAATTCATTGGACTTAGTACAGAAGTAACTGGATATGATTGTACAGCCTATCATACACAAGAGGTCAGAGCAGTTAAGAGCTTTGGCTCTAATCCCTACAAATGGAAATAGGTGTGTCTTTGCTTTGGCCTGCTGCACAGAAAGCTTATGTATTTAGGGGAAATCAGTGGTGCTGACAAGGCGTCTCACTGCCCTGAGGGGGACGTGCCCTTGCATATAACTTAGCCCAGAATGAAAACGGGGAGCGAGCAGATAACCCTCCCAGATGTTTTATGGCACTGGATGGGGAGAGCAGATGATAAGGGTCAGCGTAGCTCTGTATGCTGGAACACCATAGCATTTTTTTTTTCTTATAAAGCATGTGGTAAGTCTGTTTGATGAAGAAACAAAAGAATGTGAATCAAAAAGAATAAAGGCTGGAAGCTAATTAAAAGCCTTTTAGCTATTAATACAATGGGAGAAACTCCCTGGGGATAGTCCATTATGTTGAATCATGGGCCTGTTATACTACCAGAAGACGTTGAGAGCTTTGGAGAGAGATTTTTGGTCCCATTTGCTTAACACATTCCCCGTTAATTTGCCCTGAGGGTGGGCACCCTTTTTAGCGTGAGACCTGGCCATTCTCAGTCAGGGTCTCCAGTCACACAGGTAACTGGAGAGACAACAACCAGAGCAAGTATGTGTCTCTCAGCTAGTGGTGAAAGGACACATTTCTGATCTTTTTCCTTCTTTATTTTTTATTCATTTATTTATTTTAAAAATAAATGTACAGAATCCAAGTCCTGAAGTTGACCTTTCCATTCTGCAGGAACTATTTCAGAGTAGCTCACCAAATTCTGGAGGGAAGTTTTTTCTATCAATGTGTAACTTCTTCCTTGAAAAGCACTCAAAGTATATGGAAAAATATGAGAGAAGAACAATGTCTCAGTCAATTAATACAGAATGTGAAAACATATAGTACTAAACCACACATACCATGACTACACAAATCAATGAAAATTTGCTGATAATGCTAGTGACTACTAAATGGCACAATATGGGAAGTAAAGATTTAGGACCAGGATGGGAAACAGTAGCAACCTCTGGAAAACTGGAAAGTGCTAACTGCAGGCTTGTAGAAGCTATTCACTGAAGTACTGTTTAAGACTGAGTTCACCTGATATTCACAAGAAAACACTGTGATCCAGCCAGTTCCTATAGTCCTACCCTGAACATAGTGCCTGCTGTATTTACACCCCTTAATTACAGCAATAAAAGTCAATGCTGCGTTTCAGGACAATTTGATTACATCCAAAGAAGGCAGAATGAATGATATAATACATGGAGTACTGGAAGATTTCTAGGACTACTGGGCAACTCTGTACGCAGTCTTAAGCATTAAAACCTGTTTTCTTGAAAACTTTCTGTTGGGATGGTTCCCTCAGCTTGCAAGGAGAACAGAGACTGATGAGGTTTCTTGTCAGCTTTTCATGGTGTAATGAGTACTCAGTGCATCAGCCTTTCACAGTCAAGAAAAGTGCCTCCCTGCGAGCTGCAACTTTCATTATTCACTATGTTTGCCACAGCCGGGGGAGTTCATATTCATGCTGAGTTTTTCGGCAGCCTGTACTACTACCAGTAGATGTACTACTGTTTTTTTTCACCATTTTGGTCTAGTAGGCATCAGAATGTGGCAAGCTGAGTGTCCACTGCAGACAAATGGATCATATAGTTTGTCTGACACCTACTGACCGATAAAATGCCACTGTAATACTAAGGGTGCCTTAAATTAACAGAGTGGCATTTCAACAAGGTTGCTTAACGTGTTGCAAAACAAAATACCAAGGGCCTGTGTCTTCTTAAGTTATCTGAACAGTACCTGGCAACCTTACAAAGTAGAAAACATTGCCTTGAATTTTCATTAAGTCTTAGCATTTGGATTCATTGCCAGTTCCCATTGGCTTACTCCATCTTCAAGCTAAGTCTCAGATTAATCTGTTTTACTTTCTTATAGTAGCAAGGCCAAATTCTCTTTGTACTTGCTCCATGGAGATTCACAGAGTCATTACTGTCTCACAGATGAAACTTAAACCCAAATTTGGCGTGCTGATTGCTGCCCATTCCCTGCTTTTCAGCTCTTTTTTTGAAAAAGAGGATGGACCGTCCTTCAGTTTTGTAGGACACAGAATGCTACAAAAAACATGGCTTCTAAAGTTTGTATTTTCACTTTGCTTGGCCAAGACTCTTTGGTGAATGTATATTTATTTAAACAGATTTAATTTGTTTAGCAGCTATTGGACGCTAAAACTCAGCTCTAAAATATTATAATGAATTAGGATAACTTTCTATATTGTAAATTCACCCTGTAAATCAAGTCTGGTATTCATATGGCCTTGCAGATGTGCCAACTCACTTGCAGCTGTAGGCGCTCAGAAATCTACAGAATTTGTCCCCAACTCTGCAATTTTTTGCTAACACAAAGTATTATGACTGTCAAGTGAACAGATTTTTTAAAGATGTTTTGTAATAAAGAGTTTCAGGATATCTAGCATAAAACATCATCACTGGTAAAAATGAGGAGAAAGTGGAAATTAGTGGGTTTTCTAGTTCTGACCTTACTGCAGCTTTTCAAGTGTACCTTCCTCTGCCTTTGATGTGCTAGTTAGCAAAGCAAGCGTTTCTTCAGTATGGCATGCCATGCAGATCTAATTAGAATATTAAAAAAGTGATGTTCTTGTGCCACAGGAAAGTAAAGCACTTCCAGGTTCAGGAGAGATACTGAAGAAACAGCCTGCATTTAAAAATTACCCGGGAACTCCTAGTGAAATTGGGACCATTCATTAGAGAAGCAGTCTAACATTAAATACATGAGTAGGAGGTTAACTGAAGTTGCTGGTGGTTCAGCTCTTTTAAAATTTGGTCTATTATTACTATTAAGTCAGTTCCTTCATAGACAAGGTCTCTGTTTTTAAGACTACAGATTAATCCCACTTCCTTACTTATTTCTGTCAATCAAAAAGGGACTGCAGTTCCCAATTTTGGCAGAGCGAAATGTCTCTAGAAAAATAAACCTACATACCTGGTACAAACACTGAATTCATGAGAAAATCTATGATTCAATGACTGCAGAACTGAAAAGAGAAGAAATTATTTTTTTTTCTATAATTTTAACAGTTTTCTAACCAAAAATACTTTAGTCACAAATTTTTTGCCCCAAATTTGGATATTTAGCATAAGCCAATTTTCAACCCTAAAATATGTTACATTGATCAGATTTGCAGTATTCTGCTATTTTTGTTAGAGTAATTTTAAGTGTGCTTTTCTGTATTTACTCCTTTGACTTTAAATACAGACTGACTGTCTTCCTTAAACAGCACAGGAACAAAAATTGACCCACAGTAGGTAGGGTTTGAAACATCTGGTCCCTCTACTACAGAGGTACACCAAACAAAGCCACAGCCACAGGTTTTCTTGGAAATTCCTGCCTTTCTGAGCAAATTGTTTCTGCTGAACCAGATACTCAACTCTTTTACATCAATGCAAATCCAGAATGACTCCAGAGTTGCAACTCTAGATCTAAATCGGTATAAGCAAAAACAGAACAGCACCTCAAGTATTTAAGATATTACTTGTTGAAATAAAGTGTAGAAGCCGTGTCCAATAGCTCTGGTTGTGTATTTTAAGATATTTTCTGGGATGCCCAAACGGATTTGAAATTGAAGAAAGGTCATTGATTCAGAACAAAAATAATGCTCAAAACCAACTTCTCTCTTCTCAGGATCAAATCTTTCAGTAGCCTTTCCTGGTTCCCTGTCGAGGCAGTGCTTCCATCAACACCACTGGGGACTGTGCAAACGCACAAGATCTAGCCTGGAACATAGGGAATATTAATAGGAGAATTATTGCAAAGTAACGCTTCTCTGCTTGGTCACTGTGCACTGTGCATGATTGTAATGCCTCCTGTACTTCCTCTTTTATGTGTGTTGTACATGAGAAAAATATAAAGGCTCACTGAACAGCTTTAGCAATGAACTACATTCAGAATGCTTCATAATTAACAGCACATCATTCAGTCAAGTGAGTATTTATGAGAGACTGAGGAATAGTGTGATCCCAGCTTTCATCCCTCCACCCTTACCTAGCTTTCCTGCTGCTCCAGTCCCGGGTCTTTCTTCTAATTTAGCTAGCCAGTTTGGTAGGTATCAGAGAAATCAGAACAGGACTCGGATAAATTAGCCCTCTGTAACCAGACTTTGAATTTTAGCCAGAGGAGGTAAAAATGGAGTGACTGACATGGTGTCACTCACTGAAGAGCCACTTCAGTCTACTTCACACATCCCTATCTTTTCCCTTACAAACATCCTGAGAGCTCTGCAGGTCTCTGACACTCCACTGACAGTACCTGTCACACAGCTAATTTCCCCCGTACGAACATATAGACAGCTAGATATTACACACCACTTCTTTTGGTATCCTGCCTGCCTCTGCTCAGGAATTTCAGCTCTCTGTGTGACAGCTAACACTTTGCACAACACGATTAAAACTGCCAGAAATCCCTCCTTGTAGGTATCCACAAGAATGTGTTAATTTTCCATGTTGTTTCAAAGGGGAGCATATCAATGCTCCCCTTTTCCATGTTGTTTCAAAGGGGAGCATATCAATGGCTCATTCCTTGCTGATTCATGAATAAATCTGAGGTTTTTAACTCAGGCTGAAGCTGTCATTAAGTCTTATAGGTTCTTTCTTTAGAAGTTTCTACAATGTGCTTTCTCCACATTCTTTCTGCTAAAATTTTGGACCCCAGGATGGCCACCTCTTGATTCAATGATTAAAATCCCCTTGACACCAGATTCTTTACATTGCTTTCTGACCTCCTCCAGCAGAGCACTGCAGCCGCTGCTAACTCCTTTTCCTCCATCTGAATCTTTTGCATTTCCTGCATTCCTCTGCTATGTGTCTGTTCTTCTCACCTTCAATTCTCCATCTCCATAACACATAAATTGACCTATTGGTAGCTCCAGAGGTCTGTTTATACCCATCTTCTGACACCTGAAGTCTCTCTTCTCAAACCCTGCTCTTCCTTCCCATCCTTCCCCTTGCAAAACTGAAGACATGCAGTGGGATGTTGGGTCAGCTCTCTGTCTCCTGGTCCTTGTGCACAGAGCCCCAGCGCTGCTCCATCACCTCCTGCTCTCTATTCCTCTGCAGGAGTCCCTGCTGCCACCGAGACCCAGTGGCTGTAATGCACACGCGTCCATGGCCTGGCTTTCTTCTGAGTTTTCTCTTGTGTCACATACATCCCTGTGCTTAACCTGGAAGAAATTCTGGGCAGGGGCTTTACAGTCAACCTGGAACGTGTTGCAGTTTGAATGGTGTAACCTCAAGTGTATTATAAATGACATGGTGAATGCTGTATTATAGTTACTCTGCCTGGAGTCCTGACAGTGAGGGCCTTTGAAATGTTGCAGAACAAAATTTGTAAGCAAAACCAAACAAAGCCCTGAACCCTCTAACATCTTTCAGCCCCTAAGCCCCCAAAAGAATAGGAGATAAATAATCCACCTTTTTCCATGGCAACACCACTTCAACAAAGACTCAGAGGAATATATGCCTTTCCAAAATCACAGAACCAACTCTCGTATCATGTAAGACGTCTGTGACAGAAATAGATGTTGATGGTGTATTAAAAGACAGTTACCACTGCATTGAGAAGCTCGTTGTCTGAACATTACCATTATCTTTTGTATTAAGCTGGCAGCCCACCTGGCTGTTGAAAGAGGACACATCAAAGAGGTGCTGAGCCAGGAAGAGCCTGATGCAAAATCTGTATTAATCCTTTCAGATGGCAATACAACCTGTAACAGGACTTGTGAGGATTCGGGCAATATGTCTGTACAGCATAAAACACCTGACAACTGCCAAGGATACTCAGAAGGGATCAGCACAGCCTGTGGGTCTTGAATGTACGATCACGGCTGGAAACCCCAGCAGAGGAGGAAAACTTGGGAAAATACAGATGAGACAAATGTACAAAGCAATTGGGTTGTGGGGCAAATGATTTACCTTGGCCACTATTTTTTAAAAGTATTTTTAACTAAATATAAAAACCAAAAGCCCAGTCATGTTGGAGAGAGAGAAGACTGTTTTTCAGCAAGAGGATGGTGGCAGAGGGGTTAGGTAACCACCAAAGCTTGTCAGTAGGAAACCCTCTCCTTGAGGAGAGGACAAATGCAATGGCTGGATGTATAACCAAGATTTAGAGATGTGGTATAACTGTGTCTGGTGACACTACTGGAATAACGTACGTCATTTTTGCATCCATTCATTGAAAACCTGAAATGTAGCAATGGCTTGAACAGTACAAGAGAAAGGATGATAAAAACTGCTTTAAAATGAGGGACTGAACAACCTCTTTTTATTCAGTTAATCAAAGATGAGGCTAAGGTGATATTCGTGTTTTGTTCATAGATGGAAACTCTTTCTGATAACACAGGGCTTTCTAGTACACAGTTACAACAAGAGCTAATGTAGTGAGCAGAGAAGTTAAAGATTTTCCTAGCAGACACAAGCCGATGATTTTTATCAGAGATGATGATTAACAATGGTAAGCAATGGAAAAGACATTTAATGGATTCTCTGTCACATGAAGTTTTAAAATTAAGGCTGGATGTCTTTTAAAAGACATTCCTTACATCCAGAAAAAAATTTATGGGCATCATTCAGCAATTATTCTGTCTTCTATTCTGCAAAAGGTCAGATGACATGGTCATAATGGTCCCCTCTGGTTGTAAAGTTATGAGCCTTTGCATTTTTAAAGCACTCTAAGCTCATGAAAACTGTTAATAGCAACAGACTATATGATTATAAAAATGAATCACTGTCTAGATGGGGAAAAGGGTATCTCACAACAGCTAGTAACCAGCTGCAATGCATATAGGAAATGGACTCAATTGCAAACAGTGAACATTCAGATGCCACATGGATGTTCGTACAAAAGACTCCCAGAGGCCTCCTGAGCCGTGCTAGACTCTTCCTTGGGATGAAGGAGATCAGAAAGGAAACAACACTTCATCACACTCTTCCCCTTTGTGCATTTGAGGAGATTTTTATAAGAACTCAGTTTTCTTGTTGCACCAGTAGTCACCGTGGCTACCTCCCTCTCACTTTTAGTAACTGTGCTGGGACTGGTGCTGGAAGAGCTGTGTGGGTTGGGCTGGTCACATTCAGACTGGCAGACACACAGGACTCGAGTGTCACCACAACCCCACTGTGTGGGGGCTCCCAGCCTGAAGGCCCAGTTGGCTCTTTCCACACTCAAACCAGGGGTGATCTCCTGCACAGGCATTGTGCATCACCAGGGCACTGTGGAGTTCAGCGTTCAAATAGCTGTGGATGCCCCATCCCTGGAGGTGTTCAAGGCCAGGCTGGATGGGGCTTTGGGCAACCTGGTCTGGTGGGAGGTGTCCCTGCCCATGGCAGGGGGGTTGAAACCAGGTGATCTGTAAGGTCCCCTCCAACCCAAACCATTCTGTGATTCTGTGACAGTGTGCTGATGTCACAGTACACAGGCAACCATTGCTGGTCAGGAAACCCATACCCAACAGGTCAGTGCAGTTTTGTCAGGAAATCCGGGACAAAGCAGAAACCGAAGAGGCTGACACAGATGGGTATAAGACAAATGATGAACCACAAGAGGCTTTTAATTTCTAACCCCCTCCCACCACAAAGAGGCAGGTGGAAACTCTTCTCTTCCTTTGCTATTTTCGGGATTTTTTTTTTTTACTTTTTTTTTTTATTTTTACCTTTTTTATTTTACCTTTTAATTTTTTTTTACCTTTTTTTTTTTTAAGTATTGTAAGGCATCAGGGTATTCTATTTAGAAGGGAAATCCAAAAAAATGCACATGAAATTGCTTATTTAAAAATTCATCCTGAGAACTATTTCAGTATGTTTCAGAAGAGTCACTGTGGATAACAGACTCTTTTCTTAGTGAATGGCCCACACTTTGTTTTTGAGCCCTATAACAGCTTTTATCCCAGCTTTCACTTTGCCAGAGATCTTCGCAACTGAGAAAAGTATTGACATGTAGTTTATTAAAAAAGCTAATGCCCAAAATGCAATTTCTTTCTTTTAATTCATTTGTATATTATTAGCGAAACTCCAGATCTCCCTGAGAAAGAGCAAGTGATCTGTTGGTGAGAGCCTTTATTTTGGGATGCTCCAACAGATTTCCTCTAAGACCCTGCAAACACACCATCCTACAGGACTGCTGCTTCCACGTCTCTCCTGCTAACACGAAACACAGTGCTGAGAGCCCCACGTTAACACCGACCCCATCCCTGTGCTCACAGCACCACAGAAGTAACACTGCTGAGTACCATCACTGCACCAGTATAAATGCTTTGTTCACACTGGTGTAACAATTTTGGGTCCCACCGACTGGTGTGAGGAAACACATCCTTCAGTGCTTAAGTACCCAAAAAAACAAAACAAAACAAAAAGCAACAACCACACAAAAAACCTTATGCATATAGAAGTTTTGAGAAAGATTTTGGAAAGACACTAGCATAATGTAAAATACACTTAGAAAGTATACAAGTTTCTAATCTTGCAAAATAAAGTTCTAGTCTTCAGGTACAGACTCTCAGAAAGCTTTGCCTACATTATCTCACTAGTCCTCACAAAAACTGAAGCATTACCTTCATTGGATACAGCTGAGTGGCTCTTCTGGAAAAAAAAAAAAAAAAAAAAAAGCCTTAATGATGTTCAAATATCAGGCTTTCTGAGTGGACCATAAGCCAAAAATCTACTTGACTTTCCCCCTCTGCCTCCCTGTCTTGAAAAGCAAACTTCACATCTGCTTGTTATCAGTAGTTATCTCACAGCACGCCTCTGAATCATTTAGAAAACTCAAAGCACATGTTTATCCCTGCTGAGGAACCAGTCATTATGATGCTATTTACAGGCCCTTGGTGACCCAAGCTCACTACATGGTGAAAACTGCCAAAGATTTTGTCTCAGGGGTTCTTGCTGCTGCTAGGTTTAATTACTTACCACCAGCTTTTCAGCCATAAGGTTGTACTCCCTCCTTTCAAGCCGCACTGAGGCATGTCTGTGTGAGGACTTGTGGGAAAGCTAAGATAAATCAATTAGACATATGAAGCATGTTGCACGTGAATTGAAGCAAGTTAGGTCCTCATGTGGTTGCTCTTATCCGGGAGAATAAAAAGGCTTTCACTTTCCAGCTTCAAAGCTGAGCCATTTTACAGTTGTGATGTGCAGTGAAAAGCAATGAGGGGCCAGGAAGAGATGCTGATGTTCTTGTGTAAAAGCATTTATATGTAAAATTAAAAATGCTGATTGATTAGCGCTGTGAAAGGGTGATATGTCCTCTTGAGACCAAAGTCTGCTTCTCACAAAACACTGTGCACACAACCCCCTCGCGGACATTTGTGTTCAGATAGCCAGATGAGCCTTGTATTCCTCTGTACAGGGATAAATACCTGCATCACAACGGGATGCTCAGAATAAGCCTACTCATTGTGGGACACAAAGTTTGATACAGGGCTAAGCTTCCACTGACATTCAAAGCCTCAGATCCAGCTCAGGCCATGTGATAACTGTGCAGGGTCAGCAGCTTTGCTCTCAGTACTTTTGATATTCAGAAAAGCCATTTAAAGGTCTAATCTTACAGCCAGTATTCAACTTGTAACTGCTCCTTATACCAAAAAGAAAATTCCCATCACTGAATCCAGACTTTTGCTGTTCTGGAGCAAAAGGCTAAGGATATTGGTTTGTCCTTGCACAAAGAGGGGAAATCTCTTCACATTATTTTTCTTAACCCTCTTGAAAGTCCGTAGAGGGCTAGCTATACCTACATTTTTTTTTTAATGATTTTGAGTCAAGATAAAGCCTTATTTTTTTATTTTTTATTTTTCTCCATCCAGAAACATCAAGAATCCCAAGACCATCTCCCTGTCCTGTTTTGCTAAAGAAAGTTTTGAAAAGATAACATCATCAGGCAGGGGTGGTGTAGCTCTCACAGCTTTCAGAGAATGTCTCTGTGAGAGGGCATACAGAGAAGGGACCTACAGTGCTAGACTCCAAGTCTCAGAGTAAGCACACGAGATCTCGTCTGAAGCTGCTTACTGCAGCATATCTGTGTGATGTACCAACTACAGAGAGAGACATCCACTATAAATTCTGCAGAGAAGTTATAAGGTGCCTGCCATCTTTTTAATTTAACCAAAAACCTAAAAGAATTAGTGCAAAAAAATAATACTTCAGCAGATTGAAAACAGATGAATGTCACTGAGATACCCATTTCTTCATGTGGAGAAATATCTGTAGCTGACAACTTCAACCACACGTTCTGCACGCCGCCTCGTTTCACACTGTGGGGGGGATGTTTATATATCCACTCACAAGAGTTATGTTCTTTAAAGCATAATATAGAGAACTGGAAGAGTTTAGAGAGAAAGCACTTGGGTACAGATAGGTCAAAACCAAAGCTAAGTCTAACTGTGCCTAAATTCTCATGTTCCTATTACCAACATAGTGTAAAACATTTGACTACAATTAACATTTCTGGCTTTATCTTGAGAAAACCATGGAAACCTGGTATTGGATTTAAAAAAATGCTTCAACTAGAGATAATAAGTATATACAAAATATCTGTTCTGCCATATAAATAGATAGTAAAAGTTCAGTTAACATTCCACAGCAGTTTGACAAAACAGACTTTGAAAAAATCAAATTAGAAATGAAAAATGTGTATGCAATTTATTTTGCCCATCCTAGCACCAATGGTCCTGTTCAGCAAGTGCTATGGGGCTTCCACATTATTCAGAGGCAAAATGTGTATGTCAAACCTGCCTTCAATAAAGCTGTGCAATACAGTTTTCTTTGCTTCTCACTTTCTGGCTTGGGCTTGGGCTGACAGTTTTTGCTGAAGCTCAGTTTGGCCTGGAATGAAGCTCCAGAGACAGGAGTGAAAGGTGATGATGGACTGAAGGGGTTGTTTCCACTGCTGTTGAAGACTCTCATTCTTCTTTCATGTAAGAAGTTCGTGATTTGGAAGTGGCGCCACCCTCTTGATTATGTCGCTGGAGTATTTGCATCATTGAAAGATTTACTTCACTGAAGGCTTTACAACCCTTTCTTCAGGCCCATGTCCTGCCACAGTTAACCAAAGCTTTCTACTTATTTAAATTTTCTTCAAGATGTAACAACTGCAACGTACTCAAGCTTGGATCTACCCCTGAAGATCACTCAGAGGCAACAGCTGCCTCACACTGGCTTCCCACTTGCTAGGAACTGCTCACCACAGGCAACGTGTCACAACTCTTTCAACACACTGCACAGATCCACATCTCTCATGTTCAACATTGCATTAAGCTGCAATAGCTGAGATGAAGGGAAGATGCTGGAAGAAGCTATCTTGCTTAGGTTGGACAGCCAGGGGTTGATCCATGCAAATATTGGGCAGCACCTCTCTTTTGGGTGTGCTGCTACATACACTGATTCCCAAGTCTTTTAGAGATGGCCCTCACATCTGCCTTCTCCTCTTCCCTTTCTCCGTCTTTAGTCCAGGATCATCCTTGTGTCTCCTTCTGCACAGACCTCCTCCTCAGGCTCCTTTGGTGCCTCTCTGACTTCCCACCATATCTTCTTGTTGGGCCCTTGCCTGACAATAATGCAAGCCAACCTCCCTGCAGAGCTGGAGGCTTTACCTGGGCTGGGCTCTGCTGTGTTGTGCACCATTGCACTGAGCAGGAATGGGTGATCCATAACTCAGGCTGCATGTACATTGCTCACCTTGACAAGCCAGGTCACGACTCAGAGAAGCCACCAGGGGCGTGGGTGTGATTGTACTGAATTATCCCTCAAAGCATTAAAAGGTGGAAGGTCAGTACCAGGCAATGGTTATGTGAGAGATGTGCCAGACACTGGAGAGCCAAGGCTGAGACACAGCCTCTCAGGGCTGTCCTCTAGTCTCCAGTTCATCCAACTGCAGATTCTAGCAGTAAACACCATAATGGAAAGACTGACATAAATAAGCAAGGATAGGGGCTTTGGGACTACAAACCAACCTCTTTTGCATAAGAATGCAACCATAACTGTTTGAATTTAGCTAGCCCTTGTTTTGATCTGGATGCAGCCTGTTTATACTGCTTAATTGTAATCATTCCTGTGGCTTTGTTTGTTTGTTTACAATAGTACTTGGGAGTTTGGGAAAATGTTGCAAAAGATTCAAATAGCCACAGTGGTGGTTATTCTTTAACCTAATGTTTACAGGAGAGCTTTAACATGCATTGCAATATTGTAAAACTCCAGAATGTCTTTGCATAGTTTGTCAGGATAAATCTGGGACAATTCGTGCAGTGCTGAGAAACAGTTATTTCTGGTAGAGTTGTGAAATGTTTTAGTATCTGGCACACAAGACATCACCTATTCAAAGATGACAGCCACACTACCAAGAGATTCACATCAGTACATTATTAATTAACTTCCACCATCATGAAAAAAAAAAGTTATAAGATCAAGAAAAAGAAAAGGAAATGAAAAATAAAACAGATGCATTAATTATTTCCATTCCTTCCCAGAATTAAATGAGCTTTTATTTTTATTTTTATTATTATTATTATTATTTACTGTAGGACTTTTCAAAAAGTCCAGTTTTATGTGCACTTCATAAACTGGGAAGGAAGGAAAGTAGAACAAAAAGGAGTCACCTCAGGAAGCTGGTTGTTGAACATACTCTTTCAGTCCTCATCTCATCCGTACATAAAGTTTTAGCTGAACAGCTGTATTAGTGTCTAATTTAATTAGTTCCTTACTAAGAAGTGTGGCTTCTTAGGGAGTAGAACTTCCATCTTGTCACTTCCAAATGAAAGCAATCATCTGTCACTATTTATTTCTTTTTAGCCATCTTCAAGTCCCTTTCCATTTTCACCTTAGAGGACAAAAATCACTCTGAAAACAAAATTCTAACACAGAATCATTCCAGTTGGAGGGGACTTCAGGAGGTCTCTTTTCTACCCCCCTGCTCCAAGCAGGACCAGCTATCATATCAAACCAGGTTGCTCAGGGCTTTGCCCAGCTGGGCCTTGAAAGCCTCCATGGATGGAGACTGCACAGCCTTCCTGGGCAACCTGTGCTGCTGCCTGGCTCTCCTCAGAGTGAAACCATTTCTGCTTATATCCCAAGTGAACCTCTCTCGTTTCAACTCATGCCATTGTCTCCTGTTCTCCCACCACGCACCACTGTGGAGAGCCCAGCTTCATCTTCTCCGTTACCTCCCTGCAGGTACCAGGGACTGCTGATAGGAGCCCCTTACGCCCTCTTGTCTCAGCCCTGGTCTCACTGGCTCTCTTCCCAGAGCCCCTGACCATCCTGATGGCCCTCCACTGAAATTGATCCAGTTGACTTTGTTTCCTGTACCAAAGGGCTCAAAACTGGTTGCAATAGTCCAGATATGATCTAACAAGTGCCAAGTAAAGAGGAAAGTCACTCCCTTTGATCTGCTGCCTGTCCTCCTGTTAATGCCCAGGGCCCCAGGTCCTCTTTTGCCCATATGCTCCTGAACTACCCAGGGCCCAGCCTGTTTCACTGCCAGATGCTCTTCCTTCTCAGAGGCAGGACTTTGTGTTTTTCTCTGTTGAACTTTTTGAAAATAGTGTTGACCCATTCCTCCAGCCTGCCCAGGTCTTTCTAAATGACAGCCAGTTGAAACTCTGGTGACATTCACTTACTCCTCTGCTCTACCCTCATGAGACCCCATGTGTCCTGGTTTGGGGTCCCTAGCACAACAGGGATGTGGGGCTGTTAGAGCAGGTCCAGAGGAGGACCTCAAGGATGATCAGAGGGCTGGAGCACCTCTCCTATGAAGAAAGGCTGAGAGAGCTGAGGATGTTCAGCCTGGAGAAGAGAAGGCTCTGGGAAGACCTCATTGCAGCCTTCTAGTACTTAAAGGGGGCTTATAAAAAAGATGGAGAAGCACTCTTGGGTAGATAATGACAGGACAAGGGGGGAATGGTCTTAAACTAAAAGAGGATAGATTTAGACTAGACATTAGGAAGAAATTCTTCACCTTAAGGGTGGTGAGGCACTGGCACAGGCTGCCCAGAGAAGCTGTGGATGCCCCATCCCTGGAGGTGTTCATGGTCAGGCTAAATGGGGACTTGGCCAACCTAATCTAGAGGGGGGCATCCCTGCCTATGGCCTGGGGGTTGGAGTTAGATGATCTTTATGGTCCCTTCCAACCCGAGCCATTCTGTGATTCTGATTATGCATGGTGTATTTTCTAGAAGGTATAAAAGTATTTAACTCAAGATTTAAGTTCTCTGTTGCCTGAACCTGAAATTTCCTCTCAGGATCACCCAGGGCTTCATCCTGCTTCTTCTTGTCTTCTATTTTGTTGAACATCAATGTGCTGAGATTTGCAGCCTCGTGTTCCCCCTCGATATTGAGGAATGCTCTGGCTTGTGGTGAAATATCTATCTTGCACTTTCTTCCCTCTTTGTTCACATCTGGAATGAGGCATGATGTCATCAGTACAGTATGTCATCTGCCTCATCTCCCCTGGTAAAAATGAGGAAATTTGCTTGATGCTCAGCATTCATTTGAAAGTTCTAATGCAACATGAAACTGCTCAGAGTGGCTTATCCGTTCTGGCCACTCTGATTTATCTGCGCCATCACGCAGCTCTCTGGAAGGATTTTAACAGTCATTGCACTGCTCTTAGAAAAAACAACTCATCTCATTCACAAGTTCTCATTCCTCTCTGCCCTTCCCCTTGCCTCAAATCCCATTTCTGTGTCTTTAAAGGTGAATTATTTTTTTGTTTCCCTTTCATTCCAGCAGAGAGATGGCCCCTTTTCTGTTTCAATGGGATCCGGGCCTTCCTGCTGCAGCTGCTCCCTCCTGGCTGCCAGCCGACTCTCTCATCCAAGCTTACTCTTAATGAAGTTTATTTTTCTCTGTCTTACTTGTTTCATTCTTTGCCTTTTCTTCAGGCTGGACCTCTCTTAATCAGCCTTAGTCTTAGCCCTTTTTTTCTTTCAATTCAGCCTTTTCTGCTCTTCTGGGTTTGGGAGTAAGGGAAACAAGGCTTCCTTGAAGAGATTTACTTACTCTCTTTTTTTTCCGATTTCCTTACTCTTCTCTTCCTCTGCCAGGGAGGTCAGGCAAGTTCTGACCCTGAGTAATAGTGCAAACTGGAACATTTGTGGTTGCAACAGAAATGATTCTTTAATTAATTAAATGATCCAGAAATGACAGAAAGAAGCCAGCAGAGCTCTCCTGCCTAGTGAGACCTACTGCACTAAATCTTACAGTGCCTTCCCAGCTGAAGCTCAGGGAATAAAGTCGTGACTCTTGTACCATTCTCCTTTTTCTCTGCATTTCACTTTTATGGGTGCCAAGGGACTATAACATATTCAGCCTCTTTGGGAAAACCAAAGACTTCATGGGACTCTTACCTGTTCTGGTCAGGTTTCTCACTTATCCAAGAATGCTTAGAGCTGTAATTTACCCACTAAAACAATTAGTTTCCTATTGACAGTGATTAATTTTATTAGCAAAATCACACCAATGCTGCTAATGTGATACAGAAGTTTCTTCAGGATGTGCCCCCACAAGCTGCTGTAGTCATGCCCAGCATTATACACCTAACAGGCATACCCATCCCAAATCTGCATTCCCCCTGCAGAGTGATGATATTTGAATAGAAATATTTATATATTCTGACAATTCATCCTTCATAGAATCCCTGGCTGAGGCTAGCTAGAGTTGCTCAGTGAAATGATAACGTTTATGGCAGACATCCCTTTACTGATGTGCAGTCAGTCAGCAGCCATAAGAGTCAGATATATTTATCTAAGTGGCTTCATCCTTCAAAACTTAAAAAGAAAAAGAAAAGAAAAAAGAAGAAAGAAAAAGAAAAGAAAAAGAAAAGAAAAAGAAGAGAAAAAGAAAAAAGAAGTAATCATTATAAAAATAATTCTTAAATCTCAAGTTGTGCTGTTGTCAACCCCTACTGTGTTTCATGTGAGTCTTGTTTATAACTGTGACTGAAAAGTCACAGACTTAAAATATCTGCAGGGCACTACAAGAAAGGATTATACGAAATCTTTGCTGGAAGGAAGTGGTGCCTACATTTGATCCTACATTTGATTTCCATGTACCATTAAGTCCCATGGAAATAGAATGCGACCCTACAGTTTCTATCTGAAACGTTTTAAAACCATATTGGCCTCAGTGGGGTCTGAGAATTTGTCCTATATGTAAGAGAAAGAAATACTCTATAGGAGGCTTTTTCGTCTGCTTAACATGTGTTCATAGAGACAGAGCCGCATTCTCTAGGAATGCCGGGGTCAGTGAACCAAATAAACGATTTAGGAAAAACACAGTGTAATGTCAAAACACCATTTGCTTACGTGGTGGAGGGTTGTCTCACCAGCTCTTCAGCATCTAAGCTAACTGTTCTAGCAATGTCAGCTGGCATAAAACCGTGGGCTGACCATTCTGATATTAAATCATGATTACTGGAAATCATGAATAATCCACATAGAACTGGTCCTTAATTAATAATCATATTTGATCAAAGCCTCCAAGTTTACCATGCAATGTTCAGTAGCCTCCTTTTATGAGTAGCAACACTTTACCATGCCATCTGCAGAAGAAAGTAACTGCATTTAACAGAAGCCTCTCTTTATTTAGAGCTGCAGGGGGAACTAATTAAAGGTAACTGAAACCACAGCTGCTAAAATAATTATATGGCATCCAAACTATTTTGGAAAGCTCTCATTGTTTCTCAGTGTAACATATGCAAAATATGATTGGAAACTTACCATCATCTTAAACAACATAAATGTGGCAAAAGATAAACCTGGAACTCTATATGATACTACTTACACAGACTTGTGTAATGCTCATATATGTTTTATGTGTATGTACACACAGACACATAGGCATATTGTATAAATGGATCTTTTATAGCACTCTTACTAGCTGAATATAATGTTGAAGATTCATGAGAAAGAAGGATGTATTGGCATTATAAAATTGTAATAAAGAGATTACTTTTTTTGCAAAGCAAAGCATTTTATAATAACACGTGGAACTGACTTGGAATTAAATGCATTAAACATTACTCAACCAGTCTTCAGTTAAGAAAAAAAATCTTTCAATCATTTTCACATAACAAAAAGGCTTGCACTTCATATATACACAAAGGATGGCAGTACTGATGCTTGAAAAAAGATTTTCAGACAAGGCTTGAATTATTCCAAATTCTAGACTCCACTGGGAGTTCATATTTGACATTTGCACAAGGATGAATCTGTCAAAAAGAAGTAAAATCAATTGACAAAAACCACCAGAAAACTACTCTGATTTTGTCATTTGGACCTTATTCAAAATAAGTTATTTAAAATGAAGAAGAAGAAGGACATTCATTTGAATTCCCTTCTACTTTAAATGTTACTCTTCAAATGACGTTCAGCATGATGATGTTTCGGTCCCTTTTTAAAGTTAATTAATACAGTCAGGTCTGCAAAAGGCAAGCATTATAACAGAATGATTGTAAGGAGGATCTGTCTTTAATTTTACAAGCGCATTATTCTCCTTACATCCAATACAATGTTTTTTATTAATCACACTAAATGTTTTGGGGTAACTGTTTTGCCCCAGTAATATCATGATGAATTCATGCAGGAGTACATGGAACTCCCCCAAGGGTGCACACCCTCCCTAACTTTCCAAAACCCATTGCTGGGGCATTTCCAATGCCCAAAAGAAACTGTTTCAGACAAGCAAACTATCAGCTTATCAAGGAAGAGCTCCTCCATATCCTCCAATTTCTCTGGCTCCCCACAGCCTACAAGACTCACGGCTGAGAATCAAAGCAGAATGCATCGCTGTTCTCCCATGTACTCAGCTTTTTTTGAAACAAGCAAATTCCATTTGTTCCTTAACCTCTCTGCATAAAAGAAGGTCATTATAATTGCCATCATTCTGACTAAGTTCAAAAACTCACAGTTTAGGTCTTCCTGGGATAATAAATAAATAAATAAATAAATAAACTAGAAAAATTCCGAAGACACTTTTACGGTTTGAAATCACCAGTCTGTCAAATTTCAAAAATTTCCACAGAGGTAGAGACAATTTTGACAAATCCCTGATGCAATCACCACGGCTTTGCCCCTGTTCCACAGAGAATTGTGATAGATTTGTTACCTGCTGGCATGACCCCAAATTTTTAAAACCCAGTTCAGAAAGGAGAATTACCTTTCACGCTCTCCTACTTACCAACTTATTTTCATTAAGGCTTTCTCTTATTTGTCTTCCCAGGTTCTCTTACTCATATTAACTATATGCTTCCACACCATAGTAATATCCCCATATCCATCTCTATTAGCTGACTAGCACTTTACTTTGGGGGAAAAAAGTGTAGCAGTCTACAATACAGTTATCACAGAGTTTATCAACAGTAATTTGCTCATAGCCCTGCTCTTCTAAGTGACAGCCCAGACAAAATGCAAATATCTAAGTAGCATTCAGTATCACAAAAACAAATTATGACTAGTTTGTCATCCCTGCCCCAATTCCTCACTCCCCCAAAGAAAAATTAAATGAGAACCTTGGGGTCAGTACAAATATTACTTGGAAAGGAGAACGAATACACAAAGTTAATTTTCATACCTTGGTAATAACATACTGTTCCCCTGGACATGGAGAAAAGGAGATGAGGCCACAAATTAGGAAGACAACAGCTGCATTTACCACTTTAAGCAATATGTGGTCAGAAACATCTAATGCCAAAAGACCAAAGTACAAATCTACAACTCAGGTATTACTTTTATCATCATACATGGATGTGAAAGTTAGAAATCTATCACAGATATACACAGAGTCTGACTGCTTTTGAAAATATTCACTTCAGAAAACTATTAGGCAATAAATGGACTTTAGGGATAACACATACCACCATATACCAGAACATCCAACAAGTCTTAATATCTAAATCGTGACAGAAAAAAAACACTTCTTAATGAACAACTACAAGCAAATATTGAGGAAATATGTGAAGAATGAAGCTGATTAGTTTGCCATAACAGGCAATGAATAGGGCAGTGGATAAGCCTTCAAAAGTCCTGACTAAAAGAATTCCCCCTTCCAAGCCTGCTCAGAGGAGGGGGAGAAATAGCACTCAACTACACGCACAGTGTGAAAGCAGAAGTTCCAGATAGTCAAGGACTGCAACTCCTCTTATGTGTCCTAGATGGCTTAAGGAAGCATTCAGACCCAGATCTGACCATTTTCACAAAGCCTTTTGCCTCAATTAAAAAGAAAAGAAAAAGTAATTAAATTTAAATTTTCCTTGTTGCCCTCTTGTACATCACACATGATGGTACAGCTGAGGAAAACCATCACAGGAGCCAGCACATTGGCTTGAAGTGAACAATGTCCTTCCATTAGTTTCCACCAGGCTTCAGAGTAAGTCACACAGGCACAACCTCTTAGAAGCACTGTATCACCTAAAGATGCAGATACAAACCTACTTTGACTTTCAAAAGTGCCTTAACAACTAAATCCTCCCAAAATCAAAGAAGCCCTAAAAGACAAGCAAAAAATATCACCTTGTTACATCGAAGGCAAACATGTATTAAAAATGTACATTTTTTTCAGGATCATCTAGTCAAACAGTCTGTCAATACAAAATATGTTCTGTACACTTTCTATTCTTTTTTTTTTTTTTTTTTTTTTTTTAAACTTGTTTTTCATTGCCATTCTTTCAGAACCAGGAATCAAACAGGCCTAAAAGAGTTGCATGGAAGCTATAGATAAACTGTATTAGGTCTGCTCTCAATTACATCATATCTGGAAGAAGTGCAAATGAAAACCAGACTGACAGTCTGGGTATTTTATGTCTCAATGAGACCTCAAATTTAGATAGTTTCAATAATATCACATAGGAAATGTGACTGATAAAAGGCTCAGAGATTGAATGGTCTCATCAAGTAGTCATCTTCATTTTGACTTGACTGAAAATATCATTCCCCATCTCAGATAATATGTGGGTCACACCAGTGGAAAGACATGAAGTTCACCCTGGTGGTGCTCCTTCCAATCAAATCTGTTAAGAATGACCTGGACATACCAGAAGTGTTGACTGACAGCCTCTTTCCCTCAGATGCTGGAGAGGTTATGCAAATCACTGTATTTACGAGCTGCTGCACAAAACTGAGCCAAGTTTGGTAAAAAACCACCCTTCCATTTCACTGGCTCGTGAGCCCAACCAGAGGAACTGGAAACCTCAGACAATGTTCCTGTATGAAATGAGAAAATTCTGTGCTGAATTTGAGAAACTAAAAAATAGATTGACTTGGACTTCTAGGGCAAGATATTTATGTTTCAATTGTTTTTTAAAGTAACAGCAGATAGTGGTTTACATTTTCCTTGGAGACATTTTCAAGCAGGAGAAAGGGGTTGAAGAGTGAGTTACAGCCTGTGCCAGCAGAAAGGATTAATGTTGTCAAGATGCCGTGATAAGAATTATGGTACTTTGACATTAGGATTTGGGATTGGAAGTATTGAAAGAGGGCCCTGACAGAGAGAGAAACTTGGAGGCTGTCTTCATTTTCCCTGCTATGTACTTGCTCATAGCTGCCCCTCTTCATACCACACTAAGCGTTAGAATAAAGAAGGTGTTGATTTTAGTTTGGAAATCAGCTCTAAGGCAAGCAAATACCAATAAAATACCACTAGGTAGTTGAATACATTCTCCAAATTCCCAAACGTGGAGGAAAATGTCCAACAGACTGATAGCATTGAAAGGAATGTATGTCTTCTGTGGAGTTAAGCACTGGTTCTGCTTAGAAAAAAGCTGGGAGAGGACAAACATTTGTTGTAGAAGACAAAGCCACATATCTCTTCCCTCAGCTCTGCATGCTCTCCATCTGATCACATTTTTGCGGAGTGGGTAGCGAGGGCGGCATGCCATGTATTTCAACCGCTGATCAGTGTAAGGGCTTACTTCAGATGATAGCCAGGAGTCCTGATTATGCATCGCCTCGTGAGACTGAGGCGGTTCACTATAACCCTGTGGAAATGTGTGGGCATCCTCCATGCTATGTTAGCCACACACAGAGGGAAAGATCAATCCTTCCAGCAGGCTCAGGCAGCACACTATGAAAAGCAATGTTCTTGTTCTGGCAGCTTTGACCCACAAGCTCTCATGCATCTGCCAATATGTTAAATATTCTAACCACATAGAGGAGGTAAGAGGGAGACAAACCAGCCCTGTGTAACTTAGGCTACACGAGGCTCTGCATCTTTACGGCAAAGAAAACTGTGCATGAATAACGCAGACTGCACTTGCCCCACAGAGGCTTTAGGACACCCTGTGGGCTTCTTGTAGGCTCAACGTGAAGTCTGTGGGAGCATGCTGATCAGCATCTAATCCTGAGCACCTGGCCTTGGGGGACCTACCTGGGGTGCACCCTCACCCTGCTGCTGCCTGAGCCCAGACTAGGCCAACCTGTGGGCTACACTAGCAGCAGGCACAGATGATGCTCCAAAACTGTCATATGCATGACAAAAGGACATTCAAAGTCTTCAGAAACTCATCTACAAAAAAAGGGAAGTTCACCTGTTGAATGTCAAACTGTGAAGCTGGGAAGTGGGAACCTGTATTTGTGGGTAAATTATTAAAACGATCGATGGAATTGAACAGTTCATTTATGAAGTCAGTCCTATGGCTAGTTGTGCAACAAAGGCATTCAGAGAGAAATAACTTTGAGTAAAGAATGAAAATATTGCCAAAAATTTTGAGTAAAGAATTTATAATGACTAACTTGACATATAAATTAATTCCGTAAAAAGGTGATTTGGCTAAGTTTGGAAGTCAAAGGGAAGGAAAAGAAGCATGCAAAAGGTTGGCATTTAAGTAGACTCATAAATAGAAGACACATGGCCATAGATGAACAAACTCCTTTAACACACCAATTTTCTAAAGAGAGAATAGCTACAGATACGTTAAATGTTTTCAGAATAGGCTCCTGTGGTTAGGATCTTAATTTTTGCAAAGTGAAAGAAAAATAAAATGACACCTAGAAATGCAACACTCTGCAGATAAAGTATATTTAAGGGTGGAAATTACTCTAACTATTGAAATTATTATTGTCTCATGCACAAAGGAGAATACAGTCTTGAAAAGCCACCGCGTAGCCTCTTTTGAGCGGCTCAGTCATAACACAGCTGGCTGGATGTGCCAAGCTTATTTGCCCTCACTCATCTCCCCTGGGCCACCAGAAGCACCAGATGTGTCCTAGGACCCCTGTTGTGGCCTAGGCTATGTCGTGGGTCACCCTGCACCCAACCACACCAATGACACACGGGACAGCTACTATCAGCACCTCGTCTGTAGCTGTAGGCATGAGATGTGTCTTAAAGGCACGGGAGAGTGGGGTCTTGCCCACCCAGTTGAGTGTTAGGGCTAGGATGGAGCTCCTGAAAACTTGGCTTTTTCCGGCTTAAGTGAGAAAGCTTATGAAACAATAGAGGCACTAGTAAATGATAATAATTAAAACACATTCAGATGGTGACAAATGAAAAGGGATGTTGGAAGTCAGAGAAGAAGCATGATTGTAAGGCAGTAGCTAAGCTTCCAGTTCTTACAAAAACAAGAGAGACGCTATGAAGGATGCCATATTGCACTTGGCTCCTGTCCTAAAATAATTCCACATTATAAATATTTGACGCAGCACTTAAGACTATTGCCTCCACAGGATTTAATGTAGTGTAATGTAATACATCTGTTTGCTACCCACATGGTATGAAGAGTCTGAATGGGTAAGATATGAACAAAAAACTCAAAACCATATTGTGCACTATTACTTCTGTGTTTATCATGCTGCACTTATTAACTATTGAGTTAAGAGAGTGAAAAATGTTTCATAATACCTGAGTAGCACGATACTATTCCTTTCTTTTTCTTTTTCTTTTTCTTTTTCTTTTTCTTTTTTTTTCTTTTTCTTTTTCTTTTTCTTTTTTTCTTTCTTTCTTTCTTTCTTTCTTTCTTTCTTTCTTTCTTTCTTTCTTTCTTTCTTTCTTTCTTTCTTTCCTTCCTTCCTTCCTTCCTTCCTTCCTTCCTTCCTTCCCTCAGCTCTGTTCCTACCTTGACTTTTTGTACTGATGAAAAGTATTTGGAAAAGTTGTGCCTGGGCACAACTGTGCCTGGGCAGAGCCTGGGCTCTGCATTTAATGTGAAAAAGTTTGAGTGCCTGTATGTGAATGTAGCAGCGTAAGACAGTTGTGGTCAAGTTAGAGAGAAATATGTGTGCTTTTTATGTCTTCAATTTTGGTACTAGAAATCTATTCTCATTGGCTTATACAACTGGAATAATTGTGTATCAAAGATGTGTGTTGAAAAACTTAAAAAGCCTTTCCATCACCCATATTGCAGGTGACACTTTCTTATTGCACTTGAAGGCTTGCCCTACTTTGGTAGTTAACTCCTGTGCTAGTTCCTTTGTTCAGCATCCTTTCCAATTACGCTGTATCTTCCATAAATCATTAAGTGCTATAGTCAAAGAGAAATGCATAAAGCCACAACTTGCATTAAGAAGCAAGCAAACTAATGTACAGGCAATACTCAGGGCACCACACTGTGGGACAGAGTAAAACCTTTCCAGCTCCAGAAGATGAAGTCTCTCATCATTCATGTTGTGCTTTAATCAAAGCATTGTCGTGATGTGGTAGGCCCAACTAGTCTATCAGTATTTTCAAAGGGGTGGATCAGTTTAGATGCTCTTTTTCCCTTTGGAAATGTCATTGCTGAGCTTCAGAGACCACCCATGGGCTGGGAAGGGGCACAGCTCCTTGTGCTCCAGCACTACATGCCTGGAGGAGCCAGAAAGTAGGAGATGGCCAGGAGACATGGTTCTGCCAGGAGCTACGGCTGTGCCGGGCTCCCAGGTCTCACCCATTGTGCATGACACATTACTGAGGGCTCTGGGAATTTATTACAACTTTTTTTTTTTTTTTTTTTTTTTTTAAGTCTGAAAGCTGCTGATGAAGCAAAACACTGTTTTCTTTTGTTTGTTTTTGGAATTGCCTTGGCATCTCTTGGAATATCAAAATGAGCAAAATCATTTAGCAGAGAAAAACAAATTTAGGCACACTTTGGCCATGCCATTAGCATGACTCTTGTACTATGTAACTTCTCATAACTATGCCTCATCTGGGTAAAAGACACAAATCCACTGTTTGTGGGAAGCTAGACAATTAGTCACTCTAAATGACAGCTTATGAACTAGAGCTAAAAACTAACCAGACTGGTAAACAGGAATCGCAAGGCTGTGATTTTTGCTTCTTTACCCAGAGTTTCACACAGCTGAAATAAATGCTTAATTCAGCCCTTCTTTAGCAGCAGTTCACAAACCAGGGGTGGTTCACGGAACCACACAGCTTGCTCACGGAGCTGTATTAAATCATAAAATGTATCTGTTTTATTTGCCTGCACCAGTTGTACTCCCAAAAAATCATATTTACAAGTTCATTCATCCACAGCTTGGAGACATATAGGTTTCAGTCAGGTCAACCCAATGACCAGAAATGTAGCCCGTCATTCATAAACAATTTTCTACTCTAACGCACAAGAGCCTGATTCAGTAGCCCCTTAAGCCAACAGCACTTCTCCTGAAAGAGCCAGGAAATCAAGGTATCAGCATCTTATGTAAAGTATTATTTTTTTTACACTGGACAACGTTTACATTTTTCCTTAGCAAATAACCCATCCATATGTACTTGGTTACGGTCATATTTCTGATTTCACACACACTGTGGGCAAATGCTGTGGTCAGAGGTTGCTAGGAGCATACATATGTAGAGCTGTTAGTCATCATGCTCCCCCCTCTTTGTAGGGAACATAATTAAGAGTATATTATTCACTTCTTTTGTTTGCATTACAGATGGACTTGGCTGGGAGCAGCAGAAATGAACTTGAAACTTGGGTCATGAATTTGGATGATTACAAGAAGGACCTCAGCTAGCATATTTGATCTCTTGAGTTTGGAGGACAATTAGAGCAAAACTGAGCAGCTTAAGGTTTTCTTTAACTAGCCTCCAGTCTGCAATGTATGGGGGTTCAGACTTTAAATCAATTCTTACATAACTCACAGCCCTCTTTTCTTTTTCCATCGATATTACTATTTCCATTGAAAAATATTTAGTTTTTAGAAAGGAGGGAAATGTGATAGTCATTTATTGCCCCCACACTGCTAAGAAATTCCATGCTTTTATGTGCAGGAAGCATTGTGTTGATTTTGGCTTCCCCATGGGTTAAAAATCTTGTTTAAATGTTGCAGAATCTAAATGCTCTTTGAGGTTTTTCTGCGTTGTTTTATGGAAAGGCTTCTGCCTGATTATTTACAGATGCTGTCTCTGAGAAAGTCAAAAATAGTCCTTTACTAATTCAAAATTTAAACTAGCATTTTTATTATTTTATTGTGTAACCAGGAACTCTGCTCCGGGCACCTCAGTTTGAAGAAGGCAACAGAGAGCTTCGTCGCACTGTTGGCATTGCATGCAGTGATTGCCACGTAGCTAACTGCAGCTCCGAGCCTCGGCAGACCATAGTAGGGTCTCTCCTGCAGAAATGCAGCCACTAAACCATCTTGCAGCACAGACTCCCCAGGTTACATGGCCATGAAGGAGTTGCATTGTTTCAGGAGTTACTTCTCCCACAGTAGCACAGGGTGCTTAAAGTGACTTTAGGAATTACGACAGACTTCAAGCCATGCTGCCTTTCTACGTCTATCCTGGCTGAATGTCAGTAAGGGTTTTTTCAGCAACTTGTGAAATGCTAAGATGTATCTTGATCTCAAAAAATGAGAAATGTTGCTCAGCCTGCTCAGCAAGCATCTCATGAAATGCTCCTCCAAAGTTTCTTTTCACTTCTTGAAGGTCAAGGAGAGTCATACATTCTAACAAACAAGGGGATTACCCTTGTCAAAGGGGAGCCAAAGAGCTTGGATTTCATCCTTGCCAGTCTAAAGACAGATTTTACTTTCTATTCTCCCAGCAGCAGCAGAGTTGCACTTTATTTGCTGACTCAAGTGACTGCTGTTCTATACTACTTCTAGTACACACCTGGCTGGTGGGTTGTTCTACTGATCTTGAGACCCACGCTCCAGTGATTCTAGAGGTTGGGGAACAGAACAAACTGGTGATCTTCGAGATGGGTTACCAACCATTATTTCTGTCTCTCCTATAGCTACAGTAAGTGTATGGCTCCAAAGAGCCTATATTGAACTCAACCACCTCTCCAAATACTGCGTTGCTTGATGGTTAGGAGGGAAAGTGGTATGTCAAAAACTCAGCATTGCAGTAAACAAGAAGATATGCTACTGTTATTGTTACCAAAAGTTCAGTGTAAAAATAGTGTTGATAAAACATGAGGAAATGTAATTTTCTGCCTGTCAGCAGAAATGCCAGCTGAGAGCTGCTCCTAACTCAGTCTCTACAAGCGCTCGCTTGCCTACTACAACATGGCTTGGAAACAAAACAGGGGGTCTTGGTGGACCACCAGTTGTCTCCATCTACAAGTGAAATAACACACAGGTACAGGACAAAGTCTGTGGGTCTAAAAGTCTGTCTTTTCACAGACGTGTAATCTGGATATCTTTCAAATGTAGGACTTGGGAGGTTTGTATTTATTTTCTCCAGTTTAATGTCTTACCTGAAAATGGTATACTGGATTTTCTGAAAACAACAGCAAAGTTCTCTCAGGTGATTTCTTTAATGACTTTTTAAGTCCGTACAGGACATGTAGTACTTCTGCAGTTTCATTCAAAAATAAAAACAGAAAACTGGACAATGCTCAGTTCCTGCAGTCGAAAAATTCCTTCACCTGAGACAAACACAGCTACCACAGATGATCAGAGAGCTTGGTACATGGGCAAATATATTAGGCTCTTGTTTGAACGTAACAAAATATTATTGCTTATTTTGAATGGCAGAAACCTCTTTAGAAAAAATAGCACTTTAAGGTCTGAACTTTGTGCAAACTACAGATCTCTCCCAGATATGAAAACACTTCATAACAAAGATCACAAAGTCAAAATCTAAAATTGAGATCTGATCTCTCCTTCCTGCAATGCAACTGAGCTTGGATTCCTACCAGTTCTGACTGGATGCAACTCGTCTTGAACAATGGTACAACTGGCATCTGCTCCCTCTGAATGTGCTATCAGTTGAGACATGGGACTGAATTATGGATTAAATACCAGGTGGGGAAGAGGGAGGCATTCCTAAAGGATGTATTCTAGAGAAGCTATTGTGTATGTAATTAAAATATAATGTCCTGCGTAATATAGTTAAGGTGCAACCAAGAAACTCTGCTTGGAGGCCTAGGACCTTCTGGGGAGTCTTACTAAAGATGATGCAGTGAAAAGACCTGTATGATACGTTTAGTCCTGTACAGTTCCTCAGCCACAGCACAAGGCGGCCTTATAGTTACTGCCTTTATTTCTAATAACTATATTTTGAAAGACACTTTACATGAAAGGTAATTTGCACTGCTATGCTACTTTTCATTCAAGGATTTTGCAAGCTTTAGAAATATCTATAAATTTCTCTAACAGTGCCATTCCCCACCACTGCTGCAATTTAAGAATCTCTCACAGTAGTGATAAACTTTCAGTAACACTTTCACAAAACTTCTGGCACATCTCTTGGGTTACAAGTTAGTTGTTAAATGTGTTTTGTATTTTATTTCCATTCTGAGGTCGTGGATCTGAAATATATTTGAATAAAGATGTCTAATGTCCCATGCAAGTTAAGTGGATCCACTTCCCTGGCCTTACTTTGTCGCCAGCTCCCTTGCTTTCACCCTTAGAGGTGAAGAACCATACAAGTGTAGTAAATTAAGTTTTCACCTCCTTACCTTTCCAGATGGACATGTGTCCCCAGCATGACACAGGCATTCCCACTAGAGATAGAAGACCATCAGGATATCCTGACTCTCCTCCTGCCCCATATCAGAGCCCAAATAGTTCTCTAATCGCTCCACAGGTTCCTCAGGATCACTGATCTGCTGTGACTGCAAGCATATTCCTTGCCTTTGGGCTTCAGTTTCCCTTCCTGTACCAAGTGGATGATGACATATTTCCCTTGTTGAAAAGATCAGTGATCACTAGGAGATGAGCAGTGAATTTTCAACCGTTGCTGAAAAAAAAGATTTTCATAAAAACTCTTCATCTCTCCTCACCTTGCTGATGAATATGCAGTTTTCCATGATATGATAGCTGAGAAACCAGATCTGCACTGGAGACAGACTGATTTCTCCTTTTCTAATAAAAAAGGAGGAGTGGCTAGCAAACATCTTCTTTGCTTCAGATGTCTTTAATAGGTCAAACGGATGTGAAAGATATAACCGAGCATCTTCCTCTGTAAATATATGCTGTGAGAATGATATTTCCTGAAATACGACTAGGTAAAGAAAATCCCTTCATGAGTTTTGAAATCTGGTTCTGAAAGAAAAATTGTAGGATAATAGCCTCTGATGAAATAATAATAACAAAAATAATAATGACCAAAATATTTCCCTAATTCTACTAGCATTATTTTCATCATCATTGCTTTCAGCACTTGTGCCCATTGGCCCTAACTCCTATGTTATTTCACTGTGTTGGAACACTTAAGGTATAAACTAAACGCCACAGCTATTTTATTTCTTATTTAAAAATCAGGAAGATTCTTTTGACAGCTATACCAACAGGGAAAGCCTGCACAATTGACTGAAAATTTGTGTTCTTTTTATCATTTTTATGGTGGATTAACACTGTTACAGTCAGCCAACAGTATTGCACTGATACCAAGAACATTAAGTAGTAAATCAAGAGATTCACTTTTGAGGGATATTTTCTCCTAATCTTTTCATTTAAACGTTTATAGGTCTCCAAGTGCTAAGAGGAAAGCTGTCCAAAACTGAGTGCTTGAGCACAATTACACTGGCAAGACTAGCATCTAGCCAGAGACTAAAACCGGTCCCTTAAATCTCCTAGTGATCTGAGCCCAGGTGCAAACAGCACATTGGATGCAAGTCAGTCAGAAAAAAATCTTGGTATTTTACGGGCCTGCTCAGGCCCTATGGCAAGGATTGAGCAGCCATGGCCCGAATGCTGTGGGTGCTAACTGAAGCATGTTTGCTTGTCCCCGTGTTGCACCACCTGATGTCCGTGCTGGGGGCTGCCAATAGCAGTCTGTCTGGCTCTTACTGGTTTGTTTCAGAGGGCCAGAGGATTCCCCAGGCATTTCACACCTATTCCTGTGACAAAGCAGAGGCACCAGCCTGAAATGTTTCCTGTCTTCACACGTCCTGGACGTATGCTCAGTATAGACTGCAAAAGTCTCCTGCTCTCCTGAGCCAGGCAAGGTTTTGGTTTTCGTTAGTCAACTCCTCTTGTGTAATCTCAGTGTTTCTTTCTCATACCTGGAGAGAATTTTAAGCCAAAATTAATGACCCATGGCTAACATGCATCATGGCTAATATTTCATCGGGACTGCATCGCTGCAAGCAGCAGTCTCTGCTGAGCGTCAGTCCCTGTCTTCCTGACTATGCCATACTCCTCCGTGTAGTTTACTAACTCGCATTACGTGTAACATCTTTTGTTGTTTAGCACTAATAGGATCCAGTTGCACTATGCATAATTACATCCAGGTCTCCTTCAACGGATGGCTTATTCCCTCTGTCAATGATCTAATAAGTAAAGAGACATACCATAAAATGAAGAATGAGTAATGCACGCTGAGGTGATTATTATGCTGTGGTGCTCATGCTAACAGCTGGAAGAGATCATGGATTACTGAGACTACATGAGCTTTGGGATGGCCCCTGCAAAACGTTCTCAAGAATCCAGAATTTATTTCAGTGCCCAGGTTAACATATCTTTCCATGCTGCTCTATCCTTCCTGCAAATGACTGTTTCCTTCACCCTAATTCCTGCATCCTGAGGAAGGCTGTTTAATCTTACCATGGAAATAGGCTGTGAAGACAGGGGAGAAGAGAAGTGGAAAAAGCCTGCAGCTCACAGTCATGTGTAAGCAATAGTTAATGGCAGGTCCAGGAGACAAAATTCTCTCCCTTCAATGCCTCCTTAATTCATTTAGCCATGATGAAGTGAATTCAATAGGAAAAACAAAACAAACAAACAAACAAACAAAAACCCTCAAGGCTGGACAAGTTAGATTGGTGAGATAGACCAAAAGCCAGTTCCCCAATTTGACAGGGCCAGGGGTCACGCTCCCAGGTGACACATCTGATGGCTTGCTGGCATTTCTTCTCAATGCCTCCTCCCAGCTCAGGCTGTGGCCTAACCAGCCCTTCCCATTAGCAAACGTGGGGGCAGATCCAGAAGCACAGCTGGCTGACTGCAGGCACGGGGAGGGGGTGAGCTGATGGTGGTTGGTCCCCCAACCCCCTGTTGGTGCTTCATCCAGAGATGGAGACCGTGGACTGAGGAAGAGGCCTGCATGCTGAGCGCTGCCTGGGATATACGCTTTGTACAGCTGTGCGAGTCTCAGAAGTGTGAAGACCACCCCAAAAGTGCTCTGAATAGAAGAAGGAATGGTGTAATCCCAACTCCCCCACATGGAAAAGCACCAGGGGTTTAATTTACATGGAATTGGCCCACGGGCTAAATATCTTAGTATTATCCTTTGAGAACAGAGGGAGCCATCACAGGGTCACCGAGGAGCACTGGAGCCAGGAGTTTCCATAAAAAGCCCACTGCAGCTTGGGGAGGAGATGGGAGGGAGGAAGGGAGATGCCGGAGTGAGCTGAGAGTGCTCACGCTGGGTATGGAGGCTTCTTCCCCACCAGCACAAGCCTGCAGCACACGTGCTGGCAGAAAACAGGGTGCAAAGGCTCAAGCAGCCCAGTCAGCTCAGGGGAGCTCTTGTCCCCTGAAGACCTCTATCACCCAGAGTGATGCACGAGGGAGTCAGCCCATCCTTTACTGCAGCATGCTGAGCCAAAGGCAGCTATACTTCACTAGCCCTCAGCAGTGAGCACACCCGAAACTGATTCTTCCAAAGCTTCCTCACAACTTAATACCTCAAGCCCCTGGCTGTTCCCTAGCTCCTGTGAGTTGTCCAAAACCTTTTGGAGAGGAACACAGCAGGTCAGGAAGACTCCTTCCAGTCCTCACCAGAAAAAGCAGAATACTTATCCTGTTTGCATTACACATCTTGGGAGCTGGGGCAGAGAGGACCTCAGCTGTAATGCTGTACATCATAAAATATTTGCAGCCAACTCTTGGACTGTTCCATAACAGGCCATGGGAGCCCTCAGTGCTGACCTCCCTCTGCAAGCTGAAGCTTTCACGGCAGTCACTCAGAGAAGGCAAACACAGCCAGCATCCACCTACAAACATCCAGCAGGACGGGCTGCGAGCCTTCAAAAAAATGTTGAATATCAGTACAATATAGAGGCATGATCTGTCCAGCTTTGCTATACCTGGCTCCATCACATTCAGCCTAATTCAGATGGAAAACTAGGCAGAGCTGATGGACTCGGCTGCCTGAGTAATCCAAGGGAAGTCTTTCGTCAGGGTCAGCAGGCACTTTGTCTCTTTACACAGTCCCAAAACAAAGATATAATTGAATACCATGGATTTTTGTCTGGAAAAAACTGCATGAGAGTCAGCTCTCGCTGTTCTTTTCCTTCATAATAAAATTCAGTTTGTTTATTTTTGCTGAAAATGGTCTAACCACATGAAACTTGGTTCTTTGATAGGAGCACATTCTACAGGAATAATAAGCGGCCTCTGCCATCATCTCAGGTGGTGAACAGAAAAAGTTAAATATCAGAAAATCCACTAACTTAACAGTTGATTTTTCATCAGAGTAAAAATGTGTTTTCAGCAGGTTCTGTCTCTGCTTTCAGAGGCTTTCAGGAAAAACACTATCCCTCTGTTCAGGACAGGTTACGCTCCTGCTTTGCCACAGCTGCGAGCCCTGGTACCACCTCTGGAATTTGTACAGCCTGAACTGGTTTGTTTATATTTGCTTACAAGGAGTTGAGTAAGCTCTCAGAAACACTGATGTGGAAGCAAAGTGACACCGCAGAAGCCTCAAACTTGCCTCACCCCTGCCAGAGAGGCCGAATTAGCTGTAATACTGTCTGTAATGCTGCTGCAGCAAGGAGGCTGTCAACAAGTTCTCTTACAGCACACAGTGCTCAGGGCCAATACAGCCATGACCTGTGTGGGAAGCTGAGCAGTTTTGCAGCCACAACCAGAGTGCTTGATGCTAAACGGTTGCTGATCTGATCAGAAGAAACAGGAATGCTACATGTCTCCCCATCGCCCACTCCCATGTCCTGTTCTTCAATTTTAGAGAGTTATTTATTTTCTAAGGCGTACCTTGGCTGCAACCAGGAACTACTTTGAGCTCTATTAGATAACCCCTCAGAGATTTTTGACTGTGCACAATAGTCTCAGATTATATTCTGATACACAAACTGCTCAAAAACAAACAAACATGAAGTGACCAGAAACCTCTCAGAAAAAATGTCCGTGTGTGGGTTCCAGGTTATAAAGTTTATATGAGAGGAAGATGACCAATATATAAAGACTCTCCTTGGCCTGTGCCAACAGATGTAGATGAAACAGAACCTCAAAAAATGAAAAAAACCTTTATGAATTTTCTTGGATAATACTTCAACCTTCTTTTTACTAGATGTTTACAAACAGGTCTAGAAGCAGTTGGTTGTTCAAAATAATATTTGTGGAAAGCAGTATCACAGAATTGCAGAGTGGCTGAGGTGGGGAGGGACCTCTGGAGGTCACCTGCTCCAAACCCTGCTCCAGCAGGGCCACCTACAGCAGGGTGCCCAGGACCACGTCCAGGCAGCTTTTGAAAATCTCCAAGGAGGAGACTCTACAACCTCTCTGGGCAACCTGTGCCAATGCTCCACAACTTGGACAGCACAGAAGTGCTTCCTGATGTTCAGATGGAACCTTGTGTTTCAGTTTGTGTCCATTGCCTCTTGTCCCGTCACTGAACACCATTGTTTTTGTATGAGAGTTAACAGAAAAAAATAATTTATTTACTACTTCTTAAGACTTGAGGACTCAGCTGTGTAGTGGGGAGGCTCTCTGGAATCACAGATGCTCACAAAATGCTGCCTCAATATTCACTTGCATCCTTCTGTCCTGTTTCTACTCTGTTTAGGCCTCCAGCCTAGAAGCAGGCAGAGCTATTGTGCTGACCGATGCTGTCACATCATCCCCTTGGCCCACAGGGTATTATTACCCACTCATTGCTTATCCCAACTCCTGAGACCACGAGCACTTTGATACCTACACAGTTCTGAGCATGAGCTAAGCAACAGATGCTACCGAAACCAGCACCATTAGTAACAGCAAGAGCCCATCATTTAGACACTAGGAAGGGAACAGTTGTTCACTGCAAGCATGAAGCCTTTCAGCCACTTCTCAGCTTTTCTGCACATATGCAATGTATAGTTTCTATAAATGGAGCAGCAGTCTACAATATTTTTAGAGCAGCGCGCTGCTGATTAAACCGTAGTGAAGAATGTGACACCTCTTTTTGGAAACTAAACCCAGTGGAAGTTTGCAATAGAATATTGTGTCTATGGAATAAGGCAGTTCCACTTTGAAAGCTTTCATTTTACAAACATTTTCAAATCTTTTAGGAAAGCTAAAATAAGCTGTCTGTGTTTAAATTTCTGGAGAAAGCAATTACAATGAACAAGCATCAAAACATTTTGTAAAACTGAAGAATTGGTTTACTGAGTTGAAATGTGTTTATTTTGAGGTAACAAAAAAGGGAAACAGTTGGACAGGATTTCTTGCTAAATCGCCGTGATACTCCACACATCTCTGGCTGAGGAGCCCAGCCTCCTGGTGAAAACTGAGACATAGTTCATCTAATCCATTTTCCCCATGAAACAAAGAAACAGAATTTAATACCAAAGCAAAATAAAGTGGAATAGATCAGTAGTTCAGAAATTTTGAAATTTCAGTTCAACTGAGGACTTTGAAAGAAAGCATTTTACGATCTTCCTAGATGATCCCTTCTACAGCTGCCCCTTGCTGGTGGGGGAAGAATGAGCAAATCATGTTGTCTTTATTCAGGGCAGAAAAAAAAAAAAAAAAAAAGTTAAAAAGTTAAAAAGTTAAAATACCAGAGTTTTTTCTACAACAAAAGAATCAAAGAATGCCAACACTGCATTCTCTTTGTATGGAATTATTTGGATATAAAAACAAATGAATATACTTGGAATTCAAAACAAATTTCAGCCCTGTGCAATGCAATCATATTTGTTGTATGTTGCCCCAAAAATGAGACCTAAATGATAGAGGTAGCTGGTGCTTAGCAACTTCCACAACACAGATACACGAGCGATTAACCGTGTTGAAAACAGACAGAGAAAATATCTTTTCCACCCAGTCTTTCATTTAGCTCCTGGATTCAACCCTAAAAGTGGTGACGTACAACAGTGTCTATTGTAATAACCAGGGTGAAATTCTGGATCTTCATCCTTTTGCATTAAGGCCAACCTCTAAGTCACAAGAGCCCAAAGAAGGGGGAAGTTATTTCATGTTTTGCCAGTGCAAAGTTCCTCACACCTTTTTGCAGAGCCACTGGTGACAGCCGCAGCCAGCAAAAGGATTCTGCCCTTGATGGCAAAGGCTCTGGTCTATGTCAGCAGCTCTTGCACTACTCTGTACAAGGGGAGTGGTGACCATGTGTCAGCACTTTGTGCACTGACATGAAAGATGTACCTGGAGAGGTACTCGTGCACCAAGAATGGGGATCAAGCCAAGGTATTCCAGTTGCTTGGATGATGTATGCCATCGTGGCTACAGGACTTGCTTTTGAGCACAGGTTTTGTTTTAACCACCCATTTCTTTCCATTTAAAGCTTTCCTTATGTATTTTGATTCAAACATTTCAGCCATAGAGGCTCTCTGATTTTCCCAGTGCTACAGGGAACCACAGGTCTGGTTTAATCAGGCTTTGGAAAAGCAAACTTGAAGATTAGTGCTTCTGCACAGCTGACAGGAGTACTGCACACCAACATCTGGGTGAGGCAGGTGGTGCATAAAAAGGAAGAACATGACAGTTTGTTATTTAAACATGAAAACTGTGTTTTGAGAAAGTATTTTCAAAGTTGTAGCTAAGCAGAGATGAAGACGTTTCATTCTATTTGCTTCTTCTACAATGTGATAAATACATATGCTTTTTGTTTACAGATAGACTGAAAGTATACAGAGTCTCCAAAATAATTTCTGAGTTACCTGATGGGTACCTAATGAAGACACCAGCCTATAAGCCTTACTTGTGAAGTCTTGGTGTCCAGAAAGTGAAAAATGCAAATCTTCTAGGAGAAACTGTTGTAAACTAGAAGAATTTATCAGCATCTGCCTCCTTGTATCTGAAAAAGCCTATGCATTTACAAGTAAAATTTTCCCAACAATCTTCCCCTTTGAGACTTATCACTCCACCACAGCTTATCACCGACACCAAGCAATGTTAGAATGGCTTGATTATAAAAGAAGTCTTGTGTTTAAGAGGAGAACATGGCAGAGAAATCATTATTTTGCTTGTGCTCTATGAAGAGAGGGTATTGAAGAACTACGTTCTCAGATATGCATGAATGTGAAAATCTGCCTACAGGTATGGGGTGACAAGGGCATCCTCTGCCACGAGGGGCTCCCCACTGCATGGGCAGTAGGACAAGCAGTTGATGACACAGCTCCTTCTTTGCCCCATCTCACCAACCATTTGCAATCCTTGCTCTGGGGTCCTGAATTTAGGCCAAAATAAATGGGAAGGAAAAAAAAAAAAGCAACACATTTTGGGACAGGGGTATAAGACAGAAATATTTCTCTAGACATTTTTTCTTTTCATTGGCAGCCACCGGCCACTGCTCACAGGTTTGGTATTTCAGACAAGGTCCCAGCGGAGACTGCCCAGTGCAAAAGCTGCAGGTGAGGCAGCCAGGGCTGTCACCACCACAAGAATGGTTCCCATTTGCAGTCTATATGGTATTTATTTGTCCTCATCACACTAAACACAGATAATACTCTAATCCCCACCCCCCCATTTAAAAAAAATTATTAGTACTATGTTTTCCAAGCCAGTGATTTATTGTGACAAGGATCCTCTTTGGCCAGCCCTGCCTCTGCACTTCCTTTAAGTGCAGTATCACGAGAGGAAAGCACATCACACTTCCTATTATCTTGAATTCTTACATAATGGAGGAAAACAAGCTCAGACTCAAAATAACCCCAGAGCCCTGGGGTTAAAAAAAAAAGAAAAAAAGAAAAGAACAATTAACATTCCACATGTTGAAAGAATGTAAACAAAAATGTCATCATAGAGACATGCAGAAAACTGGTGTTACTCAATCTGAACACTGCCAATTCTCCATCTAATGAGTTGCTGAATCCCGAGACAATCAGAAACGGCTCGTGAGAGCTTAGGGAACAACAGCATTTGTTTTTCCTTCTCATTTCTCCTTATTAAAAGCTACGGGGAAATCACTGAGTTAGAAAGACAACCTCAATTACTCTTAATTGCTGTCAATTCAGGTTAGCCCAGACCACGCTGATCCTGCAACAAGCATCAACGGGAACAAAGCAGGTGCTCTCTCCTACGGCCTCTTCCCAGCACACTCCCTGCAGTTGCAATGGAGATGCCATCTAGTGAACGGCTGGAAGTATGAGCTCGGATGAGATCATGATGCTGCTCATGCTCATGACCATGTTTTGTCTTAAAAGCAAGGCTCTCCCAGGTCATGGACCGTGCAGGGACGTGCACATGGCCTGGAGGAACAGATATGTTAAAGCAGCACCAAACTCCCCTCTTAAATCTAGATGAATACAGAGGACTGCCTCAAGGCAGCTGAGTGAATATTGATGCTTTTTGGAGCAAAATAGACTAAGTCAGATAAGCCTGGTCCTTCCTACTTCTCCTTCAGCATGTATTTGAAAGAAAGTTGGAGTGTGACTAGAAGTAACTAATATAGTTCTTCTATGCACAGCAAGAAATTCAGATAGAGAACAGAGCTGCAAGGTGGCAAACTCTTGAGTTATCCAGCTGGTTTCTTTTAACCTCTTCCCCAGTAAAATCTAAGAAAATATCAGAAGCATACAAAGTGGGATAATGCATATTAACAAATAGAGATGAAGATTGATACAGTTTTGTAGCATAAAATGTCCTAAAACCAAGTTCAACTGTTGGCCATTTTATCACCCAGTCATCTAGGACCACATTCAACATCTTTTTTACTCATTAAAAATTCCTGAAACAGCAATGTGGATGTAGGAACGTCCACCTCGAATCAGCTTGTAGTAAATCTCAAAATAAATAAAAGGAAATATTACTATTGCTCAGTGAGATCTAGAACTGGATTTTTTTTTTTAATGTTATTTGTTTTTAGTAAATCCTACACGGGCCTGATAGGATTAACTTTACTATTGCAAAACTCTAATACATTCATGGTGAGATGCAAAAATATTTTGACACTATACCAGTCATAGCAAACATTTGTTTATTTATTCATATAGTGTTCTTGAAGTGGGGGTGGGGAGAGAGAACCCTGTTATGTACTAGATATCATAATAATGTAAGCTATGCTCGTTTTTACAATATATATAACAAAATACAAGGGTGCGAAATTAAAATCACAGGATCACAGGGTAGATGAGGTGGGAAGAGACCTCTGGAGGTCACATGGCTCAACCCCTGCTCAAGGAGGGCCACCCAGAGCAGGGTGCCCAGGACCATGTCCAGGTGGCTTTTGAAAATCTCCATGGAGGAGACTCTACAACCTCTCTCAGCAGCCTGAGCTAGTGCTTGGTCATAGTCAGGTACAGATCCACAGAGATATTTAGGATCTTAAAACATACTTTGACACCTTATTTTCTGCAGGAGGAACCAGGAGACTCCCCTGACAGGTGCTAATGGACAGCATGGCATGTGCTGTTGTAGATGAAATGAGTCCTGTTCACTGAGAGCCTGACTCCATCTCACAAAATACCATGAAAGTATATGATGGTCTTACTGTGATTTAGAACAACGTACTTATTTAGACCTTTCTGCATGAGCATCATTTAACTCCCTGTATCAGAGATCAGGGTGACGCAAATCCAAGCAAATCATTGCACACTTGGACACCGGTAGGGACCACGCTACTTCAGTCAGTGGAGCCCTACCTCTTTACAGTAGATTTACCTGTGACCTAAGCATGTAACTCATGAGAACTAGTCAGAAGACTCTCCACTCCCCACACGTTCCTTAAAGTCATTTAAAATGATTATGAGAAAATTGTGTTATAGACATGAATTTCCAAAAGAGCTTGAAGTAAGAAACCCCATAGAGAACCATTTCTCTGCCTAGTGTACTACAGCTGAACTGCCTAATCTGTATTTTAAGGTCTGGGTAATCTGTGTGGAAAATGCAAAATCCTCATAACAGATCACAAACTGAAGAGAATGATGGTTTGCTTATCTGCCCTAGGAAGAGCTGTATATAGATTACAGATCCTCTCCCTTGTTTTTTTTTTTTCTTTTCACCAAAACTTTCCATACACCACTGTTCAAATATTTCAAAGAAGCCACTTTGACTTAAATGTCTAGTTTACTGGAAATCTGCTGGCAACATCCTTGTGAGTTGGTTTGAAAAACAAGCAACGTAATCTGCAAATCTTTCAAGCAGCACATTTGTAAACGAGGAAGTTTGCGGACTGCTTTCCCTCTCTCTTAGTAGTGGTCAGCTCTGGCAGCGAAACGCTTTGAAAAACACAGCCCGCGCTAGAAGAAAGATCAAACACTGACCCGACAGCAGGGCCAGCTTGATTCAGTCTCACAAGGAAGAAGAAAAAACAAACAGAAAGCAAAGATGACTTTTTGTGGCCCTGGCAAGCCAGGGCAATGAGGAAAAAAAGCCGGAGGGCATCACAGAAGACGCACCTGGAGAGGTGATGCTGCCTTGGAGAGCCATGGGGCTGTGCCAGGGGTGAGCACTGAGCAAATGCCACACACCTCCCTGTCCCTCACATGCCATTTTATTCACTCGAGCTTGCGATGCCACGCAGACCGTGTGGTGCGGAAACTTGTGCGTAATTTGCTTTTCTCTTTAGGAACACAAAGCCTGTTAACAGCTTTGGAGTTCAACATGGAAAAAAGCATCCCCACCCAGTGTCTTAAATGCCATATGTATTTCCTACGGGATTTTCCTAAAGGGCTGTGCTGGCAGCTATACAAACAGCAAGGAGTTATGTTTATAGCCCCGTACATCCCTTCTCAATGGGCACAGCTGCAGCTGACCCTCGCTACACGCTCTCCCTGCTTGCCACGCTGCTCTCCGGAGCTTGCAAGCATGGGCAGCCAGCACCCACCAGTTTAGGTCGCATGACCTGCGAATTAGCACTCTCCACTGGGATTTGGGCGGCTGGCCCTGCAGAAGTGAGCGGCGGCAGCAGCCCTTGCCCTGCTGACACAGCTGCACCGGGCTCGCGCCCATCCGTGCCGGCTCCGGCCGAGATTCGGTTACGGAGCAGAAATCATAACAAAGGCAGGAAACAGGTCAGCACTGCCCAGGCTTCATGCCTTCTCCCAGGAACTCCGCTGGTTTCCAAGCTGCAGATGTTTTTAACCCTGTCCTGAAGCATGCCTGCCCTGCACTGATGAAGTCAAGCACAGCATGTAAAATAAAAGCAATTCCAAGCAGCGCTGGAGCAGTTGGAGCAAGGATTTGCATTGCTTTGGATAAATGGGCTCAGAAATATGAACTGTGCTGAGCAGCATCCAAAAAATTGTGGATAAACTCTCACGATGGATACTGCAGTCCCAGAGCATCTCACGCACATTGCAGCATCTTCCTCTGCTCTTTGCTGCTGTCAGCACTGCACTTCAGCACAAGGCAGGAGAAAGACCCAAGCTGACCTCATTCAGCTTTCCTAACTCCAGTGTCCACAAACAAATGTGCCTATGGCAATTTAGAGATTACAAATACATTTTGAATATGGATCTGTAAGCAAAAGGAGAGAAAAGTGCCTGCAAAAAAACTCCTTGCTGTGAATTTGCCCAAGTAAAGGCGGCAGGACCAGAGAACTGTCCTCAGGGTGTATCTGCAGTGGCTGAGGTGGTCCTACAACACGTTGCTCCACAAAGCTCCCATAACTGGTGGAATTTGGAGGAGTTTTTTAATTGAATTTCCACTGTATTAAAAGCATCTGAAAGCTATTTAAAAAAAAAAAAAAAAAAAAAGACATAGGAGTAGAGTATTATGAAAACCCAAACAAACCTCAAAACACACCCACCCTGGAAATGTCTCCCATTCACAGCTTCACTGAGTATTTTCTTTTAACTCACCACAAGTCTTCCCAGAAGAACAACTGAAAAGACATTAGAGATTATTTATTTTTCTTTCTAAAAGAGTGTTTTAGAAACCTCCCAGAAGGGGGAAAAATAAAATAAAGTGATTAAATTATGGTGCCACATCAGCGCAACCAGAAAGCTCCAAATCGAGAGAACTGCAGTGACGTAAGTACTGCTTTGACATAGGCTGCCTTTTAATTTCACTGTCAGCTCTTCTGCTTCCCTTTACAAAGAGACTTCCCCTAAATCTCTTCTAGGCCACCTTGAACTCCTGCTGGACAAATCCTTATTCTTGTAGCTCTTATGGTTAGTCTGAGTTTTGATTTTTTTTAGGTCATCTGGTTTCACGCATGTGAAATTTCTTTCTTTGCAATAAATGACGGACTTCACAAGGAGTCCTCTTTCCATTGGAGACATGATTAGAAGCTCAATTACTATTCAAACCAAGTGCAATAGAAAGGGTTTGTTGTGGCGAACACAGCCCCGTTTCTCTCTAATAAATCACAGAACCGCTCACAGTAACCTCTCGCATAGATGGCTGAGAACAAAATACAGCCCCACAACGCCGCATTTTCCAAAGCCATCTGCCACGAATACGAGCTGCTCAAGAGTTGGGATGCAAAGCTGCAGCAGAGCCACAGATGTGGCCATTGGTGCAAAGGCAAAACACCGGCCAACAGCCCCCATCCCACGTGCCAGCAAGCAGAGCAGAAATGTGCTGGGCAGAGGGGTTAAAACTTGAGCTGCCTTCTCCGATCCCGGCCCAGAGTCAGGGTCTGCTCAAGCAGGAGGCCAGCTGTGAAGTTTATGGGTTTTTCAGGGCACTCTGACACTGGCCTGTTTCCTCCTGCTACCGAATTTCCCTGCCACATCGTCTTGGTGGGCTCAGTACTGAGCCTGGGGCTGAGATCTGCTTTTTACCTTCTGCTGGCCCACTCCAGGCTGTGGGCAGAGCAGAAGGACAGGAGTCACCTCTGCTCTGCTCCTGCTGTCACTAGAAAAGAAACAGCAGAATGTGGGGTTCCCTTATGGCACCCCAGAGCAGCACCTCCACAGAGCACCACACCTTGAGCTGTGAATGGCACAGAAACGAGAGGGATCTTCCACAGAGGTGGTTTCACGTGCAGATTTGGAACCTGCATGGAGTCTGATCCGTGAGAGGGGAAAGACCAGCAGGGATGGAACAAAGTGGGGTTAAATTACGGACCCCTGAAAAAATGGTCTGTATTTGGTTCTGTTTGATGACCCAGACAGACGTGTCTGTTCCTCCTCCGTTTCCTCCACTGTTTTGGTTGGTTCAAGTCCTCACACACATTCAAGTCATTATTTTGACACCTTAAAGTTTTCTCCTAATTTTAGCTAATGGTGACCAACTATTTAAAAAATGCACCAGTTTTAGATATTTTGATATTCAGGAAAGATTTTTCAAATCCTCTGCAATAAGCAGAAGAACCAGATGTTGGTTTGTTTGCTTCTCCTTTCCTTAGAAGTGAGCCGTGCTGTATATCCCTTTAGTCCACTTAATAAAGAAACTTCCCCTAGCACTGAAATACACATATGGTCATTTTTACACATCTGTAAAAGAGGTTAAACACATAGTATTAATCAAGCAGAAACCTGTTTTCCGAAGGAGACAAGTTATGGAGCAATGCTTAGCTGGCCTGTTTTAGGAATGCATATATGCAGCATCATTCTATGTGGTGGCAAGATGATTTCTAAAGTCTCGACTGGGGTCTTGGAACAGGGTGAGAAGGACAACCAAGCTCTCAGGTTTTTGGCTTTCCTGACCATGGGAACAACACGCCCAGAAACACACTTGGAACATATTTCCAGATGGAACCTACAGGACAGCTAAACGTCCACGGGTCTGGGTTTTGTATATTTGAAGTTGTGCTGCTAGGTAGTCCACCACAATGACCCAAATGCAATCTGGATGTATTCATATGAAACAGAGCACATACATTTAAATATAAACATCCGCGCACACGGATGGTAATGTGCAATAACTTCTGGTGAGAAGCGACTTTAGCTGTGCACAGATGCTACATTGAAACTTGACAGTGGGTGTTCAGATTACTCTGGCTTCAGCCTGTGCAGAGTGTTAATTAAGGACAAGAGCTCTTCCCCTCCAAACTTGAGTCTTCCAGGCCAGATTTAAAATGAAATCATTAGTTACATGGGGCATTATATGTCGTATTTTCACCCAAAGCAATTAACTTCCAGGGAGGAGGGAGGAAGAAAAATATCCCTTGGCTCTGTGTATTACTTAATTTTTTGTAACCAGATTGCTCTTCGTTAAACAATAAAGCAGAAATGTATATGAGAAATCTTCCAGTTACCAGTTGTCCCTACACACACAGATGGTCTGAAACCATGCCTTAGCCTCTTAACAAAATATACAAGGCTAGTGTTTTTTCTGCCTTTGAACACAACCAAGTAGACTCCATTGACCTTAACAAGCCTGGCAAGTAAAAGCTTGCATGCCCATTCCCAGGCTAACTCAGAATATAAAACTTGGTGGAATTTTCCGTGCTCCTGGCCAAGGCCCTGCTAACAAGCACACAGAAATATGTTACATGAAGAAAATCAATCGGCATTTTCCAAACTTTTAAAACGTTGTGTTTTGAAACATATGTGGTGAAGTCCTGCTGAGCAGATCCTAGTGCCCTCATGTCCTTAAAAGAAAACCTGCCTGCCTTGCCCATTCATGGCATCACAGAATGGCTTTGAGAAAAGATGCAATTGCTACTAGGTTGAGTTAGGCTGGGCATGAACGAACACCTGGACAAAACTGTTAACACAGTATCTCCTAATGAGCCTTAGTCAGGCTGAAGAGAAGCGGACCCCTTTGGTCTTGCACTCTAGCTCCCACAAAACCTCCAGCTGCCTCCAGTAAGAGCCACTAGCCATGCCACAGAAAACCCAAGCATGTTTTATTTACCTAAGGCATCCATCTCTCACTCTGGGTGGGTGGATTTTCCAGATGCATTCCTGACCGAGCCGAGGAGCATCTGCAGGACACAAAGCTCTCTGCTCCCCGTTGTGCAAGGCCTCCCTGTCGGCTCCAGGCACCCAACAAGGCCTCTTCCCGCTCGCGCCTCCCTCCCATCGCCCGCTTCCCCGGCCCTCGGCCCACCCGCTTCTCCCGGGCCGAAGCGGGACCAGCAGAAATTCCTCGGCTCCCTGCCTGCTCTGCTTAGGTTTACCCGTATGCAGAAGATTAATTGAGACCGGGGGAAATCGTATTCCAGCTTTCCTTTGGCTGAGCTGTTGTGCTGCAGCACAGTGGAGTTTGATTTAGTTTTTAACCTCGCGAAGCAGCGTGCTGTTCCTTGTTAATGTCTGCAACAGGCAAAAACAGCCCACAAAGCTTTGTGAGACTTTTTTTTGCACTCTCTGTCACAGGTTTCTTTCCCGAAGCATTTGTATGCTTTCCCTAGTATTTCTACTGCATGTAAAACAGAGAGCTGGCGTTGAGGATCTGTACAGTCACTCCAATGGCCAGGGATGAGAAGCTCTGGCTCAGCACAGACGCTTCTTCACACAGCCTCTGTCTCTCCTTGCCACTGCCATTTGAGGGACGGGTGTCTTTAAAGGCTCCCTAAAAGCAGGTGAAATTAATCCCAGCCTAAGCCCTAAATTAAGATTTCATAAGGAAGCCAATCCTCACACATAAGATTTTCTCCCTGAAATCATCACGGAATTTGCCAAGTACAACAAAATGATATACTGCACTGGTGGTGTCACTGATCCCAGGATGCTGGCCAGGCTCCGAGCTGCTGAGTGTGAAGGTGGGAGGGGGCAGTGACCACCAGGTCGGGGTCCAAGAGAAGCTCGATGTAATATTAGATGACATGTCAAAACTCTGTGGCACCTTTGTTCCTAATCTGCCAGCTAGGGGCTTGTTGCATCAGGCAGTGCACGTGTCTAGCAACACGTCTCTCAAGCTGAGTTGTGCCAACTGTTTGTCTCGGTAGCTGCTAAGTAAAACATGCAGCTCAATGCTGTTAACATGCTTGCTGTTCACAAATTGCAGACAAGGCACGGCAGCAGCACTGCTTCACACCACCTGCAGCTCTGAGGACTCACTGGGATGCTGAAGAGCATCTGTCAAGAGCTCAGGCGTCTCCAACTATTTTATCTTCCCCTTCCTCCTTGTCATGGCTTCTTATCTTAAATTTTCATTTCTTACATAGCTTTTATGTGTTGCTCCTTTCCATGGAAACAGCATTGAGTGCCAAAAATACGATTCTTAGTTTCCTTCCAAGGCATTAATCTTGTAGGTAATTGCCTTATGAAGCTGAACAACCCAAAACACAGCCTAGGTGTTTTGGCAGCAACTGGATGCTAAGTGCTTCATTATTTGTCCAGCTAGTTTACAGGAAAATAAATACAAAATCCAAAGGTGTTGCTTTCAGTGTAGCCAGCATTTTTCATTCTGTTTGTAAATACAACGCTCTGTTCAGCCCACACACCTATTTTATAGCCCTAATGAAAACTGGAGAGCAAAATTTACATGTAGTGGTGACCATGCCACCTTCCACTGCATCTCTGGGAAAGGCAGAGATTGCCTGAGCAGGTATGATTCCAGGCGTGCAAAGGCAATATAGGAAGAAACACGTCAAGAATTTTAATTGTACTCGATTGGAAAAAAAAACATAACAAAGAAAAACTAGATTGCCTACAGACCAGCACACAGCTGGAATGACTTCGGTCACCCACTCCGCTGCTAAGAGGCCCCTTTAGGGGCTTGGATTAGGAGAAGTGCCTTCAGCCAGGCACGGCAGGACAGGCTGGAGAGGGGCAGCTCCATGCCCGTTGACCCCAACAGCTCTTACAGCTCCAGGCTACGTCAGCATGGGACACACAGCTCTGTCAACTTTTTGGATCTCACTACTACTGCCTGACGCTGATGGATTTGTCACGGTGCGCCAACTGTTTTCCATCTTTACCAGCACAGAAATATTTGGCAGTTTTGTATTTGCGGTTGGGATATCTCAATGATAATCTGTTTATCAGCTGTGCCTTCTACATGGTAAGAGACAGAAGCTGCTGACAGAAGAGGGACACAGCCAGAGGTATGCAGGCACCTTGACAACAGCTCCCTGCATATATTCCTCTTTATTTTTTTAGCTATAGCTCAGCTCCCTGCTAACTGCCCCAGTACTCTGGATACATCCTGAATTGAAAAGAAAGACAAATAAATTCTTGCACACACACTGCCTGTGTACTCCTCATCCCCCAGCATCAGCCCCAGGGCAGCTGGCCATGCTGGGCTCACCTGAGGAGTCATTGCAATGGGAAGGGAGGCTCCAAATGAAAAGTCTTTGCCTAAAATGAACAGCCATGCTGACACCGCCACACAGTGTGGGCTTAATTACCCCAGGACACATGCAGACAAAATCCTCCCATCTGATACGCACGGCCAGATCACTGACCTGGAAGTGACATGCCAGACTTTCCTCTGGCTTTCTGAGTAACGGTGACCCCTGACTTTTTATTAAGCCACACAATTGCATGCTGCAGGCAGACACGTGAAAGAATGCCCAGAGAGGTATGTGGCTTGTGGCACCTGAAATCCCTTGCTGGTCATTTACAAACCATAAAGAAAAGTTGACAAATTCCTAAAGCTTAGATTTTTATTTATTTATTTATTTTCCATGTCAGGGGCTTAAGGTTTGTGTGGATATAGCTCACCACCAGACTGATGCCAGACATTTTTCTGTGCATGTTATTATAGATGTGAACAATGGCCTGGATTTATCCAGGGATAAAGGCTAAAATTATTCTGTCTGTGCAGTGTTAATGAATAAATGTTATTTATGAACTATCACAAAAATCCAAGTCACGAGTTTTAAAAAAGCTTACCGTGATCATGTTTGAATTGCTATTTATGGATAGGAAAATAATGTATTAGTTTAAATCATTTTCTGAAGAAGTCTTCTATCTCAAAGTTTTCATTTTTTTTCACTGTAAACTGTTCATAAGGCTTTCATCAGCAGTTAAACTCTTTAAACTCCCCAGTTGTATCCTATCAAAGGAATATACACCAAATGATATACAGCTTCTCCCTGTGTAAAATATTATAAACAATATAAAGTGAGAAAATGGTTATTACATGGATCAAGTTCAGCTGCCCCTAAGACAATCATCATGGAAAAAAATATTTTTTCTAACTATGTTTTAGAACCTGTGTGTGTATTTTTTTTTTCCAGCCTCATTTTAGTATAGCAGATTTCATTAGTGCATGGCAAGATGATTTGTCCATTTTTGGCCCAGAAATCCCTAGATTTAATTCTTAGAGCTGGAATGACGGTCAGGAGCTTTGTTGTAACTGCATGGAATGGACATCACTACTCAGTCATCCCTTGCATACCCCATGGAAGGTGAAGGGTCCTGGCACATGGTCCTGAGCACGGGTGATGAGGTGGGCCCTAATATGGAGGACAGGCCTATGGCCTCCAATTCTGGCTTTGTTTTTTGAGGGCAAAGGCTGATTATCTCACACAAGCTGTTTAGTCTTCTGCTTATCTGCGGATAGTGTACTGGCCCTATCTTTTGTTCCCTTGGGAGGTTTCTCATCATAATCAGGGCTTTCATTTCATTTCTTGGATGTCTGTTTTCTGGAACATGAAAAATGGGCTTGTGCCAGTTCAAAGGCCATCCCCTTTGGTTTTGGTTATTTCGTATTGTGATACAGCTCCAAACTACTCCATGTATATTTGATGAATAACTTCACATTGAAATTCATACATTAATTACCCTAAGTGTAGGATATAAGTTCTAAAACATTAACACAAAGGAACAAAATTCACAGTTGTCTATATGTCTTTTACCTGCAAGTTGGGAAGGTCAGACCTGCCACCTCAAAGTCCATTAGTTCCCTTTAATTCTCTGTATCTGTAACTAAGACCGGAGCTAGAATCTCAGAGGAGAGTCAAAACCTGAACATAAAGAGACCTCATCCTGATACCTACCATCTGGAAAATGACCTCTCAAGCTTGAGCATCCCAAAAATGTGTAATTCTGAAAAGCAAGTTTTGACCTCTCCTCATTCATTCCTTCCCAAAGAGGGGGTGAGGGGTGTAAAACTCTGATTGAAGAAAGGGTTAAGATCGGTGGCAATCTGGCAATCCAGTAGAGGTTTGCCAGTGGAGAGGCACAGCTTGTTATCTGGAGCAGATAACTTCAAAGCAGCCTCAGCAGTGACTGATGATGAAGTAACAGTGATAAGAAACATGCTTCATCGTTTTCTCACTGCTGCAACCTGAAGCCATGGGCAGCAGAGCCACCAGCCAGTGTTCTGGCAGCATCCCTGCACATCTGGAGCATCCATTGAGAAGAAGCAAACAGCCTCAGTCAGCTGGAAAGAGCGTTTTCCTCCACCTCCCTGACCCCCTGCAGTGAATTTGTCCTATACTCAAAAGCGAAAAAATGCTGGTGTGTATTTTCCTAGGATCTTGAGGCTGTCTGCATGTGTGCTGATTGTTGTTTAATATGTTACTGTGTTGTGCTTAGCGTGTTTGGATTCATATAACCGGTTAGAGTTCAGTGGACTAAAGAGTTGCATGATAAATTCTCTGAAATCAGCTTATCTGAAGAGGAGGGACAGAAAGGTTCAGAAAAAGGGGAAGCAGTGCATGCTGGCAGGATGGTGAGTATTTACTCTGCTTTTCAAAAGCTTCTTCCCCAAAACAAGTATTGCCTGAGAGTGCTTCCTGCCCTTCACAGATCTCTTCCTTCCTTGAACCAAACTACAGGCTCCAGCAACAAGGCAGCTAATAATAACTCCTCAGCTGAACTCGAGGAAAGCAGTTTGGTCAAGGCTTTGCGTGCCAGATGCTGACCAACACATGTTCCCAGCTGCCAGCAGTGACTCACCACAAGCCATGTTCTTTATGAACAAGTTGTGCTTTAGCCATCTCCCTCTCGGAACACATTTTGCTTCAAACAAGGTCTCCCACTTACAAAAGATGGAGTCAAAAGCACCTGAGTCATGGTCCTCCTGCCCTGTCTTGTGTTAACAGGGTGCACAGAGACTACTCTGGTCACAATATATTCACATAACTGCTTTGTGATGGCTTCTGAAACAAACAAAATAACTACAGCTGGCAGCACTGCTCGATCCAGTGGCTGTATACAAAAAGTGCTGAGATTTCTACAGCATCACCCAGCAGACAGGACAGGCCTCCTTTGAAAATAACCTTCTATCAAGGGCTTAAATAAAAAACTGTGGTTCTTTCCTTGGGCTTCTCCAAACATAGAATTATAGAATTATGTAGGTGGGAAAAGATCTTCAAGACCGTCAAGTCCAGTCGTCAACCTAACCCACCAAGTCCCATCACTAAGCCACATCCCTTAGTGCCATATGTAAAAACTCTCAGTGGTATGAAAAGAATATTTCATCCTTCCTCTTCACCAACATTAGTAATAGCATGTTTATCCTTTATCCTTCTCCTTTTATCCTTAACAATATCTTTAATTACCTGAATGCTCCCAATATTACCTGCTATTACAGGTGAGGATGCAGGGCCAAGAGGTAACACAAGCTGGGACAGCAGGCATAACACTTCCTACTGGTCTCAAACTACTTGGCTGTATCTTAGGCCTAATAGCACTTGTGCTCCACTGCAAATGTCTTTCTGGCTGGTCAGCAAATTTCAGGTTTCCAAAAGCTGTGCGCATCACCTTCCTGAATGGAGGTGCCAACGCTGCTGAAGGCATATGGCTCCTGCTCCCCCTACATGTTGCTTGGAGGGTGGCTGGAGATGCAGTGGTCCCTGTAGAAATGGGAATGTACCAAAGCAGGCTTTCAAAAGGAGGGGAAATAAGCCTGTAGGTGGGCTGTGCCCTGTAGGTACCTCCAATAATGCTGGCACCCTCCTCCTGCCCTCTGCCCTACGAAAAGCAACAGCACAAGCGCTCTTGGACATGTGCAGATAAATCTGACCTACCTCTTGTGGGTAGCACCATGTTACCCAGGGCAAAGGAAAAATAAAGGGAGGAAAGCAAGTCAAGACCCAGAAACCCCATCAGGTCACAACTATTACACTTACTGTGAGCATAGCGGGACATGCACTCCTTGCTGAAACCTCTCGCAGTTCACTGCAAGAGCATGCTGACATGGGGCGGTTAGTTAGTGGGCAACACAGAGGGAAGCTGTTTTTATAGGTGCTAATGAACCCTAATATTTCTTATTCTCCTCAGCTGGAGGTGACAGAAATGAACAGATTTTTTTTTTCCATTTCTTGAGATTTTTTTTGCTGTTCCGGGGCCTAATCCAGAAAAAAAAAAAAAAAAGGCAAGAAACAAACTATGTGCAGCCGTATGGCAGGAGTTTCCAAGCCACAGATGCTGTCTCTGTGGTTGGCTGACCTATCCAAAATAAAGCTCAACAGCAGGGAGTGGTGGAGTAGTTCAGGGGGTAGAAGAGGTCATGCGAATGTGATCCCCACCTCCCAGCCACTGCAACTCCTTATGCCATAAGCGTGTCTCCCCTTGCTCCTCTTGGGCTGGAGGCAATTATTGACATTTTTCTTTTTTCTTTTTTCTTTTTTTTTCTTTTTAAATTCAGCCTGCTTTTCCTATCTGTTTGCCAAATGGTGTTGTCGAAAGTGACTCCTGTTCCAGTCTCGAAAGATGCTGATCCCTGTTCAGAGACACATGGCCCTGCTTTCTTCACACAACAAGGCCATTTCAGTGAACAACCATTGAAAAAAAAAAAAAAAGATTGACATTGCTTTAAGATTTTATCTATTTGGAATTTTTAGCTTAAGGTGTAGTTTATAAAAGGTTACTCTGCAGCGTATTAAGTCCAACCGTTGGGTTCATTCAAGGGTAAATACAGGCAAAAAAAAAAAAATAAAAAGTTCTCCTACATCAACAGAGGCACAACAAAGAACTTGCTCAATCCTTGAACACCACATGGGAGAGTTTAACCAGGTTCTGGTTAATCAAACACACCCAGATCATCATACCCCCCAGATCAGGAGCAGATAAAGCTATGGTAAAGGATTCTTGTTACCAGGACTGTTTTTTGACACCAGAATGCATTCATACTGTATGCTTTTGCTTCTTTTTTTTGAGATCAGCGCATAGAATAGTTCCTGGCTCAGCTGTCATGATGAATTTGGAAAGCCTGCAGAAGGTCCCATGCAACTGCTCTGGAGATACCTGCAGACCATGCTGTGCATCGGCCTGGGGCCTAAGGAAAGCACAGATGATGCTTCAAAGGCTTGGACTCTTTTTTTTTACAGCCAGCACACTTCTCTGTTGACGTGGACATGGTTTTCATAACACTGCTTCATGCAATGATCCAATAATTAATCAGTTCGTTTCTCATCACAGCTGCTGCTAGGCAGACATCAGACTGGATGTGATGATGGGCCTGTACGTATATGTTTCCATGCTGCCACTAAGGGGGATTTTAGTAGCAGTTGCTTCACTTAACATAAGCACTCAGCAACAGTGAACTGAAAGATCTGCTGTCACTTACCAAACCTCTTGTAGCCAAAGGACTGCACCTCCTCCTCTTCTGCAAAATCGTCTGGAGAAAGAAAGAAAGACACAAGAGCAGGTTACTACTACCACTGGAAAAAGATGGGAAGATTTTTTTACAGGTGCACTAGCTTTGCCCAAAGAAGCGAGATCCCGTAAATGGTGGGACACAGAGCTGACAAACTCAAACAGATGATAAATATAAAAACTGTTTCAGCACTTTTTTTCTCATCTTCACCAGCTACCAAGCTGCAAAATGCTAATAATCACAAATGTATTTTGTCGGAAGCTCAGTTTCTCTCCACTTCCTTCCAGCAGCAATTGCACAAAGGAAAAAGCTGGCATCAGCAGAAGAAATACACTCACTTTTTTTTTTTTTTTTTTAAAAAAAAAAGGATATGTTTGTGCTTGTGCATTCAGTCTCCTTCTACTAACCTGACCCTTCCTTCTGCTGAGGCAGAGGGAAGTGAGAGCCCTGCCTGCTCCCTGAACCAGGTTTTACCCAAGCCCAGGTTGCCCTCATATTCCTGATTACTAGAGGGAAGAGGAAGAGACCCATTCCCCTTCCTGCATGCACCATTTCATGTAGTGGGGAAGCCTCCAGTGCTCTCTTAAATCAGCACCTTAGGCATCACTTCTCAAGGGGTGCCAGCCTGCCTCCACACTGTGGAAAATGCCAGGGTCTGACAGCAACCCCTGCCCTTCAAAATCCATCTGCTCCCACGCTTTCACTTGCATTGCAGTCTTGGAAGAATAGACTCAAAGGTGAAGAAAAGATACGGTCCTCATCCAGGCCCAGCAAAGTCTAAATTGTTCAGGTGTATGACCAGGAACAAATCTGACCTGTGCCTCCCTCTGACACGTTGAAGTCTGAGGAAGATGTTGCCTGATGCAGCAAAGAAGTCCCTGAAATGCGTCATTTTGCACGTCACCCTTTGCTCAGATAGCACTTTTGACAAAAAAGCTCAAAACTTGTGTTCTTCACCAGAAATTACAAATTTCACTCACTGTCAGAAGTGCTCTTGTCTATCTTCAGTTGGACCCCCCATTTCAGACATACAATGCAAGAACCAGTGGAAGCTCCTTAGGCAAAACAAACAAATCCTGATTTTGAAGGCAGCAAGAATCCTTAAAAAAATCCAGCACCTCACAGTCATACCAAACCTTATCTGAAGACAAGGTCACCTGACAAAACATGACAAATCCTGACAAACCAAGCAACCATCAACAGCCAACAAGCAAGCCTCTCATCCCAGCATTGGATTACTCTGTAAAAATCTTCCCCTCTTGCACAAAAGATAAAAGCTGCACAAAAAAAGATAACCGCCCCAGAGTCCTCATCTTCCTGCCTTCCCTTGCTAACACAGTCACCTCCTGTTTCTCTGGAGGGCAATGTGGTTTATCTGATCCACATCCAACGTATGCAGCCAGGCTGTGCTTAGATCCCATGGCTTCACTCCACACCACAACTCCAAGGTTCTCCTCCTGGGCCATCATCAAGTGCCTCCACCCCAAGGGCCTGTGACTTCTGATTTTAAGGACAGTATCAGAGATCAGAGTGGAAGAAATACATGAGTTTTGAGCACCTGTTGCTGATATTAAAATAAATAAATAAATAAATCTTTCATACATCAGTGCTGCCCATACAGTTGCACGGGGCTGCAACTGCTGTAAGAGTTTTGTTTGATGTAGCAGAAGTTGTAAGTTTGAAATATTTTACTTAAGTTTAAATTCAACTTTTCTTGGTTCCAAAGAGGATTGAAATGAATGCAACATATATATAGATTTATATACGGGCAAGGAATATCTCCCTGGGTGAAAAATCTGAAGGGCATACTCCTCCTTGAAGCAAATAAAGCGATACCCATTTTCATGTCCCAGGCAGAAGAATTTACTCCTTAGTGCTGGAAAGACCAGCCACAGTATAGGTATAGGCTGGTCTACAGAGCTGCGGGCTGAAAGAGAGAGAATCTAGAAGAAGAAAGTCGAAGAAAATAGAAAAGCTAGTTAAAATGCAATGTCTTATTCCACTAACTTCTGCTGAGCTCTGGCAGAACGAAAGCCCATTAAAAAAACTTTGGGCGAAACAGAAATGCACGTAAGCAGCCAACTGTATTTAACTGCACAGGAGAAGGACCACTGGAGACCTCCTGTTCCATCAGGTTTACAAGAGTCTCCTTGGAGGCCTACAACAGATTGTCACATGGAGTTTACAGCAAACTGCTGGAAGTAAGTGGCTATCTGTAGCTAAGCAGGCGTACCTCAAATATTGTAGGTAGTCAGCACAAAGCAAGAGCTCTGATCCCCCCTAAAAAGGGCTTTGAGATATTTTGGCAATATCCACACTACACCGAGTACAAATACCAAATACTGCTTGCCTCCCATTTATAAATTATTACTGCAATACCTCTAATACATACAGTTGTAGAGTTAAATAAGTTACAGTACAATGCTTCAAGGGAGTGGAAATCATAAGAAGGCAGTTCAACTGGGGATTAACACAGCGAACAGAGGGAATTCATTTAATCTAAAACAAATTGGACTCTCATTTGATTAATTTGCTAGAGGCGAAGCAAAAATCTGTTGACTAGAACTGTGTAATTTCTGGTTCTTGTTCTTAAATCTTAAATAAATTAATCACGGGCCACTTCTGAGTCAGCGCTGAGGTCAAGTAAGAGAGAGCTGGCCTGGAGCCAAAAAGGATGCTAAATCGGCCCTGGGACTACCCAGGTCCTATAACCACTGCACTGCTTGCTCCCTTCTGGAGCAGCACAGGATCTGAGAAGTCTTTGGTGCAGCATGATTTTAGGGAAATTGTTTGCATTTTATCACTTTCCTTTAATGGTGCCTTTTTGGCATATGGGAGGTGTTTCAGAAAGCAGCTAATGTACATGTCCAGCTGTCACCTTCTAATAGTACACCCTCCTCAGCCATTTCAAGACAATTAACTTACAGAATCATAGAATCATAGAATAAATAAGGTTGGAAAAGACCTCCAAGATCATCTGGTCCAACCATCCCCCTACCACCAATATTACCCACTTAACCATGTCCCTAAGTAACATATCCAGCCTTTCCTTAAACACCACACCCCCCAGGGACGGTGACTCCACCACCTCCCTGAGCAACCCTCTCCCAATGCCTGACCACTCTTTCTGAGAAGAAATGTCTCCTCATTTCCAACCTGAACCTCCCCTGGTGCAACTTGAGGTCATTCCCTCTTGTCCTATCATTAGTTATCTGCAAGAAGAGGACAACCCCCAGCTCCCCACACCTTCCTTTCAGGCAGTTGTAGAGAGCAATAAGGTCTCCCCTGAGCCTCCTCTTCCCCAGACTAAACACCCCCAGTTCCCTCAGCCGCTCCTCTCAGGACTTGTGTTCCTGGCCCTTCACCAGCTTCGTAGCCCTTCTCTGGACACGCTCCAGGGCCTCAGTGTCTTTCTTGTAGTGAGGGGCCCAAAACTGACCACAGTACTCGAGGTGCGGCCTCATCAGTGCCGAGTACAGGGAATGATCAGGTCTGTGGTCCTGCTGGCTACACTATTCCTGATACCAGCCAGGATGCCATTGGCCTTCTTGGCCACCTGGCTCATGTTCAGGTGAGCATTGACCAACACCCCAGATCCTTTTCCTCTGCACAGTTTTCCAGCCACTCTGCCCCAAAACCTGTAGTGCTGCATGGAGTTGTGGCCAAAGTGCAGGACCTGGCACTTAGCCATGTTGAAGCTCAGTAGACCTCAGAACTACAGAGATGCTGGGTCATGTGCTGGCTACAGACACACAGCATTCAACTGTTCCTACAACTTTTCTGTGCGGTAAACACGGGTTAAAAAAGGAACCTTTGTTTCAAGTCTTTAATTAAGGAAAGGCACAAATGTTCCACACTAAATTTCAAAATCCATGGAAATATATTTTGGGAGAGAAGAAGGCATCCGGGCTGAAAATCGTTGTGCCAAGTTTCACCTCAGATTTTAGAAGCTAATTTGTAACTCCCTGAAAACTGGATTTACAGCACATTACAACTTATCCCTAAGTACCATGCTGGGAACTCGGGACTGTGAGACTAATTTGCAGCAACAATGACATCCAGTATAAGAGTTTCCTTTAAAATAAATCTCTCTATAATGTGCGTTCTCAAAGAGCTTTAATCGTTAAGGGTGCTGCATTTCCCACCAGCTTAATGGGAGCTGTATAGTTATATACCAGTGCAACTCTGTAAAATTCATTATAATATTATCAAGAAGTTTTTTTTTTTTTTTTACCATTTGACACTGTGCCCAGTAGTTGAAAATTATGGTATTCCTCTCTTTATCCCATAAACCAGCATCAATGCAGAACACTGCTCAGATGGGTGCATAAAGGGTGGCCGGAGGGACTGTCTGGAGCATCCTAAAGCTGTTTCTGCTCACATTCTCCATCTCAGCCCTCTCACTGGGCTTGTCCACTTGTGAGGTTTCTGTAATATTAACATGTGTTCAGACAGAAGAGCACAGTGAGCACCAATATCTTTCTCATATCACATTTCAAAAGCTTTTTGAGCAGCGACCAGATTTATATGCATTTCTGGTCACTATTAACGGAGCCTACATTCAAAGTGCTGACCTAGAGGTGAAACTGAGCCAGCAGAAGCACGGCAAGCAGCTGCAGCCTTCAGATGTTGATGACTTCATCAGTCTAATTGGTTTGCACTGGTTTTCATAGATTTTACTCTGGACAGTCTCCTACTTGTGCTAACGGGCTGTAACCTCTCTGTCTTCACAGATGCTTCACTTCACTTGTCTTCTTCTTATGATATTCTCCATTCCCTTTTCCTTAAAGGTGCTTTTCATATTCAAGTCTTTCCCTCTTTGCTTCCATTTTGACAAGCTCTCCCTCATAAAAACCCAATCCACGCTGAAAACCCTTCCCTTCTGATGCAGTCCCGAGCCAACACGTTGCCGTGGCTGGCTCTGAGCTCAGCACCAATGTTTTCCATCCAGTGCTTTGCCTCCTCTCTGAGAGAGCTCCTTCAGACGGGGATTATATATATTCTGCATCTGCAGAGCAGGCGGCTCCAGTTGGTCTTTGGAGAAGCTGAGGCAGAGGTTCAGCTGAGGCAGCCCTGGAAGGCAGCCCACCTCCACGCATCCCCAAGCATCCTTTGGGATGTCGCTTCAGCCTGGATCCTGGCAAGGAGACTGAGGCTTTTCCTGAGGCCTGTCCTTCAGATATGGGAACTGGTCTGCTGTCCGTACCACAATAAAGCAAGAGGCAAGGCCGCAGATCATAGACCCTCTCTTGAGATTTACAATCCAAGATTAGGATTGTATCTCCCATCACCTAACACATGCATAAAGCAAACAAAAAAAAAACAGTCATGGAAAATGGCAGCATTTCAGTGTTATGGTCTTGGTGTACACCCCAAATCCTACGGCCAAAAAATGTGAGAGCTCACAATTAGAATGAGAAAAAAAATAAAAAATAAAAAAGAGCAGATTAAGAGACACAGGTATAAGAATGATGGCTCTAGTTTTGCTTTTTAGGCACAAAATGAAGAGAATATATAGTTTTTTTTCTTGAACAAAACTTGTTAGCCCATGAATGATGAATGCTGCAGAGCAATGCTGCACTGCTGGGGCCAGGACCAGCTGCACGGTGCACAGGGCTGACCTTAGAAGTTAAAGGTTTAAATCATATCATATTTCAGTGTAATGATTTAAGGGCAAACAGATCTGTTCTCATTAGTACGCTGAAAACTCTTGCCTCCCTGTCTGCATGTTGGAGGAGGCAATTAACAAGAGCATTAAAACAGCATACGCATTCCTGAACAACATACTTCTATATTGCCTCCCATAAGTCATCCACTTTGTTTCCTAGCGACGTCCCAGTCTTCACCTCAAATTTATGCACCTAAAGGGATTGCAATTTTAGGTGGAAGCAGTCAAACTCCAAAGACAATTCATCTTACGCTGATCGCTCGCTCGCACAGACCACACTCAGATTATTAGGAGGATCATGTTCACTTTCAGTGCCTGCTAAAAAGCGCCTTTATTTTGCTTTCCGTGGGGGAAATTTCTGTTTTCACACCAGAGAACCTCAGGATAAGGAGCGTTTTGTGAATCTGAAGATAACTGGGCACACATCCTTCGCAGCGCTGAATTGCCTTCATCCTTGACATTTCTTCCAGCTCCCTTTCTTTCTTTGACTCTGTTTTTGCTCTGCAAGCCCTGTATCTCCGTGCAAGACTCTTTCCCTCCCTACCTGCTAGCCAAGCCAGCAAAGGTGTTTGAACCTATGAGCACAATGGCCTTTGAGTATGAATGTAAACCAAGCGTAAAGCAGCCGTGACAAAAAGGGCTCTATTCAGCTCTCAGCTGTAGCGAAACCGGCCTAGAATAAATTCCTCTTCTCCAAAGCAGCAGAAGAAAGAGCCACGAGAGATTTTAAACAACTGCCTTCCTCACGCAGATCGACTCCCCGGAGCTATTGTTGGTCCTACGTGTCTGGGAAAAGTAGAGTATTGAAAGCTAAGATGCACAGTCACAACTTCTTACCAAAAATAACCCTGTACTAAATAGCTTATATGCTAATTCTGCTAAAGAACCATTACTGTTGTACAGTCATATTTCTACTTGTGCAGTAACAGATTTCCCTTGTATTTTCACAGCTTCTAAAACTCTGCTTTCTTTCATCTGTGTGGCTAAGGAGAATATCCTTTGACACGTGCATGCCTGATCATCTTTCTCACACACACATTTAAAATCCTCTGTTGCTACCAGCCAATTCAGGATACACTGGCTGTATAGTAGCATTGCTCGGGATTTGTTCTGCGTTGTATCACACATTTATTATAACTGCTCATGCCTTTGAACTTCTGCAGTAGGGTCCTGTGACATGTCCAACACACACTGCTCAGAGCTTTTGCATATGTTTCATGTTTATGTCACTATATTCATATAAACTCTGTTATAACTGGAGTAAGTAGAGGTTACTGGATCACTCCACTTCTAATCCTTGTTTTTCAGATGCCTTCTGGCTTCTGCAAAATACTCTGGACTGGATTTTTCGAAATTTGCAGTTTGCTGTTTCTATCCAGGGAAGACCTATTTGCAGACAACCATTCATTTGATTTCATGCACAAGAAGATTAGAGAGGGAGAGAGACATGTTTCTCCAGCATTCGAAAATTAGCTTTATTCTTTAAAAATAGCAGTGGCATCAAAATGGTTTGGAAGAGAAAATCTGTCAACAAGGCAGACGTCATATAAACAGATTATTTACTTCAAGACTTTTCAAAGCAGTCAAGAGAGAACAGGAGAATTTTGCATGCACATTCAAGTGTTGAAAGCAGAGTCTTCCCCTGCTGGTAACATCCAGGCTCTAGGTGAAAACACAGAGAGTGTGGTTTTAGCACTCTGGGCTGATCTCTTATTAATTGCCTGGTAAAGAGTACAATGTGTAAGGCAAACAGGTAAACGGGGCCAGCTTTGGTCCGCTGAAAACTCTCTGGACGAAGCAGACAGGGCTGCCTTTGAGGCATCCACGGTAAGGAAGCTGGGCAGTGTGACCACTTCTGAGGCTTTACTGATTGCAGTGGCACACAATCAAGGACAAACCTCCCCTGTCGTTTCACTCCATGCATTTTTATTTTTATTTTTTAAATGAGACAAACCGCACAGGATAGGGTATTTGGTCAGACACTTGTTCCCGAGTATAACACAGCTGGCTTTTCCTCTGCCACGAGCATCGCTCTACAAGCAGCATAGCAAGGTGCCTGCTCGGGCAGTGAGGAAGAGGTCGGAGGAGGAGAAGGATCAGTGGAAAGAAGCAGCTGGGCTGCCTTAGCCACGTACCGCAGAGCACTGCTGCCACCCCGGAGCCACCTTGTCCCAAAGTCCCAAAGAGTCCCAAAGAGCCACCTTGACGGTGCCACCAGTAGTCTGTCCTTGCCCAAACAAAATCCACATTTCAAATGGCAAAACCACAGCAGCCACGCCTGCACTGAGTACAGATCTGGTTTACAATAAAAATTACAAAATAAATCACGGATATATAGAAAGAACAACATGTTTGCCTGCCTTAAATCAGGCCCAGTGTTATTGAACATGTGGTGCTGTTTGACTACGAGGAAGCTGTTTTCATTTGTTTCCTAGGCGACAAATACTGCTTCGCACCCCAATACATAACTAAAGCTTAGAAGAAAACTTATCATTTGATAAAGACACACCTGACCCTAAAGCAGTCGAGTCCCTTTATAAAGTACATGAATTATTATAAAAAGTATCACAAAGTTTGTGAGCTCAGTGTAGTTTGCTGGAAATAAAACTGCAAGAGTATAAAGCATAAACCTCAATTTATTTTACTGATTTAAAACATAACACTTTACAAATCCCAGCAATGGAAAATATAATTTATTCCTTACAGATACTTAGTGATGTAATTATTTAGATATTCCTCTGTTCTCCAGAGAGGGTAAATACAGAGACAGCTGCAATCAACTGATCATTTTGTTATTGAGAAAAATGTGTAGCTACACTGACTTCTAAGGTTCTACAATTATCACCACCATCAAATTTAAAGAGAAAATGTGAAAAAAGTAAATATGCACCCAGAAAAGGAAAACACAGTCAAAATTCATTTTGGCTCTATAGCTTCCGTAACACTGGCAACAGCACTTGACCCGATGATTTGTCTGAAGGCTTTCATTTCTCTGGTTATTAGCACAGTCATGTCTTTTTTTGCATGTTTTATTACTGATTTCTGTAATTCTGTAGGGAGGGGAGAATAGGATGGCTGTGATCGCTCTCAGGGAAGCCGACTGGCAAGGGCTAGCAGGCAGAATGAAGCATCTCCCTCTCGCTAAGGCGCGGGCATCAGCACGTGCTCACAGCAGGGGTGACATTGCCCCTCCAAACGCCACTTCTCCACTTTGCAAAGAAGAGCACCGGAGGCAGAGCAGAAGGAGACAGAAGTCGTATTATGCCAGACCACGTCCTACACCCGCTTACAACTCCAGCAAAACGCTCGCTGGTTTCAGTGGATTCAAACCCTGGTTCCAGGTGCCATGCGTTGCAGCACGTGGCTACCCAAAAACGTTATTGCTGTCCTCTGCCCTTTGCCTCCCCCCACACAACCAGCATGGTCTCAGCCCCAGCAAAAACAGAAAGTAAGGCTTTCAGTGATAACACCCGTGGTCTTATATCCCTGGATTCCCATTGTTTTGGTTTGTTCCTGCCATTACACTTACGCTGATAATGACAAGCTGATGACAAAACTTTTGGCACGAGTGCCCTTATAAATAAAGAACGTTATAAATACATTTAAATACATTATTTTTAATGCGTTGCGGGGTCCTGCAGAGAGACTGGGTCACAGGGCCAGAAGTAACTTAAATGGGGGGGGGGGGTTTCAAAAAAAAAAAAAAAAAAAAAAAACATGGGCCCCCCCCCGGCAAAAATAAAAATAAAATAAAGGCTTCTCCTCCCTTTGGGCAGCTTCTCTGGCAAGTGAATAAATAATCACATCATTTGGTGTCCCAGGCTCTGGAAACTCAGTGTAACTATCATGATGTTTACTGGCCTCCTGGCATCTGGAACCAGCCCCTGCAATCCAAGCACAGGCACACTGGTGCCCAAAAGCAATTTTCTTGTGTGTGTGTGTGTGTGTGTGTTTTTTTTTTCCCTTCCACTCTTCCAGTTTATTTTTGTCTCTGAAGCAAAACGAGACCCAGCCCTCCCCAACTCCCCAGTACTTCCCAAACTTTCCGTAACGTCCTTTGATGTTCTCATTGTAGCTATCGCCCGGCGTGTAAGGGCTCTCTGCCTTTTGCTGTAGGGCTATCAATTTTCATAAACAGAAGGCTTTCTTGCAACCCCCCGAATATATCTTTGCTAGGCTACGGCGTAGCGATTTGCCGTGTTTATTACCAGCTACACCTCAGCCACAACTTTTTAGGATGGGGTCAGCCGGCAGCAGCGGCACGCTTCACCCATTTAAAAGGAGAAGGGGGGGGGGGGAGAGGATGAGGGAAATAGGAAAAGAAACGAAGTTTCAGCTTTAGCAGATGCAAAGCGAAGCCCAAGTATTTTCCAGTCGGTGGACGTTGAGGAGAAATATGCCAAATGCATTTCACAAGCCAGTTCAAGCCTCCGCTGGCACCTAATCACTGCCAGATGTTCAGCAGCGACACCGCGAACATCGCGCAACGCCGGCAAAAAGAAACAAAACATTAATAATAATAGACAGAAGTAAAGAAGCAAAAGAGGGAGAAATTCAACTCCTCGCCACGCCGCGGATGGGGAAGGGGGGAAATAAAAGGAGGGCGGCGGGGGGACACCGGGACGCCCCGCTCCGGGTGAGGGGCCGGGGGCTGCCCGCTGCCGGTGCCCGGTGCCCGGTGCCCGGTGCTCGGTTCCCGGTGCCCGGTGTGGTGTGGGCGGCGGAGCGCTCCCCTCGCTGCCGTTCCTACCTTTACCTTTCATCTTG